>OY992880.1:130289565-130402065 GCA_963921405.1 Cepaea hortensis | reverse complement strand
ACCACCACCACCACCCCCCCCCCCACCACCACCCACCACCACCACCAAAACCCACCTACACATCTACCTGTCGTGTTCTCTAGACCGTGTCCACCCCTCCACCTACACGACGATACATCCTCGTTCTGCCGTGAGTTCTAGCCGACTCCTACCAGCATGCATTATTCCGCATTCGGGGTCTATGAAACAGGCACTACACAATTTTTTACCCATTTATTGTTATATTCTTATTATTATGCCTTTACATAGTGTAATGCCCATCTTTCAGAAGTTGTTGTGTTTTCTTGTTACTTGCTGATGAAGTCGTGTCCGTCAACGACCTCTGTTTTCGGCAGCTGTATTTCGTAAAGCTGCCCCACACTGCGTGGTCACATATTGTTTACCTATCCTCAGCTTTACCGCAGTTTTAACCTACGTCATGTATATATCTTACAGGTTATGCTGTGAATGATTCCCCATATTTGGACTGTCGGAACGTAAACATCAATCTCTTTCTGGTGGCTGGCCATGTCAAGGACGGATTTCGCCACCAAATGGACTTTTTTTCTCTGCTGATAGATTTGTTCTCGGCTTCCAGCGACGAGGAGTGCCGCCTGAGAGTGTCTGTGGTCATATATAAGGCTACATCGCCGACAGTTTTTCAATATCAGCAGCTGTTTGGCCTTTCAAAATACGACAATGTTACCTCAATGAGAGAGCATCTTAAACACGTACCATTCGATGATATTACCTTTCATCCGGACACTTTGAACACTACGCCTACAGTTTCTGAGATCAACGCGGACTTTGAAAATGCTGGTAGTGGGCAGAACGTGTACATCTTTGTTAGCGAAAGTTACGAAGTAAACAGACTCTTGAAAAATAATTTGGAACTTACGAGTGAAAATGGGAAAATGTTCTACATTATTGTAGGCGATGCCTTAAATGGCAGTCCTGCAGAGATGGATCCAAGTAATTATGTTCAGGTGAACAATTTTGCCGCTCTTCAGTTCACGCATGATATACCTCTTACCTTATGCGGAACTTGTTACCCAGGATGGTTTTTGTTTAGAGAGCTTCATAGGGAGATTTTATTATGGGTATCTTCTTGGTATAATCTACTCCTCTCTGATAAACAAATATCATGGAGTGACTCTTTAAAGGGATGTCAGGAACAACATTCAAGTCTGGCTTCCATTGAGACTTCCGAGGAACTGGAGTTCCTGGGACCACTGTTAACCAACTTGACATGGTTGCTCTGGAATGAAAGCACCATTGAAGATTTTCCCAATGATTTTCTTGTTCAAATTGGTCTCAGGAGAGACCAGCATAGTTTAGCTAAAAGATTTCAATGGGTCAACAATTCACCTTTGACAGTGACACACTGGATAAACCATTTAATCCCTAATGGGGAATATATCCAGTCTTGTGGGGCGTGGATCATATCACCGCATTACAATGGCTGGGATGATTTTGGGTGCGGTTACAGAAATGCTCGGTTCTATCTGTGCGAAGTGAGCGTTCTGACTCTTAACCCGGAATATACTAGCAGTTGGACTGCGGAAAATGTCCATACGAAGATCATTCAGCACGGCTGGCGAAACGGGGAACTGCTACATGCACTGAACACACTGCTTTCATGTCGGCTTCAGAAATTATGAGTAGAACAAATGTGGATGGTTGTGTGTTATTCTACCAACAAGAGTAGGTATTTCTGAAGGATGTGTCGCGTGCTATTGCTGTGTTTTACTGCCAGGATAAGTATTAAGGACGCTACAGTTGTTGCCTATAGCTTCGTGAGTGACCACATCATACAGTGCCCAAATGGGCGCGATGAGGAAGTGAGTAAATATCGTGTGTGTCATGACCTTGAGTTTACCTGCAACTCCAAGCAATGTGTACCAATAGAAGCCAGATGCGACCTCTATAAAGATTGCTACGATGGAAGTGATAAACAAGGATGTTCAGATTGCAAGTTCAAGCAGTGCCAGGACGGCACCTGCCTCCCGACACACTCGTGGTACGATGACGAAATCGATTGTATCTGGGGAGATTTCGCGATTGGGTATACCAGGGATATAGACTCTCCTCTTGAGAATAAAACTGGGGATTGTGCGTTCATGTGTAACAGAACAAAGTGCGTTACGCGTGTAATGATGAATGACGGTGTAATCGACTGCTTGGGTCAAGAAGGCCCTTTAGATGAAACTATTGGTGCGTTGCAGGTAAGCACCTGCCAGATTGACCCCACACATGTTGAATCGAATTACTGGTCGCCAAGGTGTGTCTACTATCGGGACCGCTACGACGCCCCTCTAGGGTGTAAAAATATGGTGCATCTTCAAAGATGTCATGATTTCGTATGTCCTCGTCGATATTTGAAATTCCCGGGTTCGTATTGTATACCCATGCACCAGGCGCATGATGGGAAGAAGGACTGTCCCCGGAGAGAAGACGAAATGGATGACTTCTTTCCAAAATGCCAGGGCGGGAATTTCGCGTGCAAGGACAGTCGTATGTGTTTACACATGGATCTCGTATGTGATCATTTCCCGCATTGTCCGAGAGGTGATGACGAACTCAACTGTATGATGACGTGTAGGAAAGGATTTCTGTGTGTAGGTGGCTTCGCTGCTGTCAAGTGAAGTGTCCACATGCTTTGTGTTCTTCATCACTGTTGATCGCTTCTTGGTGCTCAAATACCCTTTCAGCAACGTAAGGGTGTCCAGAAAAATAACTGTAATGATATGTAGTCTCGTTTGGCTCCTGGGTTTTCTTTTGGCCCTGATGCCTCTGTTGCCTAAGTTTAAACACTGGGCTATATACAGCTCTAACGGCATGTGCCTCGGCCTTCCCTTGACAAGCCAGAGACTTGCAGGCTGGCAGTTTTCCAGTGCAGTTTTCATTGGCTTTAACTTTGTTATGTTTCTGATTATTGCCGATGGGCAAATATCTATCTACCGCATCATGGCAATTGCCAGTCAAGCGCAGCGGGACCTCTGTGGGGCCAACAACATTCGCCAACAGCAGAATTTTGCCGTGGCCAGACAACTCTTCCTTGTGGCCATGTCCAACTTTGTCTGCTGGTTTCCCATTGCCGTTATGAGCCTCGTTTCATTAGGCGGTTACGAAGTTGGGTTATCGGCCTTTGCCTGGTCCACCGTTCTTATCATGCCCCTCAATGCAGCCCTAAACCCACTCTTGTATACAGTACCAGCCGTTCTGAGAAAGATTGCTGGCTGTAGAAAAGGAGAGGAAAAGAAACGGCCATCGACAACTCAGCTTATTTGCTCCAAATGTCAGAATGCGTTTAAAGTCAATGCGGTGGAAGAAAAATTGTAATGCTCGTTGGGTTGGGAGCAACATGAGGTACCTGGTGGTACTGCAGTCTTGTCACATGCACGACGACCTCCAGAAGCCGCCCCTTAGATGAGCGACGTGCAACGCAGCATTGAGCAGTTCTGGTCCAGTTCATAATGTAAACTGTATGCGAATCTAGTAAATAAGATACTGGAGCCATTTAGATCTCGGGGAAGTGTATATGACTTCTAGCGGGATCTGTCAAGGGCGAAACATTAGAATAGCCCGTGAGCATGTTGCCGACGTTACAAATCCCTAGTCAGTTGGACATCGATTAGACTTATAAATCCCGCCCACAAAACACAACTATAGCATGGATTACTCTGGTGAATACACACGTTTGGATTCTCGTCAATCCAGGGAGTTTGTGCACTGAACTGAGATAGAACGTGTGTGATCTATGGAATCTTAAACTGTGGTGGAAGTCTTCGTATGTGATCTATGGGTGCGCGCACTAAGGTGACATTCACCTTATGTGGTCTATGGGTGAGTGCACAATGGGTGAGTGCACGATGATGACATTCTCCTTCTTTGGTCTATGGGTAGGTGCACTATGGTGACATTCTGCTTGTCTGGTCTATGGGTAGGTGCACTATGGTGACATTCTGCTTGTCTGGTATATGGGTAGGTGCACTATGGTGACATTCTGCTTGTCTGGTATATGGGTAGGTGCACTATGGTGACATTCTGCTTGTCTGGTATATGGGTAGGTGCACTATGGTGACATTCTGCTTGTCTGGTATATGCTAGGTGGATACACTATGGTGTTATTCTCGTTGTGTGGTCTATGGGTGGGTGCACTATAGTGACATTCTCCTGGACGTTTTCCTCGAATTGCATGCTGAACCATGTGAGCACCCTATTGCAGATGCTACAGAGTCTATCGTTACTCTCCTGTCACCTCTAATCATCTCCTCCACCCTCTGCACTGATGCTTCTGTTACCATCTTAACGGGACCTCCAGATCGGATTCATCAACATTTTTAGAGCGTCCTTGGGAACATTTTTTCTACCCAGCTATGCACCCCTTTACGGGAAACATGTGTCAGCATAAACAGGAAGCATTTCCTTGTGAATGTCCTTTGCATGCAGTCCTTTTGCCCATAAAGTGTGATTTTGCTGTCATCTAATGACACCTGTAGAAAACACCAACTACATTTACCTGCCATCCCACAGGACTGTATGACTTACTTATTGACTCGCCATAGAACAATTAATGCACCAGCATACTGGTTAGAAACCTGAATACTGAGAAAGACATAAATAAAGTATTTAAAGAGTTTGGGAAATGCATACTACAGGCAGCACAAGAAACAGTACCAAGAGGAGCCCGTAAACAATAAACAATATAAACCCTACTGGAGTAGTGAACTGGAACAGTTGCATAATGATGTGGAAGTGTGTAGAAAGCAAGCAGAGGCCAAACCCAGCCAAGAACACCACAATAAATACCAGCACGCAAAAGCCAAATTTCAAAGGGCCAAGCTGCAGGCTAGATGAAAAAGCTGGCAGGAGAAAGCAGAGTCACTGAACTTTGAAAGCGACACAAGGAAGTTGTGAAAGCTAATAAAACAACTTAGTGATGAGGGCACAGGGAGAAACTCAAACATTACACTACATAAAAACGAAACATTTTACCAGGAAAGCAAGCAGCTGACCATTTTGCGGACTCATTCGCACAAGATAACAATGTCGAAATTTGCCCAGAGAAACAAGAGATTCGAGAGAAATGGCAACATACAGTACAGAATGAACAGTATATGTGGTTCTAGAGGCACCTTTCACGATCAGCGAACTGGAGCTAGCCATATCAAAACTGAAAATGAGAAAGTCACCAGGAGCTGATGGTATCTCCAATGAAATGATCAGGAACCTAGGAACAGAGGCCAAAACAAAGCTGTTGCAGATCTGCAATAACAGCTGGACCTTAGGCAGTGTTCCACAAGCCTGGATAGAAGCAATCATGATCATCATCAAGTGCCGTGTCGACTGGTGTAGGCGTTCATGACGCTCCACAGATCTCGGGCTTTGGTTATCTGGATCAACTCTACCGTTGATATTCCTCCATGCCACCGTCGCAATCCATCCAAATTTCTTGTGGTCTGCCTCTGCCTCTCTTCCCCTCGATCTTTCCAGTTGTCGCGATGTTCTCCAATGCCTTTCTTCTCATCACATGACCAAAAAAAGCTGTTTGTCTCTTTCTTATTATTGTGTATAATGTTTTAGTTTCGTTAGCCTCTTTAAGGCATTCGTTGTTAGTTACTTTGACTGTCCAAGGAATTCGCAATATTCGTCTCAGGAACCACATCTCTGTTGCTTCCAATCTCTTCCTAATTTATTCATTGATATTTCAAGATTCACAGCCATACAGCAAAACAGGTTCTATATAGCATTTCAGCACTCTCTTTCTTACATTCAATAATAGTGACTTATTGCATAAGATATTCTTCATTTTCTGAAAAGCAATCATGATACCCCTCCTGAAATCAGGGGTAGTTCCATTGCTTTCAACTACAGACCAATTAGCCTCACCAGCTCTCTCTGCAAAACAATGGAGCGCATCATCAGCCACAGACTACAGTGTTACGTTGAAAGTAAAAACATCCTTGTGCCACAGCAGGCTGACTTTAGGCAGTGCTACACTACGGAAGATCAGATAACCTACCTCTCTCAAGAAATTTAGGAAGCATTCCAAGAGAAGAAGCTGGTGCTTGCGGTATGGATAGATCTGAATAAAGCCTTTGACAAAGTCTGGATAGAAGGTCTGATGAAGAAAGTGAGAAACTATAAAGTGAATGGAAGAATGTACAAATGGGTTAAAGCATACTTGCACAACAGAAGAGCCCGAGTACAGATAGGCGGACTCAAGAGCAAGAAAGTACTACTGCGTCACGGTGTTCTCCAGGGCTGAGTCTTGTCCATCACACTTTTTATAATCTTCATCAATGATCTTGTTGCTAATCTACCACATGGAATTAAAGCGGCAATGTACGCTAATGACCTGGTTCTATGGAGCACAAATGAACATGAATCAGTGGCCACCAGATACTACAAAGTGGTGTAGATGCATTTATTGCATGGGCAAATAGATAGTGTGTCAGCATAAACACTGACAAGTGCAGCATCACTCTTTTTACCCTCTCTCCAAAACAAAGGGCAGGGATTATCCAGATAAATGGAATACCCCTTAGAGAAGATAAAGAACCAACAGCTATGTTGTTGGAGTAGGTCAAAGTATTATTCAGTACAGATAACCTAGAGTCTTGCACAGTTTAGTGAAGACGTTAAGATTTAGTGGATTATGAAACCACGCTTGACCGGATTGTGAACCACGCTTGACCGGAAGTAAACAGAGCGATGGTTCAAGCACAGACTACAGGTCCTTGAGAGCTCATTCACGTCTGGACAGCGTTCGAGGTTGGACTGACGATGGCAAATGGCAGAAGTCTATCTAGCCGCCACTTTTGTGTATATGCAGGCTTTTGTGAAGCAGGGGTTGAATGTCGACGTCAATTGAGAGTTCGAGCGATAGATGTTGATTGCAGAGACCGAGTGCAAGTATTATTGTTTTAGTGACATTGATTTGACATTGTTTTAAAAAAGAAAGACAGAATACAACATGCGAAAACTGATGCAGCTGTCGTGTTATGAAGAAGTCATTGTTAACGTAGTGTTGACTGTTATGTGATATATATGTGGTGATTTATAGAAGGTAGAAAGAGTGATACTACCACAAGTCAATTAAGAATCACTCCTGAAGAACAACAGGGCGCTCTTTGCTCGACGAAAGCTAAACAGAGTGTGAGAATAACTCCCTGACAGATATCAGCGTCAAACACTGGCAAATACTGCCAATAAACTCCAGGGCAAATAAGAATCACAATAGAATATGAACAGTTACAGATGCCCCTAACTCTCGGGTAACAGTAAGAGTAACTCATTAGCAGTGGTAGCAGAATCGCCAAGTCGTAAACCCATTTCGTTCATGGCAACAACATACCTTGGAGTAACATTTGATGGCAGGCTGACATGGAGAAAGCACATCAACAAAGCAGTAGCAAAAGCCAGAAAGAAAATAGCCATCCTGAGAAAAGTAAGTGGAACCACATGGGGAGCCAGTGCGAAAAGACTTAGCAAAGTTTATCAACAGAGCATACGACAACAAAAGGAATACGAGTCAACTGTGGCATCAAAAACCATACTACAAGAGCTGGACAAGGTGCAAAATCAAGCACTTAGAGTCACCACATGAGGGATGAGATCAACCGATATAGTGGAGATGGAGACGATGGGGAGGACACAAGCACTAAGAGAGCACACAGATACAAAAACGCTACAAATCCAGACAAAATTGAGAGGAGTATTTGACACGGAAGAACAGAACAGCGTACAGCTCAGAACAGCCACTTTCAGCTTCCTTGACGAAGAATACCAACTGGAACTCTAGATCCGAGTCTAAACAGATGGGTCAGCACAAAATGCTGTTCGAAATGGAGGAGCAAGAGTGTACATAGAATACCCAAATAATATTAGGTACACGGCCAGAGTACCAACAGGAAAGTACTGTCATAGTGTAGAAAGAAGTAATAAAGTCGAAGGTTGAATAAAAGTTTGTTTATTTGCGTAAGATGACAAGCCGTGTCTGCCTTGCTGGAATATCGGATGTTGACTGCCCTTCACAACAACAATACGTCACGATTGAGCATCTCTCTCCGCTTTCACTCACAATGCTCAATCGTGCTGTATCTCTAATTCCCCACTAGATCCTAATTATAACCTAAACTACACATACTGTTACACCTCCCCATGTTTATTAAAGAATTTTCCTTATAAAGGAAAAATCTTTACTCCTAATCCCCTTACTCTATTCCCTCTTTTTCCTCTAATCTTCCATAGTTCTTCTAATCCTCCCCAAACCAACTCCAATTTAATTAAACATTCTATTTCTTTAACTCTTTCCCCAGCTATATAATCAACCCACTTCTTCTTCGTTCTTGGTCCTTTAACCAAACATAACATATTTACATATCTTTAATAACATTTCAAATTCAACTATATACAATACATCATAACATCATAACACGTCTTCTTAAATACTCCATTTCCTCTTCATAAGTAAATTTCAAACTCTAACACCAACTCCTTATTTTTATCACCAACGCTACTAATCCCCCACTTTCAACTAACCTGAAATTACTTTCACACGATTGGAAGACAAAGAATCGGTGGCCACCGGTATTAAAAAGAAGCAGTAGAACTCTTCCACACAAAGACCACACTCAGCCAAAAATCACACAACCCCTTTACTAAACCATACTCCTTTACCCTCCTATGTCACTTGAGACTTTATGCAATAAAGTCTAAAACCACACTCACCTAAATCACACACCCCCTTTACCAAACCATTATGATAAACGTTTATGCTGCTATCTACAGCATCAAAAACATTATTCACATCCAATAATATTCTTCACTTCTAAGTGTCTATATAACAGACACTACCTTACCTCAACCTCACATAGTAATGTAAACTACAAAACACATCCCGAAGACACAATTAAAAAATCTATTATCCCTTAAGACCTCCTCCAACACAACACCTCACATAACCTCATCCTCGTATAACTAATCTTCTCCAATACCTCAGGTTCTCTCTTATGCCGTCATCAACAGCAACCTAGTAACCTTGAAATCTCCCCTTAAATATTAACCATCAAACACAACATTGTAATCTGACCCACCTATAAACATTTACATCCTGCCCAGGCCATGTAACCCAATGTCTCTCTAAAATCTTCCACCTCTCAACTCATAATTCATGCCGTAATCTACAGCAACCTTAAATGTCTATTTATTACAGACACCCGTAACTTCACAACATCGTAATCTGACCACTATATAGACTACTCTAGCAACCCACTTATTATTCTATCTCTGAAGCTTCATACACCCAAAGGGATAAACATTTACATCCTGCCCAGGCCATGTAAGCCAATGCCTCTCTATCATCTTCAATTTTACCTCTCAATTCATAATCCGTGCCGTAACCCACAGCAGCAAAAATAACCACTCAAATCTGTGACTTTATCTTAGTCCCTCTTTTACGGACCTACAAACACCCCAAGTTACTATGTCTCGACTACACACTTACACCCCTTTATTCTTGTACTGTTATCCACAGTGTCTAATTAAACATGGATCCAATTCATGTTTTTGTCTGGGGTAACCCGTTGCCCTCTTCTTTTTCTATAACCCCGCAATCCTGTGTACATCATGGTTCTTCTGACCCCATGTAAACCATGTTTAAAACTTTCTCCTCATTTACCCCACTGCTATATTAATCTTTTCTTCCCTCATATGGTTTCTAATCCCTATATTTCCAATTAATACTGACTTTAGTGTAACTCTAAACTTCCCTATAACCATCCATATATTTCCACTACTTCATAACCATCTCAACTATGCTGATTATCACAGCAACAAAATACCCATGAACTTACTCTTCACAAAGAGAATGTGTCTCTTTATTAACTCTCAGTAGTTTTATTAACTCTTTTCTGAACGAAGGATCCCAAATAAATGTCTCTCTTCTAGTCCCCAGTAGTTTATTACTATTTTCTAAACGAAGGACCCCAAATAAATGTCTCTCTTCTAGTCCCCAGTAGTTTATTACTATTTTCTGAACGAAGGACTAAAATAAAGCCCATTTATTGTCTTTATTCTAGACAAAACCCTGTACTTAAAAATAACTTAACTAACTACCATTTAACATACAAAACAGCGGAATAAAATCACAACAGAACATCATACCCCCCCAAATTTTTGTAACAATCATTTATGTTTCCCCGCAACTCAACTAAAGGTATGATGATGATGGTGATGATGATGGTGATGATGATACAACATACATCCTATTCTATTTTTACCTAATACTACTGGTCTCTTTTACGGACCAGTAGTTCACACATAAAGGTCTACGAACACAATAATCCTATTCTAAAATAATAACAGGACCAAATCAAGCAAAAAAAATTTTACATATGAGGCATTGAAAGCTCAATTTCACTAAACACAACTGAAGGTTTTTTTTAAAAAAAATATATAATTCACTTAGAATTAACCACTTAAAGTGACCCAGCAACATTAGCCTCCTTTTCTAACCAATGTAACACCTATCTATTTAGCCAAGTCATGTATAACAAAACAACTCCCTTCAAATTACTACACACAGTGGCCCATCAATCTTGGCCTCTCATAACCGAGAAAACAAAACACCTCACTGCTACGTATGTATATCTGTTAACCACAGACTAACTTTTTAATCTTAGAACAATATTTGTTCTCCTCAACCACAAACACCACTCCACCATTGACCGTTCCATTTTCTAGAAGTCAAACTAACTCCTTACACATCATATTATTTGTAATTCCATCACTGTAAACTACAGTATCTTCACCATGCTACTCCCATCAAAAGAACTTGTCTATTTATTATAGACCTCTCACCAAAACCACCAATTCCACTTCCAACTTTCTCGTCCACCTGACGCAATTAACATTTCATCTTCCTGCTTCAATACTTTCAACGTCTCACTAGCACTACTATAACTATCCTCAGGTCTCTCCTAGCACTCTTACATCGTGACGACAATCAAACCGGTCACCCTCCTCGGAACACGTTCTCCAACACTCATTTAACTAACCATGTTTACCTCCGCATCTTTCATTCTTCTTGTTACTTCTCGGAACTCTTTCAGAACTGCAACCCACGCCACTTACAACCAACAGCAGACCTCGTTTCTCAGTCTTATGCACTCTTGCTTCGCCATTTTCCTGTCAAGAATACTAAACATTCATAATGTTAATTCAGCATACAACTTCCATAGCTTCCTTCCAAGTTCAGATATTCTACGTAAAGACATTACAATTTTCTTTCTATCTCTCGATTTTCGCATGTTCTATGTTCCACCACGATTTATCAACGTCACTTATCACCCGCTCTTCTCATATTCACACGGACAATGACACACAACCTCGCTCTCATCTCACGCCTACTCTCGCATCGCGACAACTTAACGTCTCCATACTATTACTACGACAAAATACTTTAGACGCCACCTCAACATTCTAGCAATCATTCACCACATATCTACACATATTAATCTCCTCTACACACATTGACACAAGACATATTAATGCCACTCTTACATTCTATCTACGTATTTCACTTAGGCGACTTCATCACACCTCTCTCCTACTTCCTTCATCACGCCGAACACCTGTCTGACTACAGTTATATTCACTTATGAACAACGCATAACCAGAGGACTTTCTCAATTCACTGTTTTCTTATATCTCTACTCCTATACGAAGGTCAGACCCTATACATGACATCTCGCAACTTATATTGCTTTCACAGCACTATCTACTATCTCTTCAAAACAAACTTCATTCCAACATGTCACAAATCTCGTAACTATTATTCTATACTTCTCCAGACACAACAACTTTTTTCTTTCTCCACAAGCACTACGTAACTCGTATTTTTCAAGCATCCACTTTTACACCCACAGGATACTCAGTGCCTCCTCAATCTATACCACCTCACCTGTCAGTCTTGGTTCACCTGTCAACAATACTATTCTTTCTTCTCCAACCAACAAGCAAAACTATCTCTCACCCTCTACTAATTCTCTCTACTAAGTGCTGAATCCACCCTATTTTATTTAATATACTCTCTCTACATCGTAGATATCCTGTATTACGTAATCCACGTGGAATATCATTTGCCGTACTTCCTTAACCTCAACATCACTATCACCTACCTTGTACCATTCTACCCCAAAAATTTCATCTGTCTATTTTAGAGTTCTTCTCCTAAGCCAAAACTATTTCATTTTTCTTCTTCACCCAAGGAATTTTAAGCGTTATATAGTGTGTCCAAATTAAACACTTCACTGTCTTTCAATACATTCACCCGTCTTTTGCTTATTATGTCTTCATCACTATCTGTTGTCAACCTGTTAAAGTACTCAGGTCTTAAGGTCATAAGGTCTTCTATTTTCCTTAAGTCACTTTCTGTCGTTGAGTAAATTCCCGCTAACTGTCTACTACCATTCTTTTTCTTAAATGAGTTATTTCTATTTCCTTTATTTCTGTCGTCGGTCTGCTCACTGTTTCCTGTCAACCTTATGTAACGTTTGTACTTCCCCATCTCGTCTTCAGATGACACACTAATAATAGTTCCTTCATCAGACTCATTATAGTTTACTGCAAACACGTCGGCCCTATTTCCATAGTCATCTTTAAAACGTCTGGCTTTCTTTCTCTTTCTCGGTCTTCGTCCCTTAGTCTTTCCTACTTTATTGTCATATAATCCAGTATCTACATAGTCACTAACCAAAGCTCTGTCCGTCTGTCCACCAGCAACTACTCCGTATGAGGGAACATCACGCCTCGATTCAGGATCTGCTCGTAGTGCAGCACTCTCATTCTCCGAATCCTCAGTAATAATATCCGTTTCAGCATTACTATAATATTCGGCTGTAGGAATATCTTCTCTGTAACCTGCACTCTGGCAGCTAATATTCCTACACCATTTGGGAATTAGTTTCCTGTCTATAGCTGAAGAGCTTGACATGGCACTACCTCTATTTATAACCATACTGTTTCTTTCTTCAATACTTCTTCTCTTTATCTTTCTTTCGTTCTTGGTCCTCGTCTGTCCATCTTTCCCAACTTCAACCTTGTCTCTCTTAGTCAATTGAGTTGGTTTTGACTGATTCTCTATGAAGTCAGTTTGGGTTCCCTTTGTTATCTTGCTGACTGGTTGTACCTGAGTCTGCGTACTACTTTCTACTGTATTATTTGTCTGCGTCTGTGTCTCTCGGTTTATTTTCTTTACTAACACCGTCGTCTTCTTTTCCTGTTTAACAGTCATATTTGCAATCACCTTGGGAATGGTTGAATTTTCACTTATGTTTTCTACTTTATTCTTTGACCCTGACTTCAAATACTGTCTCTGTCTCTTTTCAAACCAGTCGTTACGTCTTTTTCTGGCGGTTTCACTATGAGAGGGCCAGTCCCACGATTTCCTTGCAAAATTTCTCTCACGCCCAGTACTATACCAGTTTGACCTTTCACTATTATGTCTGTTCTTCTTACTGTCTCTTACCCTATAAGCATTTGGACTTGGTTCGTCATAACCAGCCGCACACATAGACCCATATCGTCTTCTTTCTTCATTAAGCACTGGCTGTCTCTTGTTATTCCCTCTTACTCTGTTGTTCCCTTTTATCTCATTACCTCTTACATTGCTCTGTAACCAGTATACAAAACATTCTACCTCGCTGACTGCCACCTTTAATTCTCCTAACCATGCAGTCACGTGTCCTAGGTCTCTGTTCAAGTACATTTTTACTCTTTATGCTATCTCAGCCGAAATAATTCTCACTTGTGTCGTGATGAATCTGCTTTGCTAAACCTGTGCTAAGGTGTCCTGTTCCGCCATGCTGAAAATACTGAAAGAAAGCAAGCAAAGAACCAAGAAGCACACAATTTCAAATTATTTGTTTCTAAAAACTAGTTAATTAATTACCCTATTTATGAATCACATAAATTTACTAATTTACAACACACAATTCCCACAGTCCATAAAACTGTTCAATTAGTTATTTAGTTCCAGAATCGCAAAAATTTCACTTTGTTAATCCCTAAAGAGCACCAGTTGTAATATTAATTACACGAATCACCATCAATATCCTGTCAGCGTAGAGGAAGGAAGAACCCTGTCTTCAATAACTCATATTGAAACCAAAAAGTTCACTATAAATCCTCGTACCTGTTTCTTAGAGTACAATAATGTTTTAGACTCTGCTCTAACTAAGAAATTACGGCACATCACCGGAGATCCAGGAAATACAAATTGTTTCCTTAATTAAACAGTTACCTTCTTTTGCTCGCTGACGGATCCAGTTCACTTACACGAGCCCGCATCAACTGACAATTAGTTCCAGAGTTCCGGTGGCGGAGTTCAGATATCACCTCTCGTCCTCAGATAATTTCGTCCTTCTCGTGGGCTGCTGGACACTCTTCCTGCTTGGGTCCCGTCTCATGGGATGCCTGGATTATTTTCGACCCCTGGTTGGGTCCCTTCCTTGATTCTCGAGTGGGTATTTCATCGTCATTTGGGATGGGTCATACATTTGGGTCGTAGGATTGACAAGGCCCAAAAATGGATCAGGTGTGTTTGGGTCGTAGGATTGACAAGGCCCAAAAATGGATCAGGTGTGTTTGGGTCGTAGGATTGACAAGGCCCAAAAATTTGTCAAGGTCAACCGAAGTCCAATGACAATTAGTTTCAAGAAGCCCGACCACGAATTTACGAGGCTTTTTTCCATGATTAGTTGAGCCCGACAAATGTTCAACCTGAATTTCTGATTTTCTCAAGGTCCCAGGACAGGATGGCTCTTCTTGAAAAACGATAGGATTCATGCAACGGCCATGGGAGGCCCCTTGAATTTGATAACGTTCATTGGCTGGCGCTTGGAAATAGTAAGCCTTTACTTTTGAAACTCCAGAGTTCAGATCGCGGCCCTGGAAAGCGTTGAAGGCTGAGATTCAGTTAACGGCCATTACCAGTTCTCTGATGCCATTACAATTCAGCCACGGCTCTAGGAAAGCCTCTTGACACTTTTATCTTCTGAGTTAAATAGTACTTCGCGTGGTAGCCGGACGGCTCAATTAAGAATCCTGGACATACGGCACCATATTTACTTCTGTCATAGTGTAGAAAGAAGTAATAAAGTCGAAGGTTGAATAAAAGTTTGTTTATTTGCGTAAGATGACAAGCCGTGTCTGCCTTGCTGGAATATCGGATGTTGACTGCCCTTCACAACAACAATACGTCACGATTGAGCATCTCTCTCCGCTTTCACTCACAATGCTCAATCGTGCTGTATCTCTAATTCCCCACTAGATCCTAATTATAACCTAAACTACACATACTGTTACAGTACTGCTATAACTATGATGCTGAAATTGAGGCAATCAAGATAGCAACAGAGAAATTCCTAAATACCAGCCATGGTACACAACCTGCGGTGATATTGATAGATGCAAAATCAATACTCGAGGCGCTCCTGTATAGGAAATTGCCAGTACTAAGGACACTACTTTCTGAACTTAGCAGTCAGCATAAGGCCACCATACAATGGATACCATCCCAATGTGGAGTACCCGAAAACGACAGAGCTGATCGATTGGTTAAGGAAGGAGAAAAAGAAGATCAGTCTGATGTGCCCGTGTGACAGGTTGGCCCAATTCTCAGATCGTTTTTTATTAGATGGAGATAGCCCTCAGTAAACCCCTCTAGGTATCCTGTATTATTTTTCATTGTTATCTATATTTTAAAATATTAGATAAGATAATCTTCGTTTAGTGTATTTATATACCTAAAACTATAGAGAGATCAAATACGATTTTTCTCTAATATTTAAAAGTAGATGTAGTGTAGAGTTTGGGTACACGCCAATCAATCACGTCAGACTGAATTTAATATTCAGTTTCAATATCTCCTCCTTAGGGGGAGATAATTCTGGTCAAAACCCTAACTTCGGCCATTTTGATCTCAGTAATGGACGGTGAAGGATCTGGCAAGTCCCTGGCAAACATAGAACACATGTCTGTGTCCTAGACCTTTTTCTGGATCTGGTTAAGCCGTACAATTTCTAATCACCATAGAAATGCCAGTGCCACTTCTCACCCGATAGGTGCAATCAAAATAAGTTGCAGGGTGAGTTAATAATAATTTTGTTAACAATTTGTGTGTGTGTGTGTGTGTATATATGCCGGCTAAATCTAAAGGCCATGCCGATTGATAATAGATACTAGTAATTAAAACTAGTGTTAGTTAACTAATACTAGAATCAGTACCATGTTTGTGCCATGTGGCTTGCCGACAAGGGAAAAACGCAAAGCTCGTCACATGTAGCATTAAAAGCAGGGCTAAATTACATTACTTGATTATCGAAATTAGGTATCCGCCCGCAGAAGGACACATGAGTTAGTCAGTAGACGATTAGAGTTAAGATATATTAATTATGTGATTAACTTCGGAACTAGCGTATTTCTCTAGATAGTATACGTATAAGTTGAAGGAATTAGTTCAGAGAGTGAATAAGTTACAATTAATTATTCTTTATTAATCTCTATCTTTCCCATAGTCAGATTACTACCATGTGGTCCAAGACGTCCCACTTAACAAAGTTCAAACCTTGGGGGAATTCTCCAACCCTAATATTGTTCGTGTGTATAGTGAAAGTAATCTTAAACCTAGCCGGAAATCTTCTAGATAATTAATTATGTTTAATAAAATATAAGGAAGACTATTGCTAGTAGTACAACTCATAACTCTTTAAGTGAACTTGTGGTGTTTCGTGGATTTAATGGTTCACTCGTGTACATCGTGACGTTATAGTTGTGTGTGATTTCATTTCATTCTATGTAATTCATCAATATGTGATGTTAATTCATCGTATGGAGTGTAGTTTGTGTGTTTCCATACTTGGGAAACGACGTGTGTTGTTTCATCGATTTAATGGTTTGTTAATGTATATGGTGACGTCGGAGTTGTGGCGTCTGAGTTTCATTCCAATGAAGTCATCCAATGATATGTACTGTTAATTCATTATGTGAATTGTGGTTCATGTTTCCATGATTAATCATGACTTAGAATATATATATATATATATATATATATATATATATATATATATATATATATATATATATATATATATATATATATATATATATATATATATATATATGAGAGACAGTATGGAAAATGCTTTTCGCAAAAATCGCCCAAGCTTACCAGGAGAACATGAACTGGAATATTTTTGGAAACAGAAAGTTCAAGGACCAGTTTGAGCGGGAGTGCATTGCTGAATAGCCGCAAGGTCACCTGCTATTGTTGACTAGCAGTTTCTCAGGGAGAGGAGTGCCAGATGTAATGTACACTTTGGGTTCAAGCTGTCAGAGGGACAATGGTGAACTTTGGAGGCAGCAGAATTTATGGGTACAAGGCGGCATTGGAAGTGACCTTAGCTGTCAGAAGAGAACGCCACTCTCCGAATTTATGGTAGCGGGAAAAAGTACATGAACTTAGGACTGAACTTGGCCGTGAACTCCAGCTAACAATGTCGATTTGGGGCATAATGATATTATGCAGAGTAAGATGCAAATTAAGCAGGGTACGCGAGTTACTGATTGGATGACCTTAGCGACATGAGAGAGAGAGAGAGAGAGAGAGAGAGAGAGAGAGAGAGAGAGAGAGAGCATGATCACGTGATTCCAGAAAGGCGCCAACTCAAGAGGTGATATATACTTTGGATCCAGTCAGTTTAGACAGTGTGGAACGAGCAAGAGTGCGGTAGCAACAGGGCCGAGGGCTGGGCTGTCGCCCAGCCCAGGAAGTGTGAGTTTGGAACTCCAGCTATGGTGATGTCCATATCCCAGGCTCTTTAGTGTCCAGGAAGATGGAGGGGCAGTATTAAAGACGGAAAAGATGCACATATCACCGTTTTGTCTGGACTGCCGAAGAAACGCAGGATGGTCGAGGATCTGTGAACCATTTATTCCAGATAGATAAATCTGATGGAGTGGAACGCAAATTCCGAGGATCACAAAATGGCGTGCAAGCCATTTGAGAAGGACTGTTGGCTAAGAAGGCCACTCATTGGTTGCAGATGAAGGCTAACGTCAGATAGGACAACCACTAGCCAGAAACACTGCGATCGGAATCACACATGAGGCTAAGATCAATTGGAATCACACATGAGACTAAGATCAGTCGGAATCACACGGGCGACTAATGGCAAACATGATTGGAAAGGTCACGTGGGATCCACGACAAGCGATTGATTGGGCAGAGACAAATGAAACCCAGAAGGGCAACCAGAAAAGCAACTGGATGGCAGAAGCGAATGTAAGTAGACATAAGGCATCGTTAGAATATTCGCTAGATTATGATAAGGTACCTTAGTTTAGAAAGCTATAGCAAACTACCGTAGGTGAACTTACCGCGTAATCATGAACGACCGACAAATGTCAGGACTGAGTGCACCGTCCTGCAAAGGGCCCACATCTAACTAACTAGCTAACTATAATAGCGGTCTAAACAAGGAAGCGTTGACAAACCACTGAGCGTTAACCCGCTAAAGTGATCACGACCCGGCAAGGGTCAGGATTGAATGCGACGTCCTGCGAATGACCTATATCTAAATGGCTGAAATAGAGTGATGGGAGTCATATTAATCGGTTAGAAAAGCAGAGTGCAGATAAGCTATATATGTACATGTAAACTAAGTAATTAGACTAAAAGATTAATGATAACTAGGCGGGTCAACACGGCATGTAAATACGAAAAGATGGCAGTATTGCAAGAATATAAACACGGCGACCAAACACAGCAGACGGCAGAAGAAGATAGCAAGGCACTCGCGATCACTAGGTCGACCAGACAATAAGGACAGGTGAGATCGTTGGCCAGAGACGGGGCGGGCACAGGAAGGAATGTTGTCTTTTGTTCAATGGACAGAGGCGAGCGGGATCACATTGCTGTTGTTGTGTAGTTGAGTTGGCCTGGCGTGGTACAGGCAGCGGGTTCAAATCTTCGGGTAAATGGTTAAATACTTTTAGGGTTATGTTGGCTGTAGGCGGCGCGTCGGGAATTAGGCGATAATAATGTTAGTTAAATATATATAGACGATAAATTACTGTGTTTAAAATACGGTTATTAATTTATGCTATGGCTAAGATATACTAATACTAGTATAGATAAAGAAGCGATAGATGTTAAGGACTTCGTAGGTAATGAAAGACTACGGTTTATTATTACATAAAACTCACGGGTATTGTTTTATAATGTTTCAGACATTGTCTGGGTAAACTGGAGTTGCCTAGACATACCGGGCATAGCTGAATAAACAGTTACCCGCTGAACAAGTTGGATGGGAGCGAATTAATTCCCTGGGTATATGGGTTGATGGATCAATCTGTGGATCAATGGGTATTTGGGCTGAATACATGTACCACTAATAAGCCTACGGAGAGATAGCTATGAAACAAAGGCCGGTGTAATTCCTAGCTTTAGTCCTTTTCTTCATGCGGTTAGGAGGTGATAGTAGGTAATATTTCCCTAACATCCGGTTGCATAGTAGTATATTATATTATCTACCTCCCATTGTGACGTCATGCAGTATTGTGTTGTTTTTGGAGTCGATTATACATAGATGTGTCTTCAATGCATGTACTGGTTACTCTATGCGATTATGCTATAGATTGTCACTCTGTTACTGTTCAGAAGAAAATAAATATATGTTTGAGTTGCCTTTTATTTCGACTTGTCAGTCTGATATTGTGTAGATTAGAGTAGTTTAGAGACATTGTGAGGTGGGCTGTACATCTCTCCTATAACCTGATAACATACACCACGAGACATTGATGGTGCAATAGTATAATTAACTATTGTTCTCACGCGGAGACATGAACCTAAATCTGTCGTATCCCTTACTCTCATCCTCTTTCTCCTTCTCTCTTTCTCTCTTCATTTTTCCTTATTATCAAAGATAGTGCGTTGTAGGCAGAGTTCGACTGAGGAACGAACTTTTAGGCTTCACACTATTTATGTCATTCCCCTCAACATCCTCTTCTTTCCCTTCTCCCTCTCCCCTCCTTCCTCTTCCCTTTTTCCTCCTTCTTTTCTCGCTGTCACACACACACACACACACACATATATATATATATATATATATATATATATATATATATATATATATATATATATATATATATATATATTCATTGGCACCTTGCCGTCTTGACAGACGATAGTTTGTGCTCTAAAAAGGCATAATAACTTTTAACTATGGCGGTAGCGAGTGTGACCTTGATAAGGCCAATTTGCGCTGTAAATATCCGTTCACAGTGGGTGCATGTGAACACGTGGTCATTTCCACCATCATGCACCATCTTACGTCTCAAACGCTTGGTGTGTGACTTTTCTGCAATAATTTTCTCCTTTGACTTTATTCCATTTCTGATATTTGCCCTCCATGCAACACGTTCAGCGGCGACTTGCTCCCAATGTGCATTATTAATGCCTGTATCAATCATGTCCCGCTTACACACATCTTTGTATCGTAGTAGAGGCCGACCCTGAGATCTCTTACCCATCTGTAATTCACCAAAAAAGATATCCTTTGGTATTCTACCATCATCCATCCTCCTAAGATGTCCTATCCATCTAAGTCTACGAAGACTGAGCATGGAATAAACTGTCACACAACCTGATCTTTCCAATACTTCAGTATTTGTGATTTTGTCTTGCCACTTAATACCAAGAATTCTTCGCAGACACCGCATATGAAAGCTGTTTAAATTGTTCTCTTGGTGTGAGTAAGTTGTCCAGGTTTCACTGCCATAGAGAAGAGTACTAAGGACACAGGCTTGATAGACAAGGACTTTTGTTTTGGCAGTAAGCTTCCTGTTCTCCCAGACTCTTTTTCTTAACCTGTTCATTGTTGTTGCTGCCTTACCAATCCGGATGTTGATTTCCTGATCTAGGGATAATTTGCTATTTACCACTGATCCTAGATATGTAAAATGGTCTACTATCTCTAGTTCGGCGTCGTCAATAAAGATTGATGGTACCCCATGTGCACCTTGTGACATAATCTGTGTCTTCTTTTTGCTAATTGTTAAACCAAATTCAGAACAAGCATTGGAGAATGCAGATAGTAGACATTGCAATTCTTCCTCAGAGTGGGTCGTAACTGCAGCATCATCTGCAAAAAGCAACTCTCTGATCAGTACCCTCCTAATTTTGGTCTTAGCCTTCAATCTCTGAGCATTGTAGAGGCCGCCATCTGAGCGTGAGTGAATGTATATACCACCATCCTGATCACGAAATGCATATTTAAGTAGAAGTGAAAAGTATATTCCAAAGAGGGTGGGAGCTAGTACACAACCTTGCTTAACTCCACTCTTGATTTCAAATTCTTCAGAAGTTGCACCATCAAACTTGATTATACCCTTCATGCCTGTGTGGAACGATTCCACAATGGACAGAAGAGTTGGTGGGCAGCCAATCTTCTTTAGTGCCTTGGACAGACCCTCACGACTGACCAAATCAAATGCCTTTGTGAGGTCGATGAAGGCAATAAACAGTGGTTGATTCTGTTCACGGCATTTTTCTTGCATTTGTCGCAATGAGAATATCATATCAGTGGTAGACCGGTTCTGTCGAAAGCCACACTGTGATTCGGGGTAGACTTGATCTCCTATGACTTGAAGTCTGCGCAGAACAATTCTGGCAAATACTTTTACAACAATACACAGAAGTGAGATACCCCTATAGTTGTTACAGTCGCTCCGATCACCCTTGTTCTTGTACAGCGTTATGATGTTTGAATCTTTGAAATCCTGTGGGACTTGTCCTTCACGCCAGCATAGCTCTATTAGCTGGTGGATCTGTAGAGTGAGTGTGTCTTGCCCACTCCTGATAACCTCTATTGGAATCCCATCC
This sequence comes from Cepaea hortensis, assembly GCA_963921405.1. NCBI lineage: Eukaryota > Metazoa > Mollusca > Gastropoda > Stylommatophora > Helicidae > Cepaea > Cepaea hortensis. The sequence continues at coordinate 130,380,137 of OY992880.1, read as the reverse complement.
TTACCTGGAGCCTTGCCGGATGCAAGTTCATTTATAGCACACTTAACTTCTGTTATGGTGGGAAGTGTGTCCAGGTGGTCAAGAGTTGGTAGAGCCTCTATGGCGTTAAGGGCATCATCCGCTAGTTTGGTCTCACTTGAGTAAAGCTCCAAATAGTGCTCTACCCATCTGTCCATCTGCTGTTTCTTATCAGTGATGACTTCTCCAGTCAAGGTTTTCAGCGGTGCACTTCTTTTGATCACTGGACCACAGGCTTTCTTTATTCCTTCATACATGCTTCTTATGTCTCCCTTATCACTTGCGATTTGAATGGACTCACATAACTTGATCCAATGTATATATATATATATATATATATATATATATATATATATATATATATATATATATATATATATATATATATATATATATATATATATATATATATTGGAATGTGGTCGTTGAAGTAGAGCATTGTGATTGTACATGTTTGATCTAAATATCAGCAGAGATAATAGAATATCATTTGTTTGCTGTTTCCATTAGATCAGTGTGCTGTTGTAGATTTCAGATAAGGAATCAAAATATGTAAATTAAGATAGTACATTCTTCTTCTTCTTCTTCTTCTTCTTCTTCTTCTTCTTCTTCTTCTTCTTCTTCTTCTTCTTCTTCTTCTTCTTCTTCTTCTTCTTCTTCTTCTTCTTCTTCTTCTTCTTCTTCTTCTTCTTCTTCTTCTTCTTCTTCTTCTTCTTCTTCTTCTTCTTCTTCTTCAGCGTTCCGAGCCATTGAGGTTCTTTGCTGCAGATACAATTCGTCTCCATTCGTCTCTCTGGTGGACCTTCTCTTGCCAGTCGTTGATTCCAAGTGCTTGTAAGTCTGCATATGTATTATCTCTCCACCGTCTTCTTGGTCTACCTCGTGGTCTACGGTCATTTATTTCCTGAGTGTAAGCGAGTTTTGTTTCCCTATTATCTTCCATTCTATCTATATGCCCCAGCTATTGTAGTCTATTAGCCTTCATGATACCAGTGATTAGCGGGGACTTAAACAGATCATAAATGTCTTTGTTACTTCTTCTTTTCCACTCTCCACTTTGTGTATCCGTAATGGGTCCAAAGATGCGTCTTAAAAGTTTGTTCTCAAAGATTTGTAACAAGGCTTCGTCTCCTTTCGTTGTACTCCAGGTTAAGATAGTACATGCTATCAAAATTTATATGAGACAAGCAGGCCATGCAGGACTATGACATGACCAAAATAATTTACAACTCTAGAAGGATTATTCACACCTTCTCACTGTCATTCACAGAGCCTACACCCTGATCAACAGTAGCCGTAGTCACGACCGGTGATTGAGCTACGCACCACTCACTTGATGCAGCAGAGAGTGGAGTCCATACCACTATCCAGTCAGCACTGACAGCTTACCATCCAGGAGGCCAAGAATTATCAGATAAGTGGCTAACCACCCGTTTGCCACTGCACAGCAATCACCAATTTATATCCGCTATTGGCTATGATACTGTCTGTGATTACATCCTCTAGTTGAATACTTTGTAGAAATTTAGTCTAACTAGGGATCTGCGTATCTCTTATGTGTCAGTGAGTTCCCAGTGGAGCTCACGTAGTGTTCTTTAGAATTAAACAAGCTATGCTATATTTGTAATTTTAACAGACTGCGTCTGTCATTATAGAATTAGATTATAGCATCATCAGATTGTGTGACGAGTGAAAGGACTATATTTATACGTATAAATCTGTCTTATCTCCTGTTGTGTGAGAATACATTAGGCAGTGGGGGCTCATTATTCATCCAGGCACGGTAGCAGGAATCACTTGACATACTGTCTTCTTTTGTTAGTACAGTTAGTAGTCATAACTTTCCGCCTGGCACTGTTTAGAAGTAGTGATCCATTCTGCGAATTTGAAAATCAGTCTTCTAGAATTGCGAGCCATTTGATCGCTTCTTCAGCAGTGGTTAGATTCTCTATTCGTAGAAGTTATATTAGTATCTACTTTGATCCATTTTCATCCTAGTAGTATACGCTACGCTACAGCCCGTTATATACCACCAAAAGAAAATAATGATCAAAGCAGTCAGAAAGCCACCAAAACCTGCTCAAGATGACTTATGGACAGACCAGAACAAGTCATTATTCTGCGCCTCAGAACAGGACAAAATAGATTACGCAACCACATGTATACAAAATTCAAGATTGGTGCATTAGCCATGTGCACATGTGGTTTGGCGTCGCAGGCAGCAGAGCACATACTCCAAGACTGCCCAAAATAGAACATATCTAGGCAAACCTGCTGGCCTAGAGAGACGACAGTGAAAGATAAACTCTATGGACCGCTGAGTGAACTAAAAAAGACAGTTAAATTCATACAAGAGACAACATTGCAGTTATAGACATATTTCAAGCGAACGAAAGAAGAATTAATTAGTTTTGCCAAGCATGCAAGAAATGTGGCCTGACACTAACTTTCAAGAACTCAATGGTGAATGTTATTTTCATTAGCTGCCTTTGAACTCAAGCGTAATCCACCCTATACTAATTGTTGCGTGTGGGCTAGCTCTTCATATTGATGAGTCAGGACGAGAAGAATACACCAGTTAACAGATTTGATAAGAAAACGTCTGCAGCAGTAGACGGGTTTGCTTGTTCCAATGGCCTCAAGAACTATTCTGAATGTAGCGCAGCTGCTGGTGGGATCTCCATTGTGGGAGAGATGAAGCGGTAAGGGTCAGACAAGAAGAGACACAAACCTTTTGTCTTGTAGGTAGACTGGGGACAGTCAAAGAGTAGGGACCAGACAAAGAGAGCCACAAACCTGCTGTCTTGTAGGTAGACTGGGGGCAGTCAAAGGCTAGGGACCAGACAAATAGGGACACAACCTCGCTGCCTTGTAGGTAGACTGGGGACAGTCAAAGAGTAGGAACCAGACAAATAGGGACACACACCAGCTGTCTTGTAGGTAGACTGGGGGAAGTCAAAGGCTAGGGACCAGACAAATAGGGACACACACCAGCTGTCTTGTAGGTAGACTGGGGACAGTCAAAGAGTAGGAACCAGACAAATAGGGACACACACCAGCTGTCTTGTAGGTAGAGTGGGGACAGTCAAAGAGTAGGAACCAGACAAATAGGGACACACACCAGCTGTCTTGTAGGTAGAGTGGGGACAGTCAAAGAGTAGGAACCAGACAAATAGGGACACACACCAGCTGTCTTGTAGGTAGACTGGGGACAGTCAAAGAGTAGGAACCAGACAAATAGGGACACACACCAGCTGTCTTGTAGGTAGACTGGGGGAAGTCAAAGGCTAGGGACCAGACAAATAGGGACACACACCAGCTGTCTTGTAGGTAGACTGGGGACAGTCAAAGAGTAGGAACCAGACAAATAGGGACACACACCAGCTGTCTTGTAGGTAGACTGGGGACAGTCAAAGAGTAGGAACCAGACAAATAGGGACACACACCAGCTGTCTTGTAGGTAGACTGGGGACAGTCAAAAGCTAGGGCCCAGACAAAGAGGGACACAAACCTGCTCCTTGTAGGTAGGCTGGGGAAAGTCAAAAGCTAGGGACCAAACAAAGAGGGACACAACCCCGCTGCCTTGTAGGTAGACTGGGGACAGTCAAGGGCTATGGACAGCAAGCCCGAACAAATGTGTGTCGAAGTCGGATGTGTTGAGCTACAGACTTGACGAAACAGTGTAATCCAACTCACTAAATAATGTCATAAATGCCAGTGTGGAAGTGGTGGTGGTGGTGGCCGAACGGACGCTATCGGTAGTGATGATCGTGGTGGTGGTGGAGATGTGATAATGATGGTGATGGTGGAGGTAGTTGATGGTGGTATAAGTTGTGGCAATGATTGTGATGGTAGTGGTGGTGGTTATGGATAATGATGCTGGTGGTGGTGGTGGAGGTTGTGGTGTTGATAGTGATTGATTGATTGATTTAGGAACCGACATCACAGCATTCGGGGCATTCCCATAAGCGCTCCGTCCCCATCCTCATCAGCCAGCAAAGAGTTCCAACACCAATAGTTCCAGTAGCAATCTGATTATAAGTCCGTCTCGCCTTTCCTCTGAGCGTCGAGCGTCGGCCATATCCCCTCATCACTCCTTGCTGCCTCATTCTTGCCAGACCATGGTGATCCATTTGCTCCTCCGAGGTGTACACGTGCTCCCACAAGGCCGCAACCACGTCTGCCTTGTCATGCATCAATACTCCACCAAGTTTTGCAGAGCCAGCCAATCTGTCCGACTGTTCATTCCCCAGCACACCAGCATGCCCCGGAGAAAAGATCCAGGTGATGCTTGCCACATGTGACTTCCTAAGCGAAGCAAGCCACTCTGCACGAAGCCTGCCTGTCCTCACCCTCCTAGTGGTGATGGAGGTTGTGGCGATGGTGGTGATGGAGGTAGTGAATGTTGTGGTGGTGATGATGGTGGTGGTGGTGGTGGTGGTGGTGATGATGATTGTGGTGGAGGTAGTGGTGATCATGGTGATGGTGGTGATGAAGGTGGTGGTGGTTATGGGTGGTGGTGATGGTTGTGGTGGATATTGTGATGATGATGTCGATGTAATTTGTAGTAATGATGGTGATGGTTGTTGTTGTGGTGATGATGATGAAGCGTCTAAACGCCCCGAACGAGTCAACAACAAACATTTAATTTGTACAAAAACAGAGACCAACACACTGCAACATTCACCCTCAAATGAAGTATTAAAACACAATTATTTGGACAGAACATATTTTGTAATTCAAACTGCATATGTTTAAACAGAATTCCGAATTTTTCATCTTAATACAAAATATATACTTCAAGCAAACTCTACATTTTACAAATAGAAATTCTATGTTTATCAATTTGGACTTATATAGTTTATCTACAAGTATCGGTTCATGAAGTCAAACCCTAGTGACCTTTTATCTCTAGAATGTATGAGTGAAATTCTATTGATTATTAAACTACATAGTAGTTATCTACTTGTACAATTCAGTAAACGAAAATACATTCTTGGCATTGGGTAATTTACTTCACAACACGTGAATTTGATGATGACATTGATTACAAAAACATTACATTTGCCAGATGTTATAACTGAGGAACTGCGACATTTCTCCTAAACATAAGAATATAAAAAAAATTATGGAATGAACGCTTTCTTTTCAGCATGTTTAAACCCCTTAATGCCTTCATTAAAACGTTGTAATTGTTATACAAATAACTCGCAAGACCGTACTTCATTTCACCTACCACAGAGACCACGTGGTTGCAATGCAAACAGTTTACAACTAGTTCTCCACAAATCGTAACTGAAAGAAAACGAAAACTAAAGCCACAATGAAAATAAAATTACTGTGTTTGTAACTGAAAATTGAGAAAGAATTCGACTAATTAAATATTTCATTTTATTTAGGGGCAAACCGGGACAACTGGGTGTCCCGGAAGCATATTTTTGGGACACTGATCTATTTGCTTAAAAACCGGGGCTGTTATGGTGTAGCATATTAAAACGTCCTTACCCTTTCCTAGCATTGACGCCCTTAAAAATACCAATCCCTGATAATTACTGTTTAAATACCTTAATTAGGGAGAATAAAACAGCGATAGACTGACCGTGGCACAGCCAAATTTAATTGGCATTAGTTTGGTTCACGTACCTGGCAAGACCGGGACTGATTGTAAAACAAAGGTTCTTTGTAGCCATTTTTGGTCAGTGCAACACAAAGGGCGGACACGTAAAAGCCTCCCCTCTGGGGAGGGCATTTTAGCCCTAAAAACCATCATTCTCTGCAGCCATTGCGAGTGGTGGATTTGGTGGGACTGCGTTGCCTCCCTATCAATTGGAAACTGGGTCAACAGCCAGTAAATGATGAATGACAACCTGTCCTAAAGAAAGGCTGGACCAATACCTCAATGTTTACTGCTGCACTCATTAGCTGCAATAGCCAGCAACAGACAAATTCGAAGACAACTGACTGCGTGATTGATGAAGCCCTATTTTAGCAGGAAAATTCAGGATGGACTTCGCGATCTAAAAATCTACAAAGATGAAGATCAACAGAGTAACTGACAACAGTGTATCGTCTGCTTTACTTCTGAGAAGTACCACCTATAGCCTCATCATTTAACAAAATCAGTGAAACTATGGAACAATCCTACTACAAGTTTAATAAAACTAACAACAGTGAGTAACCTTCAACTGTTGGTTGGATTACCAAGTTAATATCCAACAATGGATAAGTCTTCGAAAGAACGTCTCACAGCAGCAAGAGTCAAACATAACGTTCCAGACACTCAACACCAAGTTCTAGTATACGATCACCAACTCAAACAAATGGGAAGAGACACTGAAACCACATAAGCCAGTACAACCAAGGTACCAACTAAAGATCCTCTGAAACATAACTACACCAGATTACCTCAAGGATCCAAAACCTGAACACCATCAAAAAAGACAATATAAAAGCAGCTAAATGTCTCTACATCAGCAACAAGAGGAATCATCCAATTGTTTGCAAACCTGTTACTGTGCCGGATTTATTCATCTGTGGATATATGTAGGTATAGATCAATTCTGGACCTAGTCACCGATACTACCATGAGATGCCTCTCAGTCATATAAGTTCCTACACTGGACTAGATAACAACGACTAACTCTTTGGTGGTCCAATGTCAACCTAAGACTCGCGACTTGGTGGGTATAATATCTTTGTGAACATTGGGATTCTGATATTGGAAGCAGAGCAGCTGAATGGCCGTCTACTTGGCACCATGTATGGTGAGATGGGAAAGTATCTTCTGCAGAGCTTAAGTCGAAATTCCGGAAAGTAAGACCAACCAAGGCCTCAATTTCACCAAAAAGACACCGAGCCCACTGCAACAGAGTATTCGCCAATTCTAGCCCGCGGAGGGATATGTGATTGTGTGTAATTTATATTCTTGGATGGGACGCAGAGGTGTTTCCAAGGCACCAGGGCCGGGTTATATACTGGCCAAGACCTATTGACGCGTCCTCGTCGAGCGTCCTGGGCAACAGGTCCCTTCGGGGTCCTGGCTAAGGTCAGTAGGATCGCCGATTCCTCCGAAGTCGGAGAGTGTCTGCCTGTATGGCGAGGAACCACCAGTCTGCACACCAATAAGCCAGACATGGGACAACGGATACTCACGCAAACCTCAAGTCCTGTATGACATCACACTGATGTTGGACAACAGGATGCCTTAATCCGACATACAGGACTTCGCGTTGGAGCTCAAGCCAACGAACACAAGCAAGCAAGCATATTCTTGGATTATAGAGTATGATTTGCACCAGCCAATTCCTAGTGGATATACATATTAGGAACACAACTGAGTGCATTAATTCGGTACCAAGATAATGGGAAAAAGGATCTAATCTACAGTAGAGATGAACCCTTAACCGCACACCAGGAGATAAAGGACTCTATTAATTGTTTAATTGAGTACCAACTGCTTTTTATATGTGTTTTTCTATGCCATGGATTTATAAGGTAAATAGTGTTTTATTTGGTAATGAGGTATAACCAAATGGTGGTTATGGTATAGTGAGTATTTTGACACCATCTCATTATTTTTAAATATGAGAATTGTAAAGGGTGTCAGAAACAACTGTTTTATATGTTGGGTTCTATGTACTTAGATCATTTTTTGCCTTAATGATGTAAGGTGGGTCAAGGATAGTAGACCCAATTTGTGGTTGTTGTGTTGTTTGTAATAACATTGTTTTTTTTTTCTTGGGACAAAGGGGGTAAATGTGTTTTGATAATGCAAATCATTCCCATGCCTGTTCATGAAATTCAATGAGACTATTACACTTGCATGTATGTAACTACATATCTTAATTTAATACTTGAACTGTTTGTCCTAAATTTGTTGATGTGTACATCAAGTAAATGTGATGTTCACCAGGGGTTGTTTATATGTTGTGAACAATCAATGTCTTCTAGCACTAGATAAACTTTAGAGGGTGATAAGTGGGAATGGAGAATTACTCATAAATACAGCTATGAACAGGAGTGAACTATTTTCCTCCTTGTGTTTATGGTAGAATTCCATGATCACCTCAAGTGGCAAAAATAATAGAGAATCAAATTAAATCCCCTATACAACTTAACATAATATTCTCATACATTAAAATCCACATCCCACAAGTGTGGGCGTCGTCCGTGAATTTGAACCCTTGTCGATTACCACTAGGGTGGAGTCGTCCGTGTATGTGAATTCAGGATACAACCTCTCACAGGTAAACCAAGTCACTTCAGAATTGTATAGTGTTAGTTAACAGACCTAATCACTCATATGTATGAGCTGAGTATACAAATAACTCGCAAGACCGTACTTCATTTCACCTACCACAGAGACCACGTGGTTGCAATGCTAACAATTTACAACTAGTTCTCCATAAATCGTAACTGTTAGAAAACGACAACTAAAGCCACAACGAAAATAAAATTACTGTGTTTGTAACTGAAAATTGAGAAAGAATTCGACTAATTAAACATTGCATTTTATTTGGGGGGAAACCGGGACAACTAGGTGTCCCGGAAGCATATTTTGGGACACTGATCTATTTGCTTAAAAACCGGGGCTGTTATGGAAAACCGGTTCGTCTGACAATCCTAAGAAAAGTACACATTAATTCTTAATATGCAGTTTATAACTTAAGCTGTTCGCAGTAAGGCCAAGCTAACGCAATCCCCTTTATTAACCTCACACATTCACAACCTGTTCATTTGAATGTAATGACTTCTGTTTGTTTCAAAGGACAGCATAAGCACAAAATTGTTCAGTTTAGCTGTTTTGGCGGTTTCTTGACCAAACAATGTTTTCCCTTAGAGAAAGCACTGGAGCCACAAACAATATATCACGAACAGAAAGAGTTCGTGTCAAATGTGAAATTACCTCGGTTATACCAAATGCTGCATATCCGAAGAATATCTGTGGCTGTTTTAAGTGTTTTAGCTAACGTACTATTCATATATTCACTGCATGTGATAAATAACTCGACAGTAAGCACGAGAAGCAGCGAAATATGCCAGGCAATAAATTGTGCAAAGTACTGTTTGTGTCATCTGTGTTTGAGTGCTGCTAGTTTCTCTTTGTTACACGCGTCATCAGTGACAGATTTATGCATTCCTATCGGAGGGATATATTTCTTGGGTGACCTCTTCGTTGCTTGCCATTTTTGTTTTCTTGCATTGGTTCGCTTTGACAGTCAACATAGTCCACATATGTGATACTACTTCTAGTGCACTGGACTGATTTTTGCGTGTGGATTATGTTTCCCTATTATCAGTGTCCCTCGCCATCAGATTAACCCACTCCGACTTCAGAGGTACTTTTAATTTACGTCCCCAAGTCAAGCAGGAGATGTCAACACTTCAGTTGAACTGACCAGTGTGGGGGTTGAACCCGCTACCTCGGCATCGGCACATCGGATATTTAAGAGCCAGGGCTCTTATCCAGTCGGTCATGTGACCTCCAATAGAAGATATATGTAAAGAGAAGCTTGGAGTGTGGTCTCCTAGGTACGAGGACAGTACCCTGAATCAGTCTGAGAATCACTGATATATGTGAAACTAATTCATAATCTTCGGAAGCCCAGATAACATCCTTACTAATTCACGTGATTTATCTATTAATAGTTTATTGGTGAATGTATGTTAAATTATATCAATAAAGTGAATACATAAATAGAATTTCGTATCATTACAAATAATTATTCCCACACAAATATTATGTTAACATGAGCATTTATTCTTTGTCCAAATAAATAAACAAAAGAGTGATATGAGCTACCAGAAACGATGACACCACATCCAACTGGTAGTTGCAAATTATCGCTAATAAATCTGCCTTACCTTAAAATAAAAGGTTTCATGTTGAAAGAGAACGATTATTATGTAATACAATGTTTAATCGTTTTGGCTTTAAGAGAAGTGTGTAAAATATGAAATATTTACAGTACAATTACCCCAATCAAATAATGCTCAGGCATTCATGAGACTCGTTCCATTTCTACACCTGCAGGCTTCTTTTCGATTATTGCATAATGAGAAGAATACTATCCGAATTTTATGAAGCACGTTCCTTGAGAGAGTTCATGGAGAATTGAACCCCACGCATCCATGGTAGTAGATATGTATGTTAGTGCTCTACCACAATTAATGTTTCTGCTTCAAAAAGATATGTACTATACAATATCACTTCCTAGAGATCTCCTGTGTTTAGAACGTGCCTATATGGGATAATACCCGGTGCAATGAAGTTAATCTTTTAACTTGTCAAGCACTTTAAGCAACGTTACTAATACAGCTTGCCAACTGCTTATAACGTTTTGGTTGGTCAACATTTGGTTTGTCAACATTTAGTTTGTCTATATTTGGTTTGTCAAAGATTAGGTTTTAAATGTTAGGCTTGCGGTGATTAGATCTGTAATGGTTAGGTTTGTAATGGTCAGATTTGTAATAGGTAGGTATGTAATTGTTAGATATGTGATATATAGGTTTGTATTGATTATGTTTGTAACAGTTAGGTTTGCAATGGTTACGTTTGAACGGACGGGTTTATAATTGTTAGGCTCTTTTTTTTTTTTCAACAGCTGTTTCAAACTTGGTTGCTATACAACAGAAGATGTCACAAGAACACTATCAACAATAACAACATCAACAAAGTAATGATAAAGGTCAATTCAATGTCAGCGCACGTGATTTAATGGAGAACGTATTCGAAACATTGGCACCTTTCCGTCTTGACAGACGATAGTTTGGTATATTGTGCTTCAAAAAGGCTTAATAACTACGATCCATGGCGATGGCGAGTGTGGCTGGTAAGGCAAATTCTTGCTGCAAATGTTTGCCCACAGTAGATGCATGTGAAAACATGGTCATTTCCACCATTGTGCACCATCTTACGTCTCTCACGCTCTGTGTGTGCTTTATCTGCAATCATTTTATCTTTTGTCTTTATTCCATTTCTGATGTTTGCCCTCCATGCAACACGTTCAGCGGCGACTTGCTCCCAATGTGCATTATCTATGCCTGTATCAATCATGTCCCGCTTACACACATCTTTGTATCGCAGTAGAGGCCGACCCTGAGATCTCCTACCCGTCTGTAATTCACCAAAAAAGATGTCCTTTGGTATTCAACCATCATCCATCCTCCTAACATGTCCTATCCATCTAAATCTACGAAGACGTTTACTGACAGCAACATAACTATCTCGGCATAGATGACCATAACCCACTATAGCAATGTTGCGTAGCATCATTATCGTGTGCTTTCCCGGCTGGCGAAGGCGTTCATGTCTCTCCACAGATCTCGGTTCTTGGTGTTCCGGATCAATTCTGCAGATGATATTCTTTCAGGCCGCCGTCTTAACCCAACCAATACTATTTCTCTTAGTCTGCCTCTGACTATTTTTTAACTAATTTTTCCAGTTGTCATAATATTCTTCGGTGCTTCTTTACTCATCACATGACCACGGATTGCTGTTTGTCTCTTTATTATAGTTCTTAAACATGTGAATCGGTATGTTTATCTCTTTATTACAGTTATCAAACACGTGAATCGATACAATTATCTCGAAACAGTCAGAACATCTTATGGGAGGGGCCTTGATGTGATTTGAACAAGAATTGCTATGGCGAATGTAGCCTTTTGCAAGATGGAAAACATACTGACCACAACATAAAAAAGATGTCAATTGCAACGAGAAAAAGAGTGCTGAAGTGCTATACAGAACCTGTACTTTTGTGTGAATGTGAGACCTGGCCAATGAGCAGACACGCTGAAAAAACATCTAATGGCACTGGAAATGTGGTTTCTGGGAGAAATGCAAAGAATACCATAGACAGACAAACCAGTGACCAAGTCCTATAAAAAGCAGATGAAAAGGTAAACGGATTAGAAAACTTAGAGGTAGACAGTTACAATTTTTTTGGACACGTTATGAAAAGAAATAAAATAGAGGACTAGGTGACAACTGGTAAGATTGAGAGGAAAAGAACAAGGGGAAGACAGAGAAGTAAATACCTGGATGGCCTGGCCACGTGGTATAGTCGATACAAGAACACGGGGCTGATACACGACTCTGGTGATCGTGTAAGATGGTGAAATATACCGTCTACGTTTATCGGAATGGCACATGATGATGATGATGATGATGATGATGATGTTTTAGTTTCATTAGTCTCTTCCGAGCAATCATTGTTGGGTTAATCTGGCAGTCCAAGATATTCACAACAATCATCTCCGTTGCTACCCAGCTTTTCCTAATTTGTTGTTCTTACATGTTCCATGAAGAAGATGTAAATGTAGAAGATATAAATGGAATCAGCATTGGAGGAAGAAACATCAATAACATTAGATATGCAGGTGATACAGTATTGATTGCAGACAATGCGCAGGACCTGCAACAATTAGTACATGCGGTTGTTGTACACAGTGAGCAGATGGGGTTGGAATTAAATTGTAAGAAGACACAGGTTATGGTCGTCACTAGGAAGAACGAAGTACCACAATGTAATATACAAGTAAATGGGACTATTCTTCAATAACTGAATCGGTACAGTTATCTCGGAACAGTCATAACATCTGATGGGAGATGCCTTGTAGAGATTAGAACAAGAATCGCCATGGCGGAAGTAGCCTTTAGCACAGTGTTTCTCAACCTTTTTTGGCCCGTGCTCCCTACAACATATATTCAGAACGTCATCCCCCCCCCCCCTTCGTATTTCCTACCTAAACATCCCGCCCCACCCCTACACAGTATGCGTAATAATGGAAGCTAATAGTTAATAGCACATACTAAAACAAGTCTAGATGTCTACATGAAACGTGATTTGTGGGTCTACTTACTTTATAAAATGAATTTTAGAAGGGTGAGACATACAGAACCGTATAGTATGAAGGGAAACACAATATCAAGTAATCGGTTCTTGTATTAACGCGATCTTGAAATAATCTTAATTCCCCCCCCCCCCCTGGAAACCCTAAAATTCCCTCCTGGGGGAAGGGGGAATTCCCCACCGGTTGAGAACCACTGCTTTAGCAAGATGAAAAACATTCTGACCAATAAAGAGATGTCAATTGAAACGAGAAAAAGAGTGTTGAGGGGATACATAGAGCCTGTTCTTTTGAATGGATGTGAAACTTGGACAATCAGCAGTCAAGCTGAAAAAATATCTGATGACTGCAGAAATGTGGTTTCTGAGGAAAATGCGAAGAATACCATGGACAGACAGAAAAACCAATGACCAAGTACTACAGGAGACAAATGAAAATCGTAAATTGATTAGAGAAATTAGACGTAGACAGTCAACATTTTTTGGACATGTTATGAGAAGAAATGGATTGGAGAACTTAGTGACAACTGGCAAGATCGAGGGGAACAGACCAAGAGGAAAACCGAGAGGAAAATACCTGGATGGCTTGGCCACATGGCATGGACGAGACAGAAACACTGAGCTGATCCACGACTCTGGTGATCGAATGATATGGCGAGTCATGACCGCCCACGCTTTCCGGCATGGCACATGATTGATTGATTGATTTGCATGTTCCATGATTCAATGCCGAACAGCAAAACAGGTGCTATGTAACATTTCCGCACTCTCTTTCTTGCATTCAATGATAGCAATTTATTGCATAAGTGTTCAAGTGGAACAAGCGGAACATAGTGTGGGATAAGTCTCGGCAATAATATGGTCAACATTTACGTCTGTAATTGTAGGGCAACTAACATCGGAACCAATCTCTCACCTAAGAGCTAGAACTTGAAGTGTCTCGTGTCGACTCTATAGCCTTCCTTCGGAGCGAAGGCAGTGAATCTGAGAACGGGATTGTTCAATGAGGGTAAACAGCGACATGCGGTAACAGACGCAGTCGCCAAGACAGACAAATGTCAGCCGAAGTGCAACCTCCATGCCATGATCATAATGGTCTTGCGAGAACCGCACTCCGCAGCAGAGACCATAAGAGGGGTCGAGGAACCTAGAAGAAGAGCCAGCTTCCCAGAGTGCGGTGCCATGAACCGGGCACGAACAAGGAACGTGGCAACGAAGACGAACGGAGGCGACAGAGGCAGTGGCCAGGGAAGAAGCTGGCTTCCCACGACCACAGGTGCTAGGATGTGGTGAGGACAAGAAGCACTGGGTGCACAAGGCTCTCCTCCCAAAGGGAGAGGAGGTTTGGGAGTAGACATGTTCGCAGGTATGGGACAAATACGGAACAACACAAACGACCGAACGTCTTGCACAGCAGGGGAAAGACTCCTGGAGTCATGACCTGAGGGGTCCACCCCCAGAGAGTGTTAAGAAGGTAAATAAGCCGAACATTCTTATTAAGAGGAACATTTCTGACAATCAGAATTCCTCTGTAATGCTTGCTCCTCGGCGGTGTTTTTAATCATTGCTTAAGCCACTTTTCATTTTCTGAAATGCAACTTTTGCTTGACCTGTTCTGATTATAATCTATGTTGTGCATCTTCTTTCTGATGTTATAACTGCCCCTAGGTATTTAAATTTATCAACTTTGTTAAGCAACTCTAATGTTATATACATAATATAACAACACATATTTTTTGAAATATGCACAGTGGGAAACAACCCACAAAGTGCACTAACTTGCGGAATTTTGACGCGTGCTGAATTGCATTTAGTGTGACAATAACGTATCGATCACATTATTAATGGCGTGAGAACACTGTGAAAAATGTGACTCCACAATTAGATTTTATAGCACACACTACACAACAATTAGATGTTAGAGAATATACTATACAACAATTAGATGTTAAAGCACATGCTACACAATTAGATGTAAAAGCACACACTACACAACAATTAGATGTTAAAGCACACACTAAACAACAATTAAATATCAAAGTAAATACTAGACAAAAGAGGATAATTAGATATTATAGAACACACTAGACAGCAATTAGATATTATAGGTTAGACTAGACAACAATTACACATTGAGAACACACTAGACAACAATTAGATATTACATCACACACTAGACAACAATTAGATAGCAGAGTAACACTAGACAACAATTAGATATTAGAGAAAACACTAGACAACAATTAGATATTACAGCACACACTAGACAACAATTAGATATCAGAGGACACACTAGACAACAGAGGATAATTACATATTACACAACACACTAGACAACAATTAGATATTAGAGAACACCCTAGACAACAAATAGATGTTGTTAGAGCACGCCTTAGATAATAATTAGATATCAGGATCATGAAAATGATGCTGGATGGATTGAGGTGGTGCATGGAGGAATATCAGCAGCAGAGTTGATCCAGAAAATCAAAGACCGAGATCTGTGGAGAGACATTAACGCCTACGCCAGCTGGCAAGGCACTTGATGGTGATGATGATGATGATGATGATGATGATGATGATGTTGATGATGATGATGATGATGATGATTAGAGTACACATTAGACAACATAGAATAATTAGATATTAAAGAACACACTAGACAACAATCAGATATTACAGCACAAACTAAACAATAGAGTACAATTTGATATTAGAGCCGTTGCTTTTCCTTCTCCAACTCACAGAGTCGATATATTTTCTAATCTGTGTGTTTGGCTAAAGCTTGAGTTTTAATTAATTGCTCAGGTCACATAGTCACAAGAACCAAGCCCTACTGTGCATGAACAATGGTCACTGAAACAATATACAGTTTACAATCAACCTCGGTAGTTCGTGGAAAGAGAACTAACTTCCCGCTACAGCTGTCAGAGCTCAATCTGCAGTTGACACAACATATATGTACAATCCCTGGGGTGACCCAACCTCATGTGTAAAATACCAGAGATGGTGGATAGAGAACTGGTTCCTAATGTAGTGATCCGAGTTTAGACTCCAGCTGCGAGACATTTTTGAACAATCTCTGAAGTGACCCAATATCACACATAGAGTGAATAAATTTAAACTACAGGACCCTCTTCTCGTAATTGATGGCACAAATAGCGTACTGCTAGACATATATTGTATATAAAAGATATTCATCTTAGATGGATAGGACACGTTAGGAGGATGGATGATGGTAGAATACCAAAGGACATCTTTTTGGTGAATTACAGACGGGTAGGGGATCTCAGGGTCGGCCTCTACTATGATACAAACATGTGTGTAGGCGGGACATGATTGATACAGGCATTGATAATGCACACTGGGAGCAAGTCGCCACTGAACGTGTTGCATGGAGGGCAACTATCAGAAATTGAATAAAGACAAAGGAGAAAATGATTGCAGATAAAGCACACACAAGAGCGTGAGAGACGTAAGACGGTGCAAGATGGTGGAAATGACCATGCTTTCACATACATCCACTGTGGGAGAACATTTACAACACGAACTGGCCTTATCAGCCACACTCTGAATTCACAGCCATTGGTTGTGGTTATTAAGCCTTTTTGGAGAACAATGTAACAAACTATCGTCTGTCAAGACAGAAAGGTGCAAATAAAAAAAAGACCTGTAATTATATAGACTAGTTGGCACTTCGGGGGGGGGGGGGGGGGGTGATGAGGTCAACACCCTGCTGACCGTCTTCTTCTTCTTCGTTCATCCGGAGTTTTTTTTCGGATGTGATTGCGTTGTGCCTGTTTACAGCAGAGCTGCGTTCTTGCGCCGTTAGGCCGACACATCCGACTTCTGCGGGCATTTGTTGACCGGGTTAACCTTCCCGGGGGTTTCTTAGGACGTTAGACTCTCACTGTTGTGGTGTTATCTCCCATCCCAGCTGGCCCATATAGAACAGCCAAAGGCATCCTGGTCGGCCCTCAAGGGAAGGCAGGGGCAGACCATGGGCATTCCCCGCCATCCAAGGAGGCTTCCATAATTGCAGAGCCATCACACACCGCTCTGGTACTGGGCTCACCCAAGGAATCGTCACGTCCTGCACATGGCTGCTTAGCCTCACTTCCGTATTTTGGGCCTTCCGTTCACCATAGGCTGTTCTTCCAGAAGCCAGAAGAATGCAGTTTGCAGATGAAATCCACACAGTGAGCTTTCGATTCGGACTTTCCACGTAATGGATTTGCTATCCAAGCAATATTCCATTTTGTGCCACTAGGACACTTTTCCACCTTTTTTGAAGCCCACACAGTGAGCTTTTGATTCGGACTTTCCACGTAATGGATTTGCTATCCAAGCAATATTCCATTTCATGCCTCTGGGAGGCTTGTGTAACCAACATGCCTGTGGTATGAAGTGTGGCAGTCTAAATACTTCTTCATGTACATTTAAATGTCAACCTGAATACAGTTAAAGTAAGCTGCAGTCGACTTGAGCTTGTTGATATTTCCATAGAGCTTGTCCTCGAATGAAGCAGGTGTGGGCCAAAATATCTTTCTCTGTTCTGCATATATTGGGCACTCTTGCAGCAAATGTTTAGCTGTCATTTTACCAGTTCCACAATTACATTCATCTGTATCTCCTATCTTTAGTTTGTTGAACAAGTGGTATTTCAACCTGTTGTGTCCTGTGCGGAGTCTGAAGATTGCTACTTGTTCTCTTCGGTCAAGTTTGTAATATGCATCATCCTTCTGGTGGCCTGGATGCTCTGATTCCCATTTGGTTCTATAAGTGCTTTTTATCAACCTCTTTGCCTCATTATAGGTTATGTCTATGTCAGGCTGTGGTAGTCGTCCGCCCTCTTTTGCCAGTCTGTCAGCCTCTTCATTTCCAGGTATACTGCAATGTGATGGGATCCACTGTATTACAACTTTTTGTGATTTCTGGCATAGACCATGGAGTGCTGCTCTTAGGTCAGCTATTTCTGTGCTGTTATTGCTCTTCAGTATTGAGACAGCTGACTTTGCATCTGTAAAGATAGCTATTTGCGTCTCTTTATTTTCCTCCATCAAGAGCATTTCTGCTGCAGTTTTCAGAGCCTCTACCTCCGCTTTAAAGTTACTTGAAAACTTTCCAGTTGCCACTGAATGTGTTTTTTTCACTCCATTTTTTAAATTTAGGAGAATTCCTCCTCCTCCATTCTCTACTGAATTTTTGGCTGATCCATCTGTATATGCATGGGTCCAATTGCTGCTTGGGTAATGTTCTTTTATGTAGTTTAGGGTTATTTCTCTTCTTTCGGTTTCATGCTGAGTGTTCTTTTTCTCAATACCAGGAATGTTTTCTATCATCTCAGGCAGTTGCTGCTGTCTCCAAGCTGGGAACTTGTCTGCATTGTAAATGGGTTTGACTGTTGATATGTTAAGTATGGGATCTGCCCTAATCTTTCGTTTTGCAGTTTCTACAAAGTTGCTACGCTTCAGTCTTCCCTTTCCAAAACCACTAAACCTTTTATACATAGGGTGGTCTGTCAATCTTCTAAATTTTTCAGCTTGTTGCTGGGCTCTGCTATCTCTTCTATCCTGCATTGGTTGTAAACAAGTGATCTTTTCTAATTCATTAATAGGCGTTGTCTTCAGGCTTCCAGTTATGATTCGCATTCCTTGATTTTGGACTCTACTTATTTTGTTAAAGTTTGACTTAGCTGCTGTTGCCCAAGCTGCAATGCCATATTCCAGTACTGGCCTCACCCGTCCAGTATATAACTTCTTGAGAACTTTCTCATCTGCTCCCCACGTTGTACCAGCAAGCTTTTTCATGATTGCCATTCTTTGCCTTGCTCTTGTTCGATTTTTCTCAACCTGTGTCTTCCATGTCAGGCGACGATCAAAGGTGACTCCTAGATAGTTTGGATTTTCTTCATGGCGCAACATTTTTCCATTCAATACCAGCTTAGGTTGCTGAGTTTTAGTTGAGAGGGAGAACACTGTGCATGTTGTTTTCTCCTCACTTATCTTCACTAGCCATGATTTTGACCAGTCCTCTAGCGCTAATAGGGCTTGCTGTATTCTGCTGTTAGCTGTACTAATATATTCTTCAGATGTCCATATGGCTAGGTCATCTGCAAAGGATGATGTGTGTACTCTGGCTGGAATATTTTCCGTGATGTCGTTTATATATGCTAGGAATAATGTTGGTGAAAGAACTCCTCCTTGGGGGACACCTTGCTCCAACAGCATCATTTTGCTGGTTTGTCCTTGTACTTTTGTCCTGGCAGTTCTGTTCTCAAGGTAGTGGCTGATCCATTTGTACATTTTCCCACACACATGCATTTTTTGCAGTTTTACTTTCAGTCCTTCCTTCCATACTTTATCAAATGCTTTTTCTAAATCTATCCAGACCGCTAGTGTGTGCTTTTTCTCTTGGAAGGCATCCTCTATTTCCTGAGCTATATAGGTTATTTGATCTTCAGTGGATCTGTACTTTCTGAATCCTGCTTGGTGAGGTGTTAAGAGTTGGTTTTCTTCCAGATGCCATGTTAGCCTGCCATTGATAATGCGTTCCATTAATTTTCCTACACAGCTAAGAAGACTGATAGGTCGATAGCCATTTGGTTCTTCCAGGTCTTTTCCTTTCTTTGGGACTGGTATTAGTATAGCTTCCTTCCATGCCTGTGGGACTATTCCCCTCTTCCAGCTGTAATTTAGGACTGCTAGTAGTTTCTTTTTTGCCTTAGTGCCTAGTCCTATTAGCATTTCATTTGTGATTCCATCCTTTCCTGGTGATGTCTTCTTTTTTAGGGTATTCATTGCCTGTTCCATTTCTTCCATTGTTAGATTTGCCATCATATATTCTGCTGCTGTCTCTGTATATCTATGATGTATCTGTTTATCTTTGATTGCTTTCTTCTGTTCGGCTGTAATATCAATGTGGTTTGCACTGGCATAGTGTTCCATTAGTGCATTTGCAGCCTTTTTTCCTGTAAGCAAGGCATTTCCTTGTTTAATTGTTATTTGTTTGTTTCTAGGTCCTTCATTGTTCATGGCTTTCACTAGTTTCCATAGTTTGTTTCCATCCCTGTCAAAATTCAGGTTTTCTGTTTTTTTTCTCCAACAATCTCTTGTTGTTTGATTTACTGTTCTTTTATATTTTGCTGAGATGGCTTTGAGAGAGATGTTCGCTTCAGTTGTTTGTTCTCTCTCTGCGGTCTTCCTAGCATCTTCAACTTTGTCCTCCAAAATTTGTAGTTCCTCAGTCCAGTATGGTTTGTAATTTTTTCTCGCTCCTCTTGGAATAGACTCAGTGGCCGCCTGTATTATTGCTCTGTTTAGACTTTCCACCATTTGCTTCATGTTGTCATATCGTGTATTTATGTTTTCACAATATTTGTCTGTTAGTATGGCAAATCTGTCCCAATCTGCTCGTTTGTAATTCCAGCGGGGCAAAGGCTTTTGCTCCTGTGGAACATACTCCATATTTATTACAAGCTTGATTGGTCTGTGGTCACTACCTGCTAATTGGTCAAGCACATGGCGATCGATTTTGTGGAGGATGTCTCCTGTGCAGAAAGCTAAGTCTGGAGTAGAAGTGGTAATCCATCTTCTGGAGTAGAAGCTCGGTGTGTCATCCGCTTTGTTGAGTAGATGGAGATTTGAGTCTATTTCCCAGTCCTCCACTTCATCTCCTCTTTTGTCAGTATCTGGGTATCCCCATCTTTCTGAACGGCTATTAAAGTCTCCGACAACAATGCAATTTGTGTCAGTTATTTTCATGTTTAAGAGTGTAAGATCCTTATCTGCCGGGCTATACAGATTGTAAATTCTTATTTTCACGTCCTTTATCATTATATCAACACCTATAATTTCCGTTTGGTTGTCAGAGATCACAGATACTTCGCTGCAAGGTATTGTATTTCGTGTAAGTATTACAACTCCTCCTTTGTGTCCTTCGCGGTCGAAACGTGTGGCCTGATATCCCTTGACTGAAAATGTGCGATTGGCGTTGAGGTGTGTCTCTTGAATGCATGCCACATCTATTCCATCTTTATGAAGACGCTGTGTTAGGGAGGCTTTCTTGTTATAAACTCCTTCTGCATTCCATTGTAGTATGTTGAGTGTCCGGGGTGTTTGGTCAATAGCTCTTAACCTACTCCTCTGTGCCTTGACTCCACAGCACAGGGGAAGGTGACCACCAGTAGTCATGGGTGGACCCCCTCGAGGCAGGGGGCCCGGCACTATCACCGCCTGATGGGACTTCACGGGATTAGCACCATAACGATTAATTTTCATCTGTGGCATCATGAAATGATAAAGTTACGTTGCACTTCTTTGTCAAGCCTATGGCTCAGTACATCCGATTTCGACAAGCATTTGTTCGGGATGCTTTCCCTAGCCTTTGACTGTCCCCAGTCTACCTACAAGGCAGCAGGTTTGTGCGTCACTTTGTCTGGTCCCTCTCCCTTGACCTGTCCGACATGGGTGACCCTACCAGTAGCTGTGCTACCGTCGGCATAGCTCTTGGGGTCATTGGAACGCACAAGCCCCTCTACCTCGTCAAGGTGGACGCACGGCAGAGGGGTTGACCGTCTTCTATTCCCAAGACATTTCCTGGCACCCATTCTAGGCTGGGTCAACCTGGGAGCCTGGGTCAATTTTAGAAACCCACCTTGATGTGAATTCGAACCCAGGACCACAGGGCTAGCTGTCAGGTAGCCATTACACCGACATGGCTCACCATATACAGCGTACCTTACATTTCCTTGGGGAGAATAGGCAGTGAGGAGGACAATTCAGCGGTATCTCAGGATAATGACCTAACATATACAGGCTTGTATAATTGCACACTTCAACAGCCAAACTACATGGGGATCACTTGACTGGAGCAGATATACCACTAATAACATGGTGTCACACATGACACTCTGGCAGCCAATATTGTGTTTTATGGGGGTGCAGAATCAATGCACAGGATGCCATTGTGTGGTATAAGGGACTGTAACCGAGCACCATTCTATCCACATCTTGCCGGAGTGACGTATGTATGACTGCTTCATATCAAGCCAGATGTAGGTTGGTGTGTTCTGTTCTAGGTGGCCACAAGGATTACAGTGCTCGTGCTTAAACTTCCTGTGTGCTGGCAGCAAGGTAGCAGGTTTATTGGACTTAAACGTTGGCTGCTCGATCAGTAAGCAATGGAAAACTACTGAACATAAGATTGCCTAGAAAAATCAACCTGGAGTTGATTGCAACGTTCTGTAAAGTAAAGGGGCATGAAATACTTTTAAGTTAAATTCTATCGTTCAGTCTATACCTGCTTAGAACATATTTCATAATTTCTGTCTCCTATACTTACATATACCTTATTATTTCAATTGTTTTTTAAAAAATAAACAGTATGGTTCAGTAATGTTCAGAACAAAGCCTAGTCAAACTATAGATAATACCTGCTTCAGAAAAAGTTGCATGAGTAAACGGCCTCTTTCCTTGGCATTGGGAATGTTGTCATTAAAGTAACGTGGAGATGGGAGAAGAAGGAAACAATGGATAGATTAATGTAATGTGGAGATTGATGGAATGAAAAACAAAACAATGGATAGATTAAAGTAATGTGACGATGGATGAAGAAAGACACAATGGACAGATTAAAATAATGTGAAGATGGATGAAATGAAAAAGAAAACAATGGATAGATTAAAGTAATGTGGAGATGGATGAAGAAAGACACAATCGACAGATGAAAGTGATGTGAAGATTGATTAATATGGAAACAATGGATAGATTAAAGTAATGTGTAGAAGGATGAAGACGGAAACAATAGCTAGATTAAAGTGGTGTGGAGATAGATTAAGGAAACAATGGATATATTAAAGTAATGTGAAGATGGGTGAAGAAAGTTAAAATTAAAAGATTAAAGTAATGTGGAGATGGGTGAAGACTGTAACAATGGATAGATTAGAGTAATGTGGAGATGGATGAAGAAGGCAACAATGGATACATTAAAGTAATATGGAGATGGATGAAGAAATTAACAATGGATAGATTAAAGAGATGTGGCAATGGATGCAGAAACTAAAGAAGAATTGTATCAACCCTTTTAGGGTCAAGCTTTGATGAGGATTGTACACTGGGTATGGTACAAGTCTTATATTTTCAGCTCAATCAGCTATCAACCGTCATGCTGCCAATAGCATGCCATAAGCCTTTACTTCAAATAATATTTCCTTGCAACCATTTTAGGCAGGTCAGTGGGGGGAAACCCTCACCTTGAATGTGAATTGATCATATGATCACTGGACTGGGAGGCAAGCAAGCTCGCTACTAAGCCAGTGCAGCTAATAATGTGTGGTGGTCAAATACTTGAGACTATGCCAGCTGTCAGCGAACATTTATACAATGTTACCTTTCAAACTGAGCAGAAAACAAGGTATGACTGCAACCGTATTTATTACTGTTTACTCACCCACAAAGGGTACTGCAATTGTTTTAGATCCATGGCCTCAAATTACATTGAATATTTTCCCTCCAAGTTCCAGTACTTGCTTTTTGTCATGTTTTTGTAAAGTTGGCTGCATGTTCTGTACCAACCCCAGCATTGATTGTGATTTACTAAGCTATGTTAGTTCAGTAGTTTGCCATTGTTGATGTTTTAGAAACCAAATTACAATTATAATGTAACATTTGAGTTTGTAATTACTGTATTCATACAGAAATAAATAAGAAGCTAAGGCGGTATAACAATTAGTGTACCTGCCTGTCATGACAGTGGTCTGGGTTCACATCCACAGCAGAGGTAGGATTATTTATCCCAACCAGTGAGGGTATGGGGGATCAATCCAGCCTTTTAGAAATTGGTAGCTGACAATTTTCAACAATTTCTGGGAACTGATGGGAAGACAAGGCCATAAGGAAGACAATTGGCCACTTCACCTCATTATGTTATGTCTTAGAATATGTGACGACCTAAACCTTATATCCCAATGGCAGTATTTGCAGATCATGTGACTATTGAATGATAGAATTATTACCCCCTCTGCTGTGTGTCCACCGTGACGAGGTAGAGGGGCTTGTGCGTCCCAATGACCCCAAGAGCTATGCCGACGGTAGCACAGCTACTGGTAGGGCCACCCATGTCGGACAGGTCAAGGGAGAGGGACCAGACGAAGAGACACACAAACCTGCTGCCTTGTAGGTAGACTGGGGACAGTCAAAGGCTAGGGAAAGCACCCGAATACATGCTTGTCAAAATCGGATGTACTGAGCCACAGGCTTGACAAAGCAGTGCAACGTAAAACCTGCTGCCTTGTAGGTAGACTGGGGACAGTCAAAGGCTAGGGAAAGCACCCGAATACATGCTTGTCAAAATCGGATGTACTGAGCCACAGGCTTGACAAAGCAGTGCAACGTAAAACCTGCTGCCTTGTAGGTAGACTGGGGACAGTCAAAGGCTAGGGAAAGCATCCCAAATAAATGCTTGTCGAAATCGGATGTACTGAGCCACAGGCTTGACAAAGCAGTGCAACGTAACTTAATTCATGATGTCACAAATCAAAATTAATCGTTATGGTGCTAATCCCGTGAAGTCCCATCAGGCGGCGATAGTGCCGGGCCCCCTGCCTCGAGGGGGTCCACCCATGACTACTGGTGGTCACCTTCCCCTGTGCTGTGGAGTCAAGGCACAGAGGAGTAGGTTAAGAGCTATTGACCAAATACCCAGGACACTCAACATACTACAGTGGAATGCCGAAGGAGTTTACAAGAAGAAAGACTCCCTAACACAGCGTCTTCATAAAGATAGAATAGATGTGGCATGCATTCAAGAGACACACCTCAACGCCAATCACAAATTCTCAGTCAGAGGATATCAGGCCACACGTTTCGACCGCGAAGGACACAAAGGAGGAGTTCTAATACTTACACGAAATACAATACCTTGCAGCGAAGTATCTGTGATCTCTGACAACCAAACAGAAATTATAGGTGTTGATATAATGATAAAGGATGTGAAAATAAGAATCTACAATCTGTATAGCCCAGCAGATAAGGACCTTACACTCTCAAACATGAAAATAACCGACACAAACTGCATTATTGTCGGAGACTTTAATAGCCGTTCAGAAAGATGGGGATACCCAGATACTGACAAAAGAGGAGATGAATTGGAGGACTGGGAAATAGACTCAAATCTCCATCGACTCAACAAAGCGGATGACACACCGAGCTTCTACTCCAGAAGATGGCTTACCACTTCTACTCCAGACTTAGCTTTCTGCACAGGAGACATCCTCCACAAAATCGATCGCCATGTGCTGGACCAATTAGCAGGTAGTGACCACAGACCAATCAAGCTTGTAATGAATATGGAGTATGTTCCACAGGAGCAAAAGCCCTTGCCCCGCTGGAATTACAAACGAGCAGATTGGGACAGATTTGCCATACTAACAGACAAATATTGTGAAAACATAAATACACGATATGGCAACATAAAGCAAATGGTGGAAAGTCTAAACAGAGCGATAATACAGGCAGCCACTGAGTCCATTCCTAGAGGAGCGAGGAAAAATTACAAACCATACTGGACTGAAGAACTACAAAGTTTGGAGGACAAAGTTGAAGATGCCAGGAAGACAGCAGAGAGAGAACAAACAATTGAAGCGAATACCTCTCTCAAAGCCATCTCAGCAAAATATAAAAGAACAGTAAATCAAACAACAAGAGATCGTTGGAGGGAAAAAACAGAAAACCTGAATTTTGACAGGGATGGAAACAAACTATGGAAACTAGTGAAAGCCATGAACAATGAAGGACCTAGAAACAAACAAATAACAATTAAACAAGGAAATGCCTTGCTTACAGGAAAAAAGGCTGCAAATACACTAATGGAACACTATGCAAATGCAAACCACATTGATATTACAACTGAACAGAAGAAAGCAATCAAAGACAAACAGATACATCATAGAAATACAGAGACAGCAGCAGAATATATGATGGCAAATCTAACAATGGAAGAAATGGAACAGGCAATGAATACCCTAAAAAAGAAGAAATCACCAGGAAAGGATGGAATCACAAATGAAATGCTAATAGGACTAGGCACCAAGGCAAAGAAGAAACTACTAGCAGTACTAAATAACAGCTGGAAGAGAGGAATAGTCCCACAGGCATGGAAGGAAGCTATAATAATACCAGTCCCAAAGAAAGGAAAAGACCTGGAAGAACCAAATGGCTATCGACCTATCAGTCTACTTAGCTGTGTAGGAAAATTAATGGAACGCATTATCAATGGCAGGCTAACGTGGCATCTGGAAGAAAACAAACTCTTAACACCACACCAAGCAGGATTCAGAAAGTACAGATCCACTGAAGATCAAATAACCTATATAGCTCAGGAAATAGAGGATGCCTTCCAAGAGAAAAAGCACACACTAGCAGTCTGGATAGATTTAGAAAAAGCATTTGATAAAGTATGGAAGGAAGGACTGAAAGTAAAACTGCAAAACATGCATGTTTGTGGAAAAATGTATAAATGGATCAGCCACTGCCTTGAGAACAGAACTGCCAGGACAAAAGTACAAGGACAAACAAGCAAAATGATGCTGCTGGAGCAAGGTGTCCCCCAAGGAGGAGTTCTTTCACCAACATTATTCCTAGCATATATAAATGACATCACAGAAAATTTTCCAGCCAGAGTACACACATCCTCCTTTGCAGATGACCTAGCCATATGGACATCTGAAGAATATATTAGTACAGCTAACAGCAGAATACAGCAAGCCTTATTAGCGCTAGAGGACTGGTCAAAATCATGGCTAGTGAAAATAAGTGAGGAGAAAACAACATGCACAGTGTTCTCCCTCTCAAATAAACCTCAGCAACCTAAGCTGGTATTGAATGGAAAAATATTGCGCCATGAAGAAAATCCAAACTATCTAGGAGTCACCTTTGATCGTCGCCTGACATGGAAAACACAGATTGAGAAAAATCGAACAAGAGCAAGGCAGAGAATGGCAATCATGAAAAAGCTTGCTGGTACAACGTGGGGAGCAGATGAGAAAGTTCTCAAGAAGTTATATACTGGACGGGTGAGGCCAGTACTGGAATATGGCATTGCAGCTTGGGCAACAGCAGCTAAGTCAAACTTTAACAAAATAAGTAGAGTCCAAAACCAAGGAATGCGAATCATAACTGGAAGCCTGAAGACAACGCCTATTAATGAACTAGAAAAGATCACTTGTTTACAACCAATGCAGGATAGAAGAGATAGCAGAGCCCAGCAACAAGCAGAAAAATTTAGAAGATTGACAGACCACCCTATGTACAACAGATTTAATGGTTTTGGAAAGGGAAGACTGAAGCGTAGCAACTTTGTAGAAACTGCAAAACGAAGGATTAGGGCAGATCCTATTCTTAACATATCAACAGTCAAGCCCATACACAATGCACACAAGTTCCCAGCTTGGAGACAGCAGCAACTGCCTGAGATGATAGAAAACATTCCTGGTATTGAGAAAAAGAACACTCAGCATGAAACCGAAAGAAAAGAAATAACCCTAAACTACATAAAAGAACATTACCCAAGCAGGAATTGGACCCATGCATATACAGATGGATCAGCCAAAAATTCAATAGAGAATGGAGGAGGAGGAATTCTCCTAAATTTAAAAAAATGGAGTGAAAAAAACACATTCAATGGCAACTGGAAAATGTTCAAGTAACTTCAAAGCGGAGGTAGAGGCTCTGAAAACTGCAGCAGAAATGCTCCTGATGGAGGAAAATAAAGAGAAGCATATAGCTATCTTCACAGATGCAAAGTCAGCTGTCTCAATACTGAAGAGCAATAACAGCACAGAACTAACTGACCTAAGAGCAGCACTCCATGGTCTATGCCAGAAATCCAAAAAAGTTGTAATACAGTGGATCCCATCACATTGCAGTATACCTGGAAATGAAGAGGCTGACAGACTGGCAAAAGAGGGCGGACGACTACCATAGCCTGACATAGACATAACCTATAATGAGGCAAAGAGGTTGATAAAAAGCACCTATAGAACCAAATGGGAATCAGAGCATCCAGGCCATCAGAAGGATGATGCATATTACAAACTCGACCGAAGAGAACAAGTAGCAATCTTCAGACTCCGCACAGGACATAACAGGCTGAAATACCACTTGTTCAATAAACTAAAGATAGGAGATACCGATGAATGTAATTGTAGAACTGGAAAAATGACAGCAAAACATTTGCTGCAGGATTGCCCAACGTATGCAGAACAGAGAAAGATATTTTGGCCCACACCTGCTTCATTTGAGGACAAGCTCTATGGAGATATCAACAAGCTAAAGTTGACCGCAAATTACTTTAACTATATACAGGTTGACATTTAAAGGTGCATGAAGACCCAGAGGCATGAAATGGAATATTGCTTGGATAGCAAATCCATTATGTGGAAAGTCAAATCGAAAGCTCGCTGTGTGGGCTTCATAAAAGGTGGAAAAGTGTCCTAGTGGCACGAAATGGAATATTGCTTGGATAGCAAATCCATTACGTGGAAAGTCCGAATCAAAAGCCCATTGCGTGGGCTTCATAAAAGGTGGAAAAGTGTCCTAGTGGCACGAAATGGAATATTGCTTGGATAGCAAATCCATTACATGGAAAGTCCAAATCGAAAGCTCACTGTGTGGATGTCATCTGCAGACTGCATACTTCTGGTTTCCGGAAGAACAGCCTATGGTGAACGGAAGGCCCAATATACGGAAGTGAGGCTAAGCAGCCATGTGCAGGACATGACGATTCCTTGGGTGAGCCCAGTACCAGAGCGCTATGTGTCGGCTCTGCAAGTATGGAAGCCTCCTTGGATGGCGGGGAATGCCCATGGTCTGCCCCTGCCTTCCCTTGAGGGCTGACCAGGATCTTTGGCTGTTCTATATGGACCAGCTGGGATGGGGGATAACACCACAACAGTGAGAGTCAAACGTCCTAAGAAACCCCGGGAAGGTTAACCCGGTCAACAAATGCCCGCAGAAGTCGGATGTGTCGGCCTAACGGCGCAAGAACGCAGCTCTGCTGCAAACAGGCACAACGCAGTCACATCCGAAAAAAAAACTCCGGATGAACGAAGAAGAAGAAGAAGAAGAAGAAGAAGAAGAATTATTACTGGATAATTTTCAGAACTGCCTCAGAACTGTTTGAATAGGACAAGTGGTGAGGATGAGAAGTGGCCAACTGTAACATAACGGACATTCTCGAACAGTTTGCAGACAGGTGCATACAACGTTGCAGGCGACGCTTCTTAGAATCGTTGTTTCATGGCGGTTTTGTTTACCCTTCCCCTATAAGGAGAGGAATGTCTTGCCGCCTCGAACAAAGGAAAATGAATCGCGTAGCTTAAAATAGATAAATTAGCGGGGCTATTAAACCCGGGGCTAAGCCAGAAATCGCCACTTGAATTTTGAATCTCCATCAAGTCAAGATGTAGTTGTTATGAAGTGATTGTTACCTAACTGTGCCTTCTGTGGGCTATGGTAAGCTAATAAGTCTTTTTGAATGTAATATCTGTATTTTATGATAAATAGAATATATGTATTTGATGTAAATTTTGTTGAAGATGATAACGACAAAATTACATCTGGAAAAGATAGCCTGAATTTCGTTTCTGAAGAAATAATGTCTATACCACTCCTACTGGTTTCTATGGTTACATTGTTATCCTGCTCTGATGCTAATATCTGTGGGGAAAACCTATTCCCACTATCATCTGCATTTTGAATGAAGAAAGAATATCTGTTTACTCTAATTTCATATCTGAACTCAGATTCTCGAGATTAGGGAACTGTCTTTGCTAAGACCTTTAGTGAACACTTGTGCACTCAAGGGTGCATTCTTATCATTCATACATGTAAACCCACATATCGTGTGTGAATCATGTTGTAACCTGTTTAAAGAATAGACAGGAAAATTGGTGTGATGGTAGGGAACGAGAAGTGGACAACCAGTGTCTCCAGGAAATGTGCCGCATCTGCTTAGCAGTATCAGCAAGGCAAATTAGGGTGACTGCCTAAGTGACCATAATTTTATGTTCAGTTAAATCGTGCCGTGTTTGATGCGACAAGAAGAAGATATTTGAACCCCCCCCCCCCCCCCCACCTTTGCTACACAAGGGAAATGGGTAGAGGGTAGATCCATATTCTGTGGGTGATTACTTCATTATTCTGGAGCAAGATTATATGTGTTCTCTCATAAATACGTGGTTCCCAATGCAATGGGAGAGTGTATTTCGTTTTTTTTTTTTTTTTTTTTTTTTTTTTTTTTTGGTCTTGTAGTGGTCGAAGTGTCTGATCGTGACAGGTTGTAACGTCAGTTAGATTTTATCGTCACGAACCCCCAGACCAATATACGGCTAGGTTACAGGTAAGCACTCGATACACAACCCCCCCCCCCCCCTTTTCGCCAATTGGGGTTAGGGACAGCTTAATTCACAGAGAGAAAAGGTGGGGAAACGCCACCCCTTTTCCATTCCTGTATTTTTTATGTTCTCTGTGTGTGTGTGTGTTCTAATGACAATTGATATTCTGTCAA
Source organism: Cepaea hortensis (assembly GCA_963921405.1). Lineage (NCBI taxonomy): Eukaryota > Metazoa > Mollusca > Gastropoda > Stylommatophora > Helicidae > Cepaea > Cepaea hortensis. The sequence goes on along the minus strand of OY992880.1, from coordinate 130,349,703 downwards.
ATATACATACGTTTGTTTGTTGTTGTTTTTTTTTTTTTCATCTTAAAGGCCCTGAAGGAAAGCAGTTTTGAAAAGGGAAACATTGGCCTATATAGTATGATAACCCGAGGGAATCGAAGCCATACTTTATGTGGAGAAAGTATTCCATAATAGTACTTCAAAAGGGGAAACAACTCATCTTAGAATTGCTAACGACAACTTGAGAGTCAACTATGGGTTCTCCTCCTTTCATCCCTTGAATCTCAAGCATTGATTATTTGGGTGTTTCCTGATCCAAAGCATGGGTCAAATGGATTACACAATTGAAGAGTAACGGCAGTAGTGGTCCTATATACAACTAATTACCTCTGGAAGAGATTACGGGTGCTGTGCAGCTAAAGACAAGAGCTAGTCCAGAAGAGTGGATATCATTAAACCACTCATTTCGTCTGCAGAGCATCGGGCTAGTAACACTCAAATCCCTATAAGCGGTTGCAAGATCCAGATTCTGTCTGCAAACCAGAGACGGCAATCTACATTGTATGCAAGACGTACAAACACTGTTTGGATCCTACCTTTGTCGACAAACGAAGAGTAAGACCTCACATTTGATTGGATGTGCCGCTCGAATACTGACACCCAGCCGTTACAGAACGCCTTTACCTAGTCCTGGCTCCACGAGCTGATAGCATTTGAGCTAAACAGCCATTGGTAGAATTACCATTTCAAATGCAGATTCACGTTAATATCAAGACCTCTACAAGAGAAGAGGGGCCAAAGGAAGATGCCGACATCATCATCGTGTATCATCATCATCGCATAGCGGGAAACAAATCTTAGACAGAGCCTACATCTAGCGGCTATGTTCCACCCGCAATTGGATTATCCCGCAGTGTTCCAGCATCCTGATTTCAGATATATAGTCAGTCAGAGAGAGAACTATACGACAGTGATATGTCAATTTGTAAGGTCCATGAAGAATGAGATTACCCCCCCCCCCCCCCCCCCTTCGATGAAAAGTTATAGAAGAGCCTGTTTAGTATCGTCTTATGGTGGAGCTTAGGTTCAGTGAATTATCAAGCTCTGTGTTGGGTTGACAGTACCTCGTTCTTGAGTACAGGATTTTCCAATCAAAAGGTTGTAATTAGGAGAACAATATAGACCACAACCATGCACTAAGGAATTGACTGGTTTCCGTTGTTAGAGATGGGTTAATACATGTAATATGGTTTATGTGATGACATAGATTACTGTATTTTCTAAAGATGGTTATTCTTGAGGCAAAACCATTCCAGATATTGGTGTTGATGTTCTGGTGGGGAATTGGTTGTGGGGTCTGTGTTTTGGTGTGGGATCTGTGGGAGCCTGCTGCCAAATCGCGCATAGCTGTGTTTCGAACGCGTGTAAGCGGGCTTGTGAATCGCACATAGTATATCCTTTTTAAAGGACATTACTGTTAACACCAGCATTTTACTGCTGTTGTTGATGTCTTGGCAAGCTGACGTTCAGTAGTTTGCCATTGCTTACTGAACGACCGGCTCCCATAACAATTCGTTAAAACCCAGCACAACGCGGCCTGCTGCCAAATCGCGCGTAGCTGTGTTTCGAACGCGTGTAAGCAAGCTTGTGAAACACATCCGTAAGCCCTTAGCTATATATATATATATATATATATATATATATATATATATATATATATATATATATATATATATATATATATATATATATATGCACATACAGGGAGGACGTATTTACTCACGGCTCCATACTTTCAACACCACTGGATGAAATGAATGGTTATCATCATTCTTGATGGACAACATGATATATGTATAATGTATATATATAAACAATATATAGACCTTCAGACAAGCATATCTTTGCATTATTTGAAAAACTGTATTTATTTGCATTATTTACAAGTAAAGATGACAAGATCAAAAATTTTAAGTTCTTTAGTAAACGTTATGTTTAAAAAGGGGGAAAAAAAGATAAAGGATCCTTTCTGACATTTTGAGTCGTACTGTGTATATGGTGGTAACGCTAAATTGTTATAGAACAGTGGTTCTCAACCGGTGGGGAATTACCCCCGAGGGGAGAATTTTAGGGTTTCGAGGGGGGGGGGGGGGGTGAAGACCATTTCAAGATCGTGTTATTACAGGAACCGATTACTTGATATTGTTTTTCCTTTCATATTTTACAGTTATGTATATCTCATCCTTCTAAAATTCATTTTATAAAGTAAGTGGACCCACAAATCATGTCTTAATGTGGATGTCTAGACTTGTTTTAGTATATGCTGTTACACTTGCCTTCCACTTTTACGTATACTGTGTAGGGGTGGGGGGGGGGGGGGATTTTTAGATAGGAAATATGAAAGGGGGGAATGGCGTTCTGAAAATACGGTGAAGGGGGCACGGGCCAAATTTTTGATAGGAAAGGGGGGGGGAATGGCGTACTGAAAATATGATGAAGGGGGGCACGGGCCAAAAAAGGTTGAGAACCACTGTTATAGAACAATCGGCACTCGACAGACAATGATGTCAGCATGATGATGAGGTAGCAAGTTCAACCCCTATACAGGGTAATGGGACCAAAACATCGACTTCTCATCCTTGACTTGAGGATGTAACTTACAAGTACCTCAAAAGTCGGAGTGGCTTCACCTTATTTCGAGGGACATTGGTAATAGGGAAAGCTAGCCTTCATGCAAAAATCAGTCCAGGTGGACTACGCTCAAGTTCAAAGCAAGCAAATGTTAAGAGGAAAAAAAAGTGTTCCTCCCATGAGTCATGCATAATAAAATAACTGGACAGCATGACATTTACTAGGGGAAAAAAAGTGTGCCTCCCATGAGTCATGCATAATAAAATAACTGGACTGCATGACATTTACAAGGGGGAAAAAAGTGTGCCTCCCATGAGTCATGCATAATAAAATAACTGGACTGCATGACATTTACAAGGGGGGAAAAAGTGTGCCTCCCATGAGTCATGCATAATAAAATAACTGGACAGCATGACATTTACAAGGGGGAAAAAAGTGTGCCTCCCATGAGTCATGCATAATAAAATAACTGGACTGCATGACATTTACAAGGGGGAAAAAAGTGTGCCTCCCATGAGTCATGCATAATAAAATAACTGGACTGCATGACATTTACAAGGGGGAAAAAAGTGTGCCTCCCATGAGTCATGCATAATAAAATAAGTGGACTGCATGACATTTACAAGGGGGAAAAAAGTGTGCCTCCCATGAGTCATGCATAATAAAATAACTGGACTGCATGACATTTACAAGGGGGAAAAAAGTGTGCCTCCCATGAGTCATGCATAATAAAATAACTGGACTGCATGACATTTACAAGGGGAAAAAAAGTGTGCCTCCCATGAGTCATGCATAATAAAATAACTGGACTGCATGACATTTACAAGGGGGAAAAAAGTGTGCCTCCCATGAGTCATGCATAATAAAATAACTGGACTGCATGACATTTACAAGGGGGAAAAAAGTGTGCCTCCCATGAGTCATGCATAATAAAATAACTGGACAGCATGACATTTACAAGGGGGAAAAAAGTGTGCCTCCCATGAGTCATGCATAATAAAATAACTGGACTGCATGACATTTACAAGGGGGAAAAAAGTGTGCCTCCCATGAGTCATGCATAATAAAATAACTGGACTGCATGACATTTACAAGGGGGAAAAAAGTGTGCCTCCCATGAGTCATGCATAATAAAATAACTGGACAGCATGACATTTACAAGGGGAAAAAAAGTGTGCCTCCCATGAGTCATGCATAATAAAATAACTGGACTGCATGACATTTACAAGGGGGAAAAAAGTGTTCCTCCCATGAGTCATGCATAATAAAATAACTGGACTGCATGACATTTACAAGGGGGAAAAAAGTGTTCCTCCCATGAGTCATGCATAATAAAATAACTGGACTGCATGACATTTACAAGGGGGAAAAAAGTGTGCCTCCCATGAGTCATGCATAATAAAATAACTGGACTGCATGACATTTACAAGGGGGAAAAAAGTGTGCCTCCCATGAGTCATGCATAATAAAATAACTGGACAGCATGACATTTACAAGGGGAAAAAAAGTGTGCCTCCCATGAGTCATGCATAATAAAATAACTGGACTGCATGACATTTACAAGGGGGAAAAAAGTGTGCCTCCCATGAGTCATGCATAATAAAATAACTGGACTGCATGACATTTACAAGGGGGAAAAAAGTGTGCCTCCCATGAGTCATGCATAATAAAATAACTGGACTGCATGACATTTACAAGGGGGAAAAAAGTGTTCCTCCCATGAGTCATGCATAATAAAATAACTGGACTGCATGACATTTACAAGAGGGGAAAAGTGTATGATAGACTGGGTCAACTTGGAAACCAAATAAAAAATAATCTCTGCCTCAAAGAGGCTTTGAGCACAGGACCACCAGGCAGGCGGGCTGGCAGGCATGCCAGTCACAGTGCTATTGCCTGCTCCCGGCTGGTACAATAAAGAGAAATATCAATGAAACTATATTTGCTTCACCATCTGCTAGCTCTAGTGCTTTCCTCCCATTTCAGCACATAGCTGCAAAATTGTAGACATTCTGACTTGTACATAAAGCAGTTTGCTTTTCTTCTTCGATGTATTGTCGATCACTTCTGTTTGAGTGCGTGGGGGACTGCTAGACCAATCGATGGATGCAATAATTGTTTCTGGGCCTGAAGGGCCCTCACTGTAGTCGAAGTGTATATCAATATCTTGTGCTACCGACAACACTGAGGGCCCTGCAGACCCAGAAACAATTATTGCATCCATGGATCAGTCTAGCAGTCCACCACACACTTAACCGGAGATGATCAACAACACATTCAATGTATATGATCCTTTATTTCAATAAATACATTACACAATAGCACTTGCTTGCCTTCTACCTGCGAAAGCAATAATATTATAGGTCTATATCTGTAATTAATAAATGCAGTCTCTCCCCCCCCCCCCCCCCCCCCCAACATATCGCTGTTCACTTAGCATTCCTCGACTGCATTCTATCACCTTATGAGGCCCTATAAGAGATACTTTTTACAATAAATAATTTGGGACCGTTATTCGGAAGAGTGCCAATAAATGTTTACATTCATTTGTGATTAATTTTGGATATATTTTATAAACTTTATATGGAGTAGCGTGAAGATAAATGGCAAAAAATATGTAATTTTAGCTTGAACATGTTATCTGTTTGTTAATAATGAACTTACTAATAGAATTATTGGTACTTTTCTGTTAATTCACCCAAACAAAAAAGCATTCCTTACAGAGCCTCGTTCGCATCGGGTCCAGCAATTACTTCTGGTTAAGTGTTCGGTGGACTGCTGGACCGATCGATAGATGTTTTGTGAGTTTTTGGGCCTATGGGGCCCTCACTGTCGTTGGATTTTTGGGCCTATAGGGCCCTCACTGCCATCGGAGTACTCCGACGACAGTGAGGGCCCTACAGGCCCAAAAACTAACAAAACATCCATCGATCGGCACAGCATCCACCGAACACTTAACCGGTAGTGATTGCTGGAATGATACAAATGAGGTCCTGAAAGGGATGCTTTTTTGTTTGGGGTGAATTAACAGAAAAGTACCAAATTATTTGTTGTAACAGTACAATCATATTCATCCTCAAGTGTTATCATGTTAGTATACAATATGTGTATGCTGCACATTTCAGTTGTCTGGTCTGTTTTAATGCATTGAATGTGTGAAATCTTAAAATGTCCTTGCTTTGGGTCACCACCAGCTAAACTGAAACAGTTTAAGTGTCTATCTATAAGTATGTATGTGATATGTGTTTGTAGACTGCTTTTACTTTTAACTGATATCTAATCTATGTTTCCTAGATCAGACAACATATTTATTAAACCCCTATCATGTTTTATTTTAAAATAGATAATAATTCACAGTTCAATATAGAACCGCTATTTAGAAATGGCGTAAAGACATCAACTGTACGGTACAGCTGGAAACATGTTTTAACACATCTGTAGAGATGCTTAAACAATTGAGTATAAATTAGTACACTACACTTCAATATCTAGAAAAAATATGAATAAATAGGGTGGAACTGCGGTAAAGCTGTGAAAATGTAGACAATATAAAATGACACAAAGTAGTGCAGCTTTACATAACAGATTTACGACACATACAGGACGTTGCGGCGATTAGCCTTCATCAGCAAACAAACACATTCACAAACACAACATATAGTCAAGGAGATCTCATGTGACTACATCAAAAGGTGACGACAGGACGAGAAGAACAAAAGGAAGAAAAAATTTAAAGCAATGAAGAGAAAATGAGAATTGAAAAAAAATGTGTTCATATTTACCTCATAGTTCCGATCTGAAAGTGACTCAGAATATCTCCGATATATTCTTTTTATACCCAACCGACGGCGTTAGATGGAAGATGATGGCGGGGTATGGGTGTTGCGGTTCAGTAAGCACATAGAAAGGAGGGGGACAGAGGCAGGAGGGCAAGATGGCAACCATTCACTAACGAAGCATGAGTGGGCGCAAGCGTGATGTTAGTACCAACCGAAATCACATTATGTGCTCACATATGTTATTTGAGGCAAGTCCTGAAGTCTGGGTGGACTGATATGCGTGAGCGCACATACATACATCTATACCGCTCAACGGACATTCATACATAATGTACATGGGCATGTAAGAAGAGAGAGAGAGAGAGAGAGGGGTTGAGGGAGGGAAAGAGAGAGGGAGGTGGGTATCATTCCTGTGATGTGCCTCATGGGGTATGCGGAGTAGGTCGGTCTACAAGTACGAGGCTTCACTCAAACTGTTCCCTATTAAATAGGGTAAGTAAGGTTGATTGTTATACCACGTATTATAAGATCATATCACCCAATGCTTGTGTTATTGGGGTGTATTAGATCCGACCACTGGTGATACACATGATGTGGGTAGGCACAGAGAAGCAGGATGGTTTGGAGAGAGAGAGAGAGAGAGAGAGAGAGAGAGAGAGAGAGAGAGAGAGAGAGAGAAAGAGAGAGAGAGAGGTTGAAAAAGTGCCTGCGACATACCACATGAGGTATGCAGAGTATGACGGTCTACACATACGAGGCTTCACACACACTGTTCCCTATGAAACAGAGTCAGTAAGGTTGATTGTTATACAACGTATTTTAGGATCAAATCACTCAGTGCTTGTGTTATTGTGGCTGTATAAGATCCGACCACCAGCAAGACACATGGCATAGGTAGGCATAGAGAAACAAGTTTGTAGAGAGAGAGAGAGAGAGAGAGAGAGAGAGAGAGAGAGAGAGAGAGAAAGAGAGAGAGAGAGGAGAATTACCTGCGATATACCACATGAGGTATACGGATTCAGTGGGTTTACAAATATGAGGCTTCACTCATACTGTTTCCTATTAAATCTCTCTCTCTCTCTCTCTCTCTCTCTCTCTCTCTCTCTCTCTCTCTCCAAATAATCTTACTTCTCTGTGCCTACCTATGCTATGTGTATTGCTGGTAGTCGGATCCTATACATTCCCAATAACACAAGCACTTGGTGATTTGATCCTTAAATACGTTGTATATCAATCAACCTGACTGACTCTATTTCATAGGGAACAGTATGAGTGAAGCCTCGTATTTGTAGACCGACCTGCTCCGTATACTTCATGTGGTATGTCGTAGGCACTATTCCCCCCCCCCCTCTCTCTCTCTCTCTCTCTCTCTCTCTCTCTCTCTCTCTACAATCTTGATTCTCCATGCCTATATATGCCATGTGTCTTGCTGGTGGTCGGATCTTATACAGCCCCAATAACACAAGCATTGGGTGATATGATCTTACAATACGTGGTATAACAATCAATCTTACACTATTTAATAGGGAACAGTATGAGTGAAGCCTCGTACTTGTAGACCGACCTACTCCGCATGCCCCATGAGGCACATCACAGGAATGATACCCACCTCCCTCTCTCTTTCCCTCCCTCCACCCCTCTCTCTTCTTAAATGCCCATGTACACTATGTATGAATGTCTGTTGAGCGGTATAGATGTATGTATGTGCGCTCACGCACATCAGTCCACCCAGACTTTAGGACTTGCCTCAAAATAACATATGTGAGCACATAATGTGATTTTGGTTAGTACTAACATCATGCTTACGGCCACTCATGCTTCGTTAGTGACTGCTTGCCGTCTTGCCCTCCTGCGTCTGTCCGCCTCCTTTCTATGTGCTCACTGAACCGCAACACCCATCACCCCGCCATCATCTTCCATCTAACGCAGTCTGTTGGGTATAAAAAGAATATATTGAAAATATTCTGAGTCACTTACAGATCAGAACTATGAGGTAAGTATGAACACATTTTTTTCAATTCTCATTTTCTCTTCATTGCTTTAATTTTTTTCATCCTTTTGTTCTTCTCGTCCTGTCGTCACCTTTTGATGTAGTCACATGAGATCTCCTTGACTATATGTTGTGTTTGTGAATGTGTTTGTTTGCTGATGAAGGCTGATCGCCGCAACGTCTTGTATGTGTTGTAAATCTGTTATGTAAATCTGCACTACTTTGTGTCATTTTATATTAGTTGAAGTAATGTGTTTGCAGATATTTACAAGCTAGTATTAGTGTGTAAGTGGATAAAGTGGGCATGGACTGAACATGTCAGAATCTGGATGCTGGTGATGTTGCTGAAGAGAATCATACGTGGTATACCTAATGTTTTCTTGTGTTAGATTTTTTAGTTGCCTTCTTATCAGTTTTTCTTCGATAGCCGACAAGTGGTCTCCGTCGTTGGAGACCATATCTGCGGTGTAGCTGTCTTCGATAGCCGTCAGGTGGTCTGCAAGGTCTCAGTTTGCATATGCAGGGTAACTGTCTTCGATCGCCGTCAGGTGGTCTGCAAGGTCTCAGTTTGCATATGCAGGGTAACTGTCGTCCATCGCCGTCAGGTGGTCTGCAAGGTCTCAGTTTGCATATGCAGGGTAACTGTCTTCGATCGCCGTCAGGTGGTCTGCAAGGTCTCAGTTTGCATATGCAGGGTAACTGTCTTCGATCGCCGTCAGGTGGTCTGCAAGGTCTCAGTTTGCATATGCAGGGTAACTGTCTTCCATCGCCATCAGGTGGTCTGCAAGGTCTCAGTTTGCATATGCAGGGTAACAGTTTAAAGCTGCATTGGGGTGTTAAACAGCTGCAGCTAGATTTGTGCTCAGATTCACGATTCTGTTTATCCTCAGTCGCATTCCAAACAAGGTAGCGGTCGTTGTGCCGAACGATTTTGCCTTGGCGGACATTTCTTTTAAGTAGCATCTTTACTTTGAGAGTGATTTTTTCAAAGGAAATCAAGGAAGGCATTTGGTCTGCAAAAAATCGTGAAATCTGCTTTATCGTAGACCCCTTCGCGTCACGCATATAAACCAAAGCAAATGCCAAAGATTTGGCATTTATAGTGCTGGATATAATGGCGTCTTGATTTGTTACAAGCTCCATAACTAAAACTACCTCCGGAAACTTGCCAGGAATAAATCTGCAATGAAAATCGTAAATTGTTTAGAGAAATTAGACGTAGACAGTCAACATTTTTGGACATGTTATGAGAACAAATAAATTGGAGAACTTGGTAACAAGTAACATCCATCCATCTATGCATCCATCCATCCATCCATGCATGTATGCATGCATCCATCCATCCATCCATGCATCCATCCATGCATGCATCCATCCATCCATGCATCCATCCATCCATGCATGCATCCATCCATCCATCCATCCATGCATCCATCCATGCATGCAACCATCCATCCATGCATGCATCCATCCATCCATGCATCCATCCATGCATCCATCCATCCATCCATCCATGCATGCATGCATCCATCCATCCATCCATGCATCCATCCATCCATGCATCCATCCATCCATGCATGCATCCATTCATCCATGCATCCATCCATCCATCCATGCATGCATCCATCCATCCATCCATCCATGCATCCATCCATCCATCCATCCATGCATGCATCCATCCATCCATGCATGCGTCCATGCATCCATCAATGCATGCATCCATCCATCCATGCATCCATCCATCCATGCATCCATCCATCCATACATCCATCCATGCATCCATCCATGCATCCATCCATCCATGCATCCATCCATCCATGCATCCATCCATCCATCCATGCATCCATGCATCCATCCATCCATCCATCCATGCATCCATGCGTGTATGTCTGTCTGTCTGTCTGTCTGTCTGTCTGTCTGTCTGTCTGTCTGTCTGTCTGTCTGTCTCTGTGTGTGTGTGTGTGTGTGTGTGTGTGTATGTATGTATGTATGTATGTATGTATGTATGTATGTATGTATGTATGTATGTATGTATGTATGTCATTATGTATGTCTGTCTGTCTGTCTGTATGTAACATAACTGAGACTATATATAGATATAGATCTTTGTTTACTTCAATAGAACGTTCAATTATTCAGCTATCAGTTATCAGTTGGGGTATCTTCATTGCACTCCGGACATGTCCATAGGTGCTCAGATCCTCCCCCAGCATATTCATCAGCGTCCGGTGGCTAATAGTGCCAGTTCTGTGACGAGGCGCTCTGTTTTCCCGATGTACCTCTCGCGTCTGACTGTGCCGATTCTTACTCCCAAGTCTTTCATCCTGGACAGCGATGTGGAATCACTGACGTCAAATTCCGCTGTTCTCGCCATATCTTTGAGGACGTTAATAACATCGGCACGATCCATGGGCTGGCAATCTACAGGGGGTGCAGAGCCAGCCAGTTTATCAGCTCGTTCATTTCCCTCGACTCCCGCATGTCCCGGGACGAAGATGAAGGTGACTTTACGGACAACAGACTTCCGCAGGGACTCAGTCCACTGTCTACGTACAGACCAGCTTCGACCTTCTGAATCCTCATTGAATCACTTAGTACATACACGTTGGTATAATGCTGTGATTCCAGCCATATGAAAGCCTGTGTAACTGCCATAACCTCCATCGTCATGCTGCTCGTGGTCATAGAGTGGGCACCACTGGATTCTTGAACGGTTCGGCCCGCTGAATGGGCTGTAAATGCCCACACACATCTCTGCTGCTTTACAACAGATCCATCTGCATAGATGAGCACTTCGGGGCTATCTGAGTGTTCATAGATGAGCGCGTTAACCTCAACATTGACAGTGGCAGGGTTCTGCTCTCTGCACCGTCTGTCGAGTGTGATAATGCAGGAGAAAGTGTACTTAAAAGCTGGAGGCACCGGCACCCATTCCTTGCCGGGGTTGATACTGGTAAGACTGCAGACCTGTCTGACGACATCTTCCGCCCGACCCATCCATGATTTGCCCCTCTTTAGCCTGTCACCCTTTTCTCTGAATATAGCGTCATGCAGAGGGTGCTGCTCTTCTGCACTTATTTTTAAGTATGCACGAGCTCTCCAGATCTTGATCCTGTGTTCCATTGTCGGGAAGTCAAGGAGGTATCTCATTGCTACACAGCTGGTGTCTCTCGTGCAGCCCAAAATGATGCCCAAAATGATGTTCAATTATTATTCTCAGTATAAACATAGCATTTACTGTACCCTTGCGTACTACAAACCCACATTGTTCTTCCCCTATTTCGGGTTGTATTTTCTTCCTACTAACACCTTGCATGCTTGCTTGCTTGTGTTCATTGGCTTGAGCTCCAACGCAAAGTCCTGTATGTCGGATGAATGCATCCTGTTGTCCAACAGGATGTCATACAGGACCTGAGGTTTGCGTGAGTATCCGTTGTCCCATGTCTGGCTTATTGGTGTGCAGACTGGTGGTACCTCGCCATACAGGCAGACACTCTCCGACTTCGGAGGAATCGGCGATCCTATTGACTTCAGCCAGGACCCCGAAGGGACCTGTTGCCCAGGACGCTCGGCGAGGACGCGTCAATAGGTCTTGGCCAGTATATAACCCGGCCCTGGTGCCTTGGAAACACCTCTGCGTCCCACACTTTGCATGATAATTCTCAGCAAACTCTTCGTTATACTAATTGTTCTGTGTTGATCGCATTCCATCGCTCCTGATTTCTTCGGGATTGCAATAAATATCTTCTTCTTCCTCCTCTTCTTCTTCTTCTTCAGCGTTCCGAGCCATTGAGGTTCTTTGCTGCAGATACAATCAATATTATATTAATCAATAAATATATTAAATAAAGGCCACGTTTTTCTTTCTCACTTCAGAAATACCTTTCCCCTCAATCGTCAACTGGACAGCGCTCAGACCTTTTCTGGACGCTCCCTTCAGCCTCAAGAATTCTCCTTTAGATTCAGAGAGGGCACTTCTTACTCCACTGTCAGCAGGAGACGTGGTCCTCAGATGCAAGGAGGCGACAGCTCCCGAAAACAAGTGTCCACCGAGAGGACGGGCTGCTGTCTGTTGTCAGGTGAACAGCTGGTCTGGAATTGGATGTGAAAATAGAAGCTAAATGGAGATGATGAGAGGAAAGGGAGGGTCTCGGTTTAGGAGTACAGGACGAGGTGGGCGGGGGTGGTGTAAGAAAGTGAGGATACGTACATATACGTACATAAACACACATATACACATACATGAACGAACAGACGCATGTGCACAATTAAGGGCGCATGTCAGCATTCAAAATGTCTGGAAAGGGAAATTGGAATGGACACAAGCATGCTTTCTGGGGCAGCTACAGAGGGACGTGTATTCTGGTTGTCATTACCTAACTAATAGACGGAGACATATATATAACAGACTGAACATATTACACGCACATGCATCCATGCATGCATCCATGCATGCATCCATCCATCCCTACCTACCTACCTACCTGCCTGCCTGCCTGCCTGCCTGCCTGCGTGCGTGCGTGCGTGCGTGCGTGCGTGGTGAGTATATATGTATATATATATATATATATATATATATATATATATATATATATATATATATATATATATATATATATATATATATATAGTACTTGCCGGTCTCTCTGGCTGAGGGGTTACAACACTTTCTCCGTAATCCCGTTTATCACGCAGAGTCTCGTAGCGGGAGAGAACTGGGAGCGGTTCGACCCCCGCTGGTGACTTGCGGGATAACTGAGCCGGCCGCTCAGAAAGCAATGGCAAACTACTGAGCGTAATCTTGCCAAGAGATCAACAGACAGCTGAAAGATGCTGCTGTTGACAGCGATGTCCTGTAAAGGATATGCAAAAAAAAAAAAATATATATATATATATATATATATATATATATATATATATATATATATATATATAGTACGTACGTACATACATGCATACGTACATACATACATACGTACGTATACACACATACTTAGTGTGTGTTTTGCGTATCCTTTTACAGGACTTAGCTGTCAACAGCAGCATCTTTCAGCTGTCTGTTGATCTCTTGGCAAGATTACGCTCAGTAGTTTGCCATTGCTTTCTGAGCGGCCGGCTCAGTATCCGCAAGTCACGAGCGGGGGTCGAACCACCTCAGTTCTCGCTCCGCTGCGAGACTCTGCGTGATAAACGGGATTACAGAGAGAAAGTGTTGTAACCCCACAGCCAGAGAGACCGGCACATACTTAGTACGTACGTAAATATATATATATATCCACGACACTGGTGAACGAGTGAAATGGCGAGTCATGACCGCCCACGCTTTCCGGCATGGCACATGATGGATATATATATATATATATAGATGTGTATATATGTACTCTGGTGATCGAGTGAGATGGCAGAACATGACCGCCCACGCTTACCGGCATGGCATATGATGGATGGATGGTATATATGTAACACCAGACTCCGTGGCCTAAAGGATTGCAAATGCGATTCGTGAACTGCTTACCGCGCGTTTGAAACACAGCAGCAACCGATTTGGCAGCAAACCATATCGTCCTGGGTTTTGAACGTGTTGGTATGGAGCCGGTCGATTAGAAATCAATGGCAAACTACTGAACGTAAAACTTGCCAAGACATCAACAACAGCAATAAAATGCTGTTGTTTACAGTGATGTCCTGTGTGTGTATATATATTCACAATATCTGGATAAGGAAATTGGAACGGACACAAGCATGCTTTCTGGGACAGCTACAGAGGGAGGTGTATTCTGGATGACATTACCTAAAGTATAGACGGAGACATATATATCACAGACTTAACATATTACACACAATTGCATCCATGCATCCATCCATCCATCCATCCATCCATCCATGCATCCATCCATCCATGCATCCATCCATCTATCCATGCATCCATCCATCCATGCATCCATCCATCCATCCATGCATCCATCCATCCATCCATGCATCCATCCATCCATGCATCCATCCATGCATCCATCCATGCATCCATCCATCCATGCATGCATGCATCCATCCATCCATCCATGCATCCATCCATGCATCCATCCATCCATCCATGCATCCATCCATCCATCCATGCATCCATCCATCCATCCATGCATGCATGCATCCATCCATGCATCCATCCATCCATCCATGCATCCATCCATCCATCCATGCATCCATCCATCCATCCATGCATCCATCCATCCATCCATGCATCCATCCATCCATCCATCCATGCATCCATCCATCCATCCATGCATGCATCCATCCATCTATGCATCCATCCATCCATCCATGCATGTATGCATGCATCCATCCATCCATCCATGCATCCATCCATGCATGCATCCATCCATCCATGCATCCATCCATCCATGCATGCATCCATCCATCCATCCATACATGCATCCATCCATGCATGCAACCATCCATCCATGCATGCATGCATCCATCCATGCATCCATCCATGCATCCATCCATCCATCCATCCATGCATGCATGCATCCATCCATCCATCCATGCATCCATCCATCCATCCATGCATCCATCCATCCATGCATGCATCCATTCATCCATGCATCCATCCATCCATCCATGCATGCATCCATCCATCCATCCATCCATGCATCCATCCATCCATCCATCCATGCATGCATCCATCCATCCATGCATGCGTCCATGCATCCATCAATGCATGCATCCATCCATCCATGCATCCATCCATCCATGCATCCATGCATCCATCCATCCATACATCCATCCATGCATCCATCCATGCATCCATCCATCCATGCATCCATCCATCCATGCATCCATCCATCCATCCATGCATCCATGCATCCATCCATCCATCCATCCATGCATCCATGCGTGTATGTCTGTCTGTCTGTCTGTCTGTCTGTCTGTCTGTCTGTCTGTCTGTCTGTCTGTCTGTCTCTGTGTGTGTGTGTGTGTGTGTGTGTGTATGTATGTATGTATGTATGTATGTATGTATGTATGTATGTATGTATGTATGTATGTATGTATGTCATTATGTATGTCTGTCTGTCTGTCTGTATGTAACATAACTGAGACTATATATAGATATAGATCTTTGTTTACTTCAATAGAACGTTCAATTATTCAGCTATCAGTTATCAGTTGGGGTATCTTCATTGCACTCCGGACATGTCCATAGGTGCTCAGATCCTCCCCCAGCATATTCATCAGCGTCCGGTGGCTAATAGTGCCAGTTCTGTGACGAGGCGCTCTGTTTTCCCGATGTACCTCTCGCGTCTGACTGTGCCGATTCTTACTCCCAAGTCTTTCATCCTGGACAGCGATGTGGAATCACTGACGTCAAATTCCGCTGTTCTCGCCATATCTTTGAGGACGTTAATAACATCGGCACGATCCATGGGCTGGCAATCTACAGGGGGTGCAGAGCCAGCCAGTTTATCAGCTCGTTCATTTCCCTCGACTCCCGCATGTCCCGGGACGAAGATGAAGGTGACTTTACGGACAACAGACTTCCGCAGGGACTCAGTCCACTGTCTACGTACAGACCAGCTTCGACCTTCTGAATCCTCATTGAATCACTTAGTACATACACGTTGGTATAATGCTGTGATTCCAGCCATATGAAAGCCTGTGTAACTGCCATAACCTCCATCGTCATGCTGCTCGTGGTCATAGAGTGGGCACCACTGGATTCTTGAACGGTTCGGCCCGCTGAATGGGCTGTAAATGCCCACACACATCTCTGCTGCTTTACAACAGATCCATCTGCATAGATGAGCACTTCGGGGCTATCTGAGTGTTCATAGATGAGCGCGTTAACCTCAACATTGACAGTGGCAGGGTTCTGCTCTCTGCACCGTCTGTCGAGTGTGATAATGCAGGAGAAAGTGTACTTAAAAGCTGGAGGCACCGGCACCTATTCCTTGCCGGGGTTGATACTGGTAAGACTGCAGACCTGTCTGACGACATCTTCCGCCCGACCCATCCATGATTTGCCCCTCTTTAGCCTGTCACCCTTTTCTCTGAATATAGCGTCATGCAGAGGGTGCTGCTCTTCTGCACTTATTTTTAAGTATGCACGAGCTCTCCAGATCTTGATCCTGTGTTCCATTGTCGGGAAGTCAAGGAGGTATCTCATTGCTACACAGCTGGTGTCTCTCGTGCAGCCCAAAATGATGCCCAAAATGATGTTCAATTATTATTCTCAGTATAAACATAGCATTTACTGTACCCTTGCGTACTACAAACCCACATTGTTCTTCCCCTATTTCGGGTTGTATTTTCTTCCTACTAACACCTTGCATGCTTGCTTGCTTGTGTTCATTGGCTTGAGCTCCAACGCAAAGTCCTGTATGTCGGATGAATGCATCCTGTTGTCCAACAGGATGTCATACAGGACCTGAGGTTTGCGTGAGTATCCGTTGTCCCATGTCTGGCTTATTGGTGTGCAGACTGGTGGTACCTCGCCATACAGGCAGACACTCTCCGACTTCGGAGGAATCGGCGATCCTATTGACTTCAGCCAGGACCCCGAAGGGACCTGTTGCCCAGGACGCTCGGCGAGGACGCGTCAATAGGTCTTGGCCAGTATATAACCCGGCCCTGGTGCCTTGGAAACACCTCTGCGTCCCACACTTTGCATGATAATTCTCAGCAAACTCTTCGTTATACTAATTGTTCTGTGTTGATCGCATTCCATCGCTCCTGATTTCTTCGGGATTGCAATAAATATCTTCTTCTTCCTCCTCTTCTTCTTCTTCTTCAGCGTTCCGAGCCATTGAGGTTCTTTGCTGCAGATACAATCAATATTATATTAATCAATAAATATATTAAATAAAGGCCACGTTTTTCTTTCTCACTTCAGAAATACCTTTCCCCTCAATCGTCAACTGGACAGCGCTCAGACCTTTTCTGGACGCTCCCTTCAGCCTCAAGAATGCTCCTTTAGATTCAGAGAGGGCACTTCTTACTCCACTGTCAGCAGGAGACGTGGTCCTCAGATGCAAGGAGGCGACAGCTCCCGAAAACAAGTGTCCACCGAGAGGACGGGCTGCTGTCTGTTGTCAGGTGAACAGCTGGTCTGGAATTGGATGTGAAAATAGAAGCTAAATGGAGATGATGAGAGGAAAGGGAGGGTCTCGGTTTAGGAGTACAGGACGAGGTGGGCGGGGGTGGTGTAAGAAAGTGAGGATACGTACATATACGTACATAAACACACATATACACATACATGAACGAACAGACGCATGTGCACAATTAAGGGCGCATGTCAGCATTCAAAATGTCTGGAAAGGGAAATTGGAATGGACACAAGCATGCTTTCTGGGGCAGCTACAGAGGGACGTGTATTCTGGTTGTCATTACCTAACTAATAGACGGAGACATATATATAACAGACTGAACATATTACACGCACATGCATCCATGCATGCATCCATGCATGCATCCATCCATCCCTACCTACCTACCTACCTGCCTGCCTGCCTGCCTGCCTGCCTGCGTGCGTGCGTGCGTGCGTGCGTGCGTGGTGAGTATATATGTATATATATATATATATATATATATATATATATATATATATATATATATATATATATATATATATATATAGTACTTGCCGGTCTCTCTGGCTGAGGGGTTACAACACTTTCTCCGTAATCCCGTTTATCACGCAGAGTCTCGTAGCGGGAGAGAACTGGGAGCGGTTCGACCCCCGCTGGTGACTTGCGGGATAACTGAGCCGGCCGCTCAGAAAGCAATGGCAAACTACTGAGCGTAATCTTGCCAAGAGATCAACAGACAGCTGAAAGATGCTGCTGTTGACAGCGATGTCCTGTAAAGGATATGCAAAATATATATATATATATATATATATATATATATATATATATATATATATATATATATATAGTACGTACGTACATACATGCATACGTACATACATACATACGTACGTATACACACATACTTAGTGTGTGTTTTGCGTATCCTTTTACAGGACTTAGCTGTCAACAGCAGCATCTTTCAGCTGTCTGTTGATCTCTTGGCAAGATTACGCTCAGTAGTTTGCCATTGCTTTCTGAGCGGCCGGCTCAGTATCCGCAAGTCACGAGCGGGGGTCGAACCACCTCAGTTCTCGCTCCGCTGCGAGACTCTGCGTGATAAACGGGATTACAGAGAGAAAGTGTTGTAACCCCACAGCCAGAGAGACCGGCACATACTTAGTACGTACGTAAATATATATATATATCCACGACACTGGTGAACGAGTGAAATGGCGAGTCATGACCGCCCACGCTTTCCGGCATGGCACATGATGGATATATATATATATATAGATGTGTATATATGTACTCTGGTGATCGAGTGAGATGGCAGAACATGACCGCCCACGCTTACCGGCATGGCATATGATGGATGGATGGTATATATGTAACACCAGACTCCGTGGCCTAAAGGATTGCAAATGCGATTCGTGAACTGCTTACCGCGCGTTTGAAACACAGCAGCAACCGATTTGGCAGCAAACCATATCGTCCTGGGTTTTGAACGTGTTGGTATGGAGCCGGTCGATTAGAAATCAATGGCAAACTACTGAACGTAAAACTTGCCAAGACATCAACAACAGCAATAAAATGCTGTTGTTTACAGTGATGTCCTGTGTGTGTATATATATTCACAATATCTGGATAAGGAAATTGGAACGGACACAAGCATGCTTTCTGGGACAGCTACAGAGGGAGGTGTATTCTGGATGACATTACCTAAAGTATAGACGGAGACATATATATCACAGACTTAACATATTACACACAATTGCATCCATGCATCCATCCATCCATCCATCCATCCATGCATCCATCCATCCATGCATCCATCCATCTATCCATGCATCCATCCATCCATCCATGCATGCATCCATCCATGCATGCATGCATCCATCCATCCATGCATCCATCCATCCATGCATCCATCCATCCATCCATGCATCCATCCATCCATCCATGCATCCATCCATCCATGCATCCATCCATGCATCCATCCATGCATCCATCCATCCATGCATGCATGCATCCATCCATCCATCCATGCATCCATCCATGCATCCATCCATCCATCCATGCATCCATCCATCCATCCATGCATCCATCCATCCATCCATGCATGCATGCATCCATCCATGCATCCATCCATCCATCCATGCATCCATCCATCCATCCATGCATCCATCCATCCATCCATGCATCCATCCATCCATCCATGCATCCATCCATCCATCCATCCATGCATCCATCCATCCATCCATGCATGCATCCATCCATCTATGCATCCATCCATCCATCCATGCATGTATGCATGCATCCATCCATCCATCCATGCATCCATCCATGCATGCATCCATCCATCCATGCATCCATCCATCCATGCATGCATCCATCCATCCATCCATCCATGCATCCATCCATGCATGCAACCATCCATCCATGCATGCATCCATCCATCCATGCATCCATCCATGCATCCATCCATCCATCCATGCATGCATGCATGCATCCATCCATCCATCCATGCATCCATCCATCCATCCATGCATCCATCCATCCATGCATGCATCCATTCATCCATGCATCCATCCATCCATCCATGCATGCATCCATCCATCCATCCATCCATGCATCCATCCATCCATCCATCCATGCATGCATCCATCCATCCATGCATGCGTCCATGCATCCATCAATGCATGCATCCATCCATCCATGCATCCATCCATCCATGCATCCATGCATCCATCCATCCATACATCCATCCATGCATCCATCCATGCATCCATCCATCCATGCATCCATCCATCCATGCATCCATCCATCCATCCATGCATCCATGCATCCATCCATCCATCCATCCATGCATCCATGCGTGTATGTCTGTCTGTCTGTCTGTCTGTCTGTCTGTCTGTCTGTCTGTCTGTCTGTCTGTCTGTCTGTCTGTCTGTCTGTCTCTGTGTGTGTGTGTGTGTGTGTGTGTGTGTGTGTGTGTATGTATGTATGTATGTATGTATGTATGTATGTATGTATGTATGTATGTATGTATGTATGTATGTATGTATGTATGTATGTCATTATGTATGTCTGTCTGTCTGTCTGTATGTAACATAACTGAGACTATATATAGATATAGATCTTTGTTTACTTCAATAGAACGTTCAATTATTCAGCTATCAGTTATCAGTTGGGGTATCTTCATTGCACTCCGGACATGTCCATAGGTGCTCAGATCCTCCCCCAGCATATTCATCAGCGTCCGGTGGCTAATAGTGCCAGTTCTGTGACGAGGCGCTCTGTTTTCCCGATGTACCTCTCGCGTCTGACTGTGCCGATTCTTACTCCCAAGTCTTTCATCCTGGACAGCGATGTGGAATCACTGACGTCAAATTCCGCTGTTCTCGCCATATCTTTGAGGACGTTAATAACATCGGCACGATCCATGGGCAGGCAATCTACAGGGGGTGCAGAGCCAGCCAGTTTATCAGCTCGTTCATTTCCCTCGACTCCCGCATGTCCCGGGACGAAGATGAAGGTGACTTTACGGACAACAGACTTCCGCAGGGACTCAGTCCACTGTCTACGTACAGACCAGCTTCGACCTTCTGAATCCTCATTGAATCACTTAGTACATACACGTTGGTATAATGCTGTGATTCCAGCCATATGAAAGCCTGTGTAACTGCCATAACCTCCATCGTCATGCTGCTCGTGGTCATAGAGTGGGCACCACTGGATTCTTGAACGGTTCGGCCCGCTGAATGGGCTGTAAATGCCCACACACATCTCTGCTGCTTTACAACAGATCCATCTGCATAGATGAGCACTTCGGGGCTATCTGAGTGTTCATAGATGAGCGCGTTAACCTCAACATTGACAGTGGCAGGGTTCTGCTCTCTGCACCGTCTGTCGAGTGTGATAATGCAGGAGAAAGTGTACTTAAAAGCTGGAGGCACCGGCACCCATTCCTTGCCGGGGTTGATACTGGTAAGACTGCAGACCTGTCTGACGACATCTTCCGCCCGACCCATCCATGATTTGCCCCTCTTTAGCCTGTCACCCTTTTCTCTGAATATAGCGTCATGCAGAGGGTGCTGCTCTTCTGCACTTATTTTTAAGTATGCACGAGCTCTCCAGATCTTGATCCTGTGTTCCATTGTCGGGAAGTCAAGGAGGTATCTCATTGCTACACAGCTGGTGTCTCTCGTGCAGCCCAAAATGATGCCCAAAATGATGTTCAATTATTATTCTCAGTATAAACATAGCATTTACTGTACCCTTGCGTACTACAAACCCACATTGTTCTTCCCCTATTTCGGGTTGTATTTTCTTCCTACTAACACCTTGCATGCTTGCTTGCTTGTGTTCATTGGCTTGAGCTCCAACGCAAAGTCCTGTATGTCGGATGAATGCATCCTGTTGTCCAACAGGATGTCATACAGGACCTGAGGTTTGCGTGAGTATCCGTTGTCCCATGTCTGGCTTATTGGTGTGCAGACTGGTGGTACCTCGCCATACAGGCAGACACTCTCCGACTTCGGAGGAATCGGCGATCCTATTGACTTCAGCCAGGACCCCGAAGGGACCTGTTGCCCAGGACGCTCGGCGAGGACGCGTCAATAGGTCTTGGCCAGTATATAACCCGGCCCTGGTGCCTTGGAAACACCTCTGCGTCCCACACTTTGCATGATAATTCTCAGCAAACTCTTCGTTATACTAATTGTTCTGTGTTGATCGCATTCCATCGCTCCTGATTTCTTCGGGATTGCAATAAATATCTTCTTCTTCCTCCTCTTCTTCTTCTTCTTCAGCGTTCCGAGCCATTGAGGTTCTTTGCTGCAGATACAATCAATATTATATTAATCAATAAATATATTAAATAAAGGCCACGTTTTTCTTTCTCACTTCAGAAATACCTTTCCCCTCAATCGTCAACTGGACAGCGCTCAGACCTTTTCTGGACGCTCCCTTCAGCCTCAAGAATGCTCCTTTAGATTCAGAGAGGGCACTTCTTACTCCACTGTCAGCAGGAGACGTGGTCCTCAGATGCAAGGAGGCGACAGCTCCCGAAAACAAGTGTCCACCGAGAGGACGGGCTGCTGTCTGTTGTCAGGTGAACAGCTGGTCTGGAATTGGATGTGAAAATAGAAGCTAAATGGAGATGATGAGAGGAAAGGGAGGGTCTCGGTTTAGGAGTACAGGACGAGGTGGGCGGGGGTGGTGTAAGAAAGTGAGGATACGTACATATACGTACATAAACACACATATACACATACATGAACGAACAGACGCATGTGCACAATTAAGGGCGCATGTCAGCATTCAAAATGTCTGGAAAGGGAAATTGGAATGGACACAAGCATGCTTTCTGGGGCAGCTACAGAGGGACGTGTATTCTGGTTGTCATTACCTAACTAATAGACGGAGACATATATATAACAGACTGAACATATTACACGCACATGCATCCATGCATGCATCCATGCATGCATCCATCCATCCCTACCTACCTACCTACCTGCCTGCCTGCCTGCCTGCCTGCCTGCGTGCGTGCGTGCGTGCGTGCGTGCGTGGTGAGTATATATGTATATATATATATATATATATATATATATATATATATATATATATATATATATATATATATATATATATATATATATATATATATATATATATATATATATATATATATATATATATATATATATATATATATATATATATATATAGTACTTGCCGGTCTCTCTGGCTGAGGGGTTACAACACTTTCTCCGTAATCCCGTTTATCACGCAGAGTCTCGTAGCGGGAGAGAACTGGGAGCGGTTCGACCCCCGCTGGTGACTTGCGGGATAACTGAGCCGGCCGCTCAGAAAGCAATGGCAAACTACTGAGCGTAATCTTGCCAAGAGATCAACAGACAGCTGAAAGATGCTGCTGTTGACAGCGATGTCCTGTAAAGGATATGCAAAAAAAAAAAAAATATATATATATATATATATATATATATATATATATATATATATATATATATATATATATATATATATATATAGTACGTACGTACATACATGCATACGTACATACATACATACGTACGTATACACACATACTTAGTGTGTGTTTTGCGTATCCTTTTACAGGACTTAGCTGTCAACAGCAGCATCTTTCAGCTGTCTGTTGATCTCTTGGCAAGATTACGCTCAGTAGTTTGCCATTGCTTTCTGAGCGGCCGGCTCAGTATCCGCAAGTCACGAGCGGGGGTCGAACCACCTCAGTTCTCGCTCCGCTGCGAGACTCTGCGTGATAAACGGGATTACAGAGAGAAAGTGTTGTAACCCCACAGCCAGAGAGACCGGCACATACTTAGTACGTACGTAAATATATATATATATCCACGACACTGGTGAACGAGTGAAATGGCGAGTCATGACCGCCCACGCTTTCCGGCATGGCACATGATGGATATATATATATATATAGATGTGTATATATGTACTCTGGTGATCGAGTGAGATGGCAGAACATGACCGCCCACGCTTACCGGCATGGCATATGATGGATGGATGGTATATATGTAACACCAGACTCCGTGGCCTAAAGGATTGCAAATGCGATTCGTGAACTGCTTACCGCGCGTTTGAAACACAGCAGCAACCGATTTGGCAGCAAACCATATCGTCCTGGGTTTTGAACGTGTTGGTATGGAGCCGGTCGATTAGAAATCAATGGCAAACTACTGAACGTAAAACTTGCCAAGACATCAACAACAGCAATAAAATGCTGTTGTTTACAGTGATGTCCTGTGTGTGTATATATATTCACAATATCTGGATAAGGAAATTGGAACGGACACAAGCATGCTTTCTGGGACAGCTACAGAGGGAGGTGTATTCTGGATGACATTACCTAAAGTATAGACGGAGACATATATATCACAGACTTAACATATTACACACAATTGCATCCATGCATCCATCCATCCATCCATCCATCCATGCATCCATCCATCCATGCATCCATCCATCTATCCATGCATCCATCCATCCATCCATGCATGCATCCATCCATGCATGCATGCATCCATCCATCCATGCATCCATCCATCCATGCATCCATCCATCCATGCATCCATCCATCCATCCATCCATGCATCCATCCATCCATGCATCCATCCATGCATCCATCCATGCATCCATCCATCCATGCATGCATGCATCCATCCATCCATCCATGCATCCATCCATGCATCCATCCATCCATCCATGCATCCATCCATCCATCCATGCATGCATGCATCCATCCATGCATCCATCCATCCATCCATGCATCCATCCATCCATCCATGCATCCATCCATCCATCCATGCATCCATCCATCCATCCATGCATCCATCCATCCATCCATCCATGCATCCATCCATCCATCCATGCATGCATCCATCCATCTATGCATCCATCCATCCATCCATGCATGTATGCATGCATCCATCCATCCATCCATGCATCCATCCATGCATGCATCCATCCATCCATGCATCCATCCATCCATGCATGCATCCATCCATCCATCCATCCATGCATCCATCCATGCATGCAACCATCCATCCATGCATGCATCCATCCATCCATGCATCCATCCATGCATCCATCCATCCATCCATCCATGCATGCATGCATCCATCCATCCATCCATGCATCCATCCATCCATCCATGCATCCATCCATCCATGCATGCATCCATTCATCCATGCATCCATCCATCCATCCATGCATGCATCCATCCATCCATCCATCCATGCATCCATCCATCCATCCATCCATGCATGCATCCATCCATCCATGCATGCGTCCATGCATCCATCAATGCATGCATCCATCCATCCATGCATCCATCCATCCATGCATCCATGCATCCATCCATCCATACATCCATCCATGCATCCATCCATGCATCCATCCATCCATGCATCCATCCATCCATGCATCCATCCATCCATCCATGCATCCATGCATCCATCCATCCATCCATCCATGCATCCATGCGTGTATGTCTGTCTGTCTGTCTGTCTGTCTGTCTGTCTGTCTGTCTGTCTGTCTGTCTGTCTGTCTGTCTGTCTGTCTGTCTGTCTGTCTCTGTGTGTGTGTGTGTGTGTGTGTGTGTATGTATGTATGTATGTATGTATGTATGTATGTATGTATGTATGTATGTATGTATGTATGTCATTATGTATGTCTGTCTGTCTGTCTGTATGTAACATAACTGAGACTATATATAGATATAGATCTTTGTTTACTTCAATAGAACGTTCAATTATTCAGCTATCAGTTATCAGTTGGGGTATCTTCATTGCACTCCGGACATGTCCATAGGTGCTCAGATCCTCCCCCAGCATATTCATCAGCGTCCGGTGGCTAATAGTGCCAGTTCTGTGACGAGGCGCTCTGTTTTCCCGATGTACCTCTCGCGTCTGACTGTGCCGATTCTTACTCCCAAGTCTTTCATCCTGGACAGCGATGTGGAATCACTGACGTCAAATTCCGCTGTTCTCGCCATATCTTTGAGGACGTTAATAACATCGGCACGATCCATGGGCTGGCAATCTACAGGGGGTGCAGAGCCAGCCAGTTTATCAGCTCGTTCATTTCCCTCGACTCCCGCATGTCCCGGGACGAAGATGAAGGTGACTTTACGGACAACAGACTTCCGCAGGGACTCAGTCCACTGTCTACGTACAGACCAGCTTCGACCTTCTGAATCCTCATTGAATCACTTAGTACATACACGTTGGTATAATGCTGTGATTCCAGCCATATGAAAGCCTGTGTAACTGCCATAACCTCCATCGTCATGCTGCTCGTGGTCATAGAGTGGGCACCACTGGATTCTTGAACGGTTCGGCCCGCTGAATGGGCTGTAAATGCCCACACACATCTCTGCTGCTTTACAACAGATCCATCTGCATAGATGAGCACTTCGGGGCTATCTGAGTGTTCATAGATGAGCGCGTTAACCTCAACATTGACAGTGGCAGGGTTCTGCTCTCTGCACCGTCTGTCGAGTGTGATAATGCAGGAGAAAGTGTACTTAAAAGCTGGAGGCACCGGCACCCATTCCTTGCCGGGGTTGATACTGGTAAGACTGCAGACCTGTCTGACGACATCTTCCGCCCGACCCATCCATGATTTGCCCCTCTTTAGCCTGTCACCCTTTTCTCTGAATATAGCGTCATGCAGAGGGTGCTGCTCTTCTGCACTTATTTTTAAGTATGCACGAGCTCTCCAGATCTTGATCCTGTGTTCCATTGTCGGGAAGTCAAGGAGGTATCTCATTGCTACACAGCTGGTGTCTCTCGTGCAGCCCAAAATGATGCCCAAAATGATGTTCAATTATTATTCTCAGTATAAACATAGCATTTACTGTACCCTTGCGTACTACAAACCCACATTGTTCTTCCCCTATTTCGGGTTGTATTTTCTTCCTACTAACACCTTGCATGCTTGCTTGCTTGTGTTCATTGGCTTGAGCTCCAACGCAAAGTCCTGTATGTCGGATGAATGCATCCTGTTGTCCAACAGGATGTCATACAGGACCTGAGGTTTGCGTGAGTATCCGTTGTCCCATGTCTGGCTTATTGGTGTGCAGACTGGTGGTACCTCGCCATACAGGCAGACACTCTCCGACTTCGGAGGAATCGGCGATCCTATTGACTTCAGCCAGGACCCCGAAGGGACCTGTTGCCCAGGACGCTCGGCGAGGACGCGTCAATAGGTCTTGGCCAGTATATAACCCGGCCCTGGTGCCTTGGAAACACCTCTGCGTCCCACACTTTGCATGATAATTCTCAGCAAACTCTTCGTTATACTAATTGTTCTGTGTTGATCGCATTCCATCGCTCCTGATTTCTTCGGGATTGCAATAAATATCTTCTTCTTCCTCCTCTTCTTCTTCTTCTTCAGCGTTCCGAGCCATTGAGGTTCTTTGCTGCAGATACAATCAATATTATATTAATCAATAAATATATTAAATAAAGGCCACGTTTTTCTTTCTCACTTCAGAAATACCTTTCCCCTCAATCGTCAACTGGACAGCGCTCAGACCTTTTCTGGACGCTCCCTTCAGCCTCAAGAATGCTCCTTTAGATTCAGAGAGGGCACTTCTTACTCCACTGTCAGCAGGAGACGTGGTCCTCAGATGCAAGGAGGCGACAGCTCCCGAAAACAAGTGTCCACCGAGAGGACGGGCTGCTGTCTGTTGTCAGGTGAACAGCTGGTCTGGAATTGGATGTGAAAATAGAAGCTAAATGGAGATGATGAGAGGAAAGGGAGGGTCTCGGTTTAGGAGTACAGGACGAGGTGGGCGGGGGTGGTGTAAGAAAGTGAGGATACGTACATATACGTACATAAACACACATATACACATACATGAACGAACAGACGCATGTGCACAATTAAGGGCGCATGTCAGCATTCAAAATGTCTGGAAAGGGAAATTGGAATGGACACAAGCATGCTTTCTGGGGCAGCTACAGAGGGACGTGTATTCTGGTTGTCATTACCTAACTAATAGACGGAGACATATATATAACAGACTGAACATATTACACGCACATGCATCCATGCATGCATCCATGCATGCATCCATCCATCCCTACCTACCTACCTACCTGCCTGCCTGCCTGCCTGCGTGCGTGCGTGCGTGCGTGCGTGGTGAGTATATATGTATATATATATATATATATATATATATATATATATATATATATATATATATATATATATAGTACTTGCCGGTCTCTCTGGCTGAGGGGTTACAACACTTTCTCCGTAATCCCGTTTATCACGCAGAGTCTCGTAGCGGGAGAGAACTGGGAGCGGTTCGACCCCCGCTGGTGACTTGCGGGATAACTGAGCCGGCCGCTCAGAAAGCAATGGCAAACTACTGAGCGTAATCTTGCCAAGAGATCAACAGACAGCTGAAAGATGCTGCTGTTGACAGCGATGTCCTGTAAAGGATATGCAAAAAAAAATATATATATATATATATATATATATATATATATATATATATATATATATAGTACGTACGTACATACATGCATACGTACATACATACATACGTACGTATACACACATACTTAGTGTGTGTTTTGCGTATCCTTTTACAGGACTTAGCTGTCAACAGCAGCATCTTTCAGCTGTCTGTTGATCTCTTGGCAAGATTACGCTCAGTAGTTTGCCATTGCTTTCTGAGCGGCCGGCTCAGTATCCGCAAGTCACGAGCGGGGGTCGAACCACCTCAGTTCTCGCTCCGCTGCGAGACTCTGCGTGATAAACGGGATTACAGAGAGAAAGTGTTGTAACCCCACAGCCAGAGAGACCGGCACATACTTAGTACGTACGTAAATATATATATATATCCACGACACTGGTGAACGAGTGAAATGGCGAGTCATGACCGCCCACGCTTTCCGGCATGGCACATGATGGATATATATATATATATAGATGTGTATATATGTACTCTGGTGATCGAGTGAGATGGCAGAACATGACCGCCCACGCTTACCGGCATGGCATATGATGGATGGATGGTATATATGTAACACCAGACTCCGTGGCCTAAAGGATTGCAAATGCGATTCGTGAACTGCTTACCGCGCGTTTGAAACACAGCAGCAACCGATTTGGCAGCAAACCATATCGTCCTGGGTTTTGAACGTGTTGGTATGGAGCCGGTCGATTAGAAATCAATGGCAAACTACTGAACGTAAAACTTGCCAAGACATCAACAACAGCAATAAAATGCTGTTGTTTACAGTGATGTCCTGTGTGTGTATATATATTCACAATATCTGGATAAGGAAATTGGAACGGACACAAGCATGCTTTCTGGGACAGCTACAGAGGGAGGTGTATTCTGGATGACATTACCTAAAGTATAGACGGAGACATATATATCACAGACTTAACATATTACACACAATTGCATCCATGCATCCATCCATCCATCCATCCATCCATGCATCCATCCATCCATGCATCCATCCATCTATCCATGCATCCATCCATCCATGCATCCATCCATCCATCCATGCATCCATCCATCCATCCATGCATCCATCCATCCATGCATCCATCCATGCATCCATCCATGCATCCATCCATCCATGCATGCATGCATCCATCCATCCATCCATGCATCCATCCATGCATCCATCCATCCATCCATGCATCCATCCATCCATCCATGCATCCATCCATCCATCCATGCATGCATGCATCCATCCATGCATCCATCCATCCATCCATGCATCCATCCATCCATCCATGCATCCATCCATCCATCCATGCATCCATCCATCCATCCATGCATCCATCCATCCATCCATCCATGCATCCATCCATCCATCCATGCATGCATCCATCCATCTATGCATCCATCCATCCATCCATGCATGTATGCATGCATCCATCCATCCATCCATGCATCCATCCATGCATGCATCCATCCATCCATGCATCCATCCATCCATGCATGCATCCATCCATCCATCCATCCATGCATCCATCCATGCATGCAACCATCCATCCATGCATGCATCCATCCATCCATGCATCCATCCATGCATCCATCCATCCATCCATCCATGCATGCATGCATCCATCCATCCATCCATGCATCCATCCATCCATCCATGCATCCATCCATCCATCCATGCATGCATCCATTCATCCATGCATCCATCCATCCATCCATGCATGCATCCATCCATCCATCCATCCATGCATCCATCCATCCATCCATCCATGCATGCATCCATCCATCCATGCATGCGTCCATGCATCCATCAATGCATGCATCCATCCATCCATGCATCCATCCATCCATGCATCCATGCATCCATCCATCCATACATCCATCCATGCATCCATCCATGCATCCATCCATCCATGCATCCATCCATCCATGCATCCATCCATCCATCCATGCATCCATGCATCCATCCATCCATCCATCCATGCATCCATGCGTGTATGTCTGTCTGTCTGTCTGTCTGTCTGTCTGTCTGTCTGTCTGTCTGTCTGTCTGTCTGTCTGTCTCTGTGTGTGTGTGTGTGTGTGTGTGTGTGTGTGTGTATGTATGTATGTATGTATGTATGTATGTATGTATGTATGTATGTATGTATGTATGTATGTATGTATGTATGTCATTATGTATGTCTGTCTGTCTGTCTGTATGTAACATAACTGAGACTATATATAGATATAGATCTTTGTTTACTTCAATAGAACGTTCAATTATTCAGCTATCAGTTATCAGTTGGGGTATCTTCATTGCACTCCGGACATGTCCATAGGTGCTCAGATCCTCCCCCAGCATATTCATCAGCGTCCGGTGGCTAATAGTGCCAGTTCTGTGACGAGGCGCTCTGTTTTCCCGATGTACCTCTCGCGTCTGACTGTGCCGATTCTTACTCCCAAGTCTTTCATCCTGGACAGCGATGTGGAATCACTGACGTCAAATTCCGCTGTTCTCGCCATATCTTTGAGGACGTTAATAACATCGGCACGATCCATGGGCTGGCAATCTACAGGGGGTGCAGAGCCAGCCAGTTTATCAGCTCGTTCATTTCCCTCGACTCCCGCATGTCCCGGGACGAAGATGAAGGTGACTTTACGGACAACAGACTTCCGCAGGGACTCAGTCCACTGTCTACGTACAGACCAGCTTCGACCTTCTGAATCCTCATTGAATCACTTAGTACATACACGTTGGTATAATGCTGTGATTCCAGCCATATGAAAGCCTGTGTAACTGCCATAACCTCCATCGTCATGCTGCTCGTGGTCATAGAGTGGGCACCACTGGATTCTTGAACGGTTCGGCCCGCTGAATGGGCTGTAAATGCCCACACACATCTCTGCTGCTTTACAACAGATCCATCTGCATAGATGAGCACTTCGGGGCTATCTGAGTGTTCATAGATGAGCGCGTTAACCTCAACATTGACAGTGGCAGGGTTCTGCTCTCTGCACCGTCTGTCGAGTGTGATAATGCAGGAGAAAGTGTACTTAAAAGCTGGAGGCACCGGCACCCATTCCTTGCCGGGGTTGATACTGGTAAGACTGCAGACCTGTCTGACGACATCTTCCGCCCGACCCATCCATGATTTGCCCCTCTTTAGCCTGTCACCCTTTTCTCTGAATATAGCGTCATGCAGAGGGTGCTGCTCTTCTGCACTTATTTTTAAGTATGCACGAGCTCTCCAGATCTTGATCCTGTGTTCCATTGTCGGGAAGTCAAGGAGGTATCTCATTGCTACACAGCTGGTGTCTCTCGTGCAGCCCAAAATGATGCCCAAAATGATGTTCAATTATTATTCTCAGTATAAACATAGCATTTACTGTACCCTTGCGTACTACAAACCCACATTGTTCTTCCCCTATTTCGGGTTGTATTTTCTTCCTACTAACACCTTGCATGCTTGCTTGCTTGTGTTCATTGGCTTGAGCTCCAACGCAAAGTCCTGTATGTCGGATGAATGCATCCTGTTGTCCAACAGGATGTCATACAGGACCTGAGGTTTGCGTGAGTATCCGTTGTCCCATGTCTGGCTTATTGGTGTGCAGACTGGTGGTACCTCGCCATACAGGCAGACACTCTCCGACTTCGGAGGAATCGGCGATCCTATTGACTTCAGCCAGGACCCCGAAGGGACCTGTTGCCCAGGACGCTCGGCGAGGACGCGTCAATAGGTCTTGGCCAGTATATAACCCGGCCCTGGTGCCTTGGAAACACCTCTGCGTCCCACACTTTGCATGATAATTCTCAGCAAACTCTTCGTTATACTAATTGTTCTGTGTTGATCGCATTCCATCGCTCCTGATTTCTTCGGGATTGCAATAAATATCTTCTTCTTCCTCCTCTTCTTCTTCTTCTTCAGCGTTCCGAGCCATTGAGGTTCTTTGCTGCAGATACAATCAATATTATATTAATCAATAAATATATTAAATAAAGGCCACGTTTTTCTTTCTCACTTCAGAAATACCTTTCCCCTCAATCGTCAACTGGACAGCGCTCAGACCTTTTCTGGACGCTCCCTTCAGCCTCAAGAATGCTCCTTTAGATTCAGAGAGGGCACTTCTTACTCCACTGTCAGCAGGAGACGTGGTCCTCAGATGCAAGGAGGCGACAGCTCCCGAAAACAAGTGTCCACCGAGAGGACGGGCTGCTGTCTGTTGTCAGGTGAACAGCTGGTCTGGAATTGGATGTGAAAATAGAAGCTAAATGGAGATGATGAGAGGAAAGGGAGGGTCTCGGTTTAGGAGTACAGGACGAGGTGGGCGGGGGTGGTGTAAGAAAGTGAGGATACGTACATATACGTACATAAACACACATATACACATACATGAACGAACAGACGCATGTGCACAATTAAGGGCGCATGTCAGCATTCAAAATGTCTGGAAAGGGAAATTGGAATGGACACAAGCATGCTTTCTGGGGCAGCTACAGAGGGACGTGTATTCTGGTTGTCATTACCTAACTAATAGACGGAGACATATATATAACAGACTGAACATATTACACGCACATGCATCCATGCATGCATCCATGCATGCATCCATCCATCCCTACCTACCTACTTACCTGCCTGCCTGCCTGCCTGCCTGCCTGCGTGCGTGCGTGCGTGCGTGCGTGGTGAGTATATATGTATATATATATATATATATATATATATATATATATATATATATATATATATATATATAGTACTTGCCGGTCTCTCTGGCTGAGGGGTTACAACACTTTCTCCGTAATCCCGTTTATCACGCAGAGTCTCGTAGCGGGAGAGAACTGGGAGCGGTTCGACCCCCGCTGGTGACTTGCGGGATAACTGAGCCGGCCGCTCAGAAAGCAATGGCAAACTACTGAGCGTAATCTTGCCAAGAGATCAACAGACAGCTGAAAGATGCTGCTGTTGACAGCGATGTCCTGTAAAGGATATGCAAAAAAAAAAAAAAAATATATATATATATATATATATATATATATATATATATATATATATATATATATATATATAGTACGTACGTACATACATGCATACGTACATACATACATACGTACGTATACACACATACTTAGTGTGTGTTTTGCGTATCCTTTTACAGGACTTAGCTGTCAACAGCAGCATCTTTCAGCTGTCTGTTGATCTCTTGGCAAGATTACGCTCAGTAGTTTGCCATTGCTTTCTGAGCGGCCGGCTCAGTATCCGCAAGTCACGAGCGGGGGTCGAACCACCTCAGTTCTCGCTCCGCTGCGAGACTCTGCGTGATAAACGGGATTACAGAGAGAAAGTGTTGTAACCCCACAGCCAGAGAGACCGGCACATACTTAGTACGTACGTAAATATATATATATATCCACGACACCGGTGAACGAGTGAAATGGCGAGTCATGACCGCCCACGCTTTCCGGCATGGCACATGATGGATATATATATATATATAGATGTGTATATATGTACTCTGGTGATCGAGTGAGATGGCAGAACATGACCGCCCACGCTTACCGGCATGGCATATGATGGATGGATGGTATATATGTAACACCAGACTCCGTGGCCTAAAGGATTGCAAATGCGATTCGTGAACTGCTTACCGCGCGTTTGAAACACAGCAGCAACCGATTTGGCAGCAAACCATATCGTCCTGGGTTTTGAACGTGTTGGTATGGAGCCGGTCGATTAGAAATCAATGGCAAACTACTGAACGTAAAACTTGCCAAGACATCAACAACAGCAATAAAATGCTGTTGTTTACAGTGATGTCCTGTGTGTGTATATATATTCACAATATCTGGATAAGGAAATTGGAACGGACACAAGCATGCTTTCTGGGACAGCTACAGAGGGAGGTGTATTCTGGATGACATTACCTAAAGTATAGACGGAGACATATATATCACAGACTTAACATATTACACACAATTGCATCCATGCATCCATCCATCCATCCATCCATCCATGCATCCATCCATCCATGCATCCATCCATCCATCCATGCATGCATCCATCCATGCATGCATCCATCCATGCATGCATGCATCCATCCATCCATGCATCCATCCATCCATGCATCCATCCATCCATCCATGCATCCATCCATCCATCCATGCATCCATCCATCCATGCATCCATCCATGCATCCATCCATGCATCCATCCATGCATGCATGCATCCATCCATCCATCCATGCATCCATCCATGCATCCATCCATCCATCCATGCATCCATCCATCCATCCATGCATGCATGCATCCATCCATGCATCCATCCATCCATCCATGCATCCATCCATCCATCCATGCATCCATCCATCCATCCATGCATCCATCCATCCATCCATGCATCCATCCATCCATCCATCCATGCATCCATCCATCCATCCATGCATGCATCCATCCATCTATGCATCCATCCATCCATCCATGCATGTATGCATGCATCCATCCATCCATCCATGCATCCATCCATGCATGCATCCATCCATCCATGCATCCATCCATCCATGCATGCATCCATCCATCCATCCATCCATGCATCCATCCATGCATGCAACCATCCATCCATGCATGCATCCATCCATCCATGCATCCATCCATGCATCCATCCATCCATCCATGCATGCATGCATGCATCCATCCATCCATCCATGCATCCATCCATCCATCCATGCATCCATCCATCCATGCATGCATCCATTCATCCATGCATCCATCCATCCATCCATGCATGCATGCATCCATCCATCCATCCATGCATCCATCCATCCATCCATCCATGCATGCATCCATCCATCCATGCATGCGTCCATGCATCCATCAATGCATGCATCCATCCATCCATGCATCCATCCATCCATGCATCCATGCATCCATCCATCCATACATCCATCCATGCATCCATCCATGCATCCATCCATCCATGCATCCATCCATCCATGCATCCATCCATCCATCCATGCATCCATGCATCCATCCATCCATCCATCCATGCATCCATGCGTGTCTGTCTGTCTGTCTGTCTGTCTGTCTGTCTGTCTGTCTGTCTGTCTGTCTGTCTGTCTGTCTGTCTGTCTGTGTGTGTGTGTGTGTGTGTGTGTGTGTGTGTGTGTGTATGTATGTATGTATGTATGTATGTATGTATGTATGTATGTATGTATGTATGTATGTATGTATGTCATTATGTATGTCTGTCTGTCTGTCTGTATGTAACATAACTGAGACTATATATAGATATAGATCTTTGTTTACTTCAATAGAACGTTCAATTATTCAGCTATCAGTTATCAGTTGGGGTATCTTCATTGCACTCCGGACATGTCCATAGGTGCTCAGATCCTCCCCCAGCATATTCATCAGCGTCCGGTGGCTAATAGTGCCAGTTCTGTGACGAGGCGCTCTGTTTTCCCGATGTACCTCTCGCGTCTGACTGTGCCGATTCTTACTCCCAAGTCTTTCATCCTGGACAGCGATGTGGAATCACTGACGTCAAATTCCGCTGTTCTCGCCATATCTTTGAGGACGTTAATAACATCGGCACGATCCATGGGCTGGCAATCTACAGGGGGTGCAGAGCCAGCCAGTTTATCAGCTCGTTCATTTCCCTCGACTCCCGCATGTCCCGGGACGAAGATGAAGGTGACTTTACGGACAACAGACTTCCGCAGGGACTCAGTCCACTGTCTACGTACAGACCAGCTTCGACCTTCTGAATCCTCATTGAATCACTTAGTACATACACGTTGGTATAATGCTGTGATTCCAGCCATATGAAAGCCTGTGTAACTGCCATAACCTCCATCGTCATGCTGCTCGTGGTCATAGAGTGGGCACCACTGGATTCTTGAACGGTTCGGCCCGCTGAATGGGCTGTAAATGCCCACACACATCTCTGCTGCTTTACAACAGATCCATCTGCATAGATGAGCACTTCGGGGCTATCTGAGTGTTCATAGATGAGCGCGTTAACCTCAACATTGACAGTGGCAGGGTTCTGCTCTCTGCACCGTCTGTCGAGTGTGATAATGCAGGAGAAAGTGTACTTAAAAGCTGGAGGCACCGGCACCCATTCCTTGCCGGGGTTGATACTGGTAAGACTGCAGACCTGTCTGACGACATCTTCCGCCCGACCCATCCATGATTTGCCCCTCTTTAGCCTGTCACCCTTTTCTCTGAATATAGCGTCATGCAGAGGGTGCTGCTCTTCTGCACTTATTTTTAAGTATGCACGAGCTCTCCAGATCTTGATCCTGTGTTCCATTGTCGGGAAGTCAAGGAGGTATCTCATTGCTACACAGCTGGTGTCTCTCGTGCAGCCCAAAATGATGCCCAAAATGATGTTCAATTATTATTCTCAGTATAAACATAGCATTTACTGTACCCTTGCGTACTACAAACCCACATTGTTCTT
Organism: Cepaea hortensis; assembly: GCA_963921405.1. NCBI lineage: Eukaryota > Metazoa > Mollusca > Gastropoda > Stylommatophora > Helicidae > Cepaea > Cepaea hortensis. Next base: position 130,312,799 of record OY992880.1, on the reverse strand, counting down.
CCCCTATTTCGGGTTGTATTTTCTTCCTAATAACACCTTGCATGCTTGCTTGCTTGTGTTCATTGGCTTGAGCTCCAACGCAAAGTCCTGTATGTCGGATGAATGCATCCTGTTGTCCAACAGGATGTCATACAGGACCTGAGGTTTGCGTGAGTATCCGTTGTCCCATGTCTGGCTTATTGGTGTGCAGACTGGTGGTACCTCGCCATACAGGCAGACACTCTCCGACTTCGGAGGAATCGGCGATCCTATTGACTTCAGCCAGGACCCCGAAGGGACCTGTTGCCCAGGACGCTCGGCGAGGACGCGTCAATAGGTCTTGGCCAGTATATAACCCGGCCCTGGTGCCTTGGAAACACCTCTGCGTCCCACACTTTGCATGATAATTCTCAGCAAACTCTTCGTTATACTAATTGTTCTGTGTTGATCGCATTCCATCGCTCCTGATTTCTTCGGGATTGCAATAAATATCTTCTTCTTCCTCCTCTTCTTCTTCTTCTTCAGCGTTCCGAGCCATTGAGGTTCTTTGCTGCAGATACAATCAATATTATATTAATCAATAAATATATTAAATAATTACATAATTCAAGGGGTATATCTCGAGATGTTTTACCTGTCTGCAGAGATGGTATCGTTGAAGCCAGGATGCTGTCAGTGAAAAACTTGGGCCTCTTGTTACATAAAATACTTTAAAATGGTGCGCTAGTGATGATACTGGCTTAAGTGCCAGCGATGTTAAAAGTGGCAAGTCCGGTAACTGCGTGATGTTTACGTAAGGAAGCCGGCAGTAAACATTACGTCACGCGCACAAAAGATCACAGCGCGTCGACAAGCCAAACATGTGAAATTTCCCATGTGTGATTTAAATTTGAAAGAGTGTTGATGTGCTACATAGAACCTATACTTTTGTATGGATGTGAAGCTTGGACAATAAGCAGTCAAGCTGAAAAACACCTGATGGCTGTGGAGATGTGGTTTGTGAGGAGAATGCAAAGAATGTTGAGTTGAGTTGTGTTGAGTTAAGAACCGACATCACTGCACTCAGGACATTCCCATACGTGCTCCGTCCCCTCGTTCAACAGCCAGCGAAGAATCATACTAATAATCGTTCCCACCGCTATCTGATTAAAAGTTATCCTGGTCTTCCCTCTCAGTTTTGAGATTCTTCCAGAACCCCTGCCGATCCCCCGCAATCTCATACTTTCCACATATGGGTTCTCAATCTGTTCCTCCGCCTTCTCAACCTGGTCCCACAAGCGCACGACCACCTCCCCCTTGTCCATAGGCTCTTGCCACCAAGAGGTGCATTCCCTGCTAGCCTATCAGCCTGTTAATTCCCCCGTACACCCGCATGGCCAGGGCAAAATATCAATACAATTCTCACAATCTGTGACCTCTGAAGCGACGAGAGCCGTTCCACACGAAGCATTCATTTCTCCACCTTGCTAAGCATATTCTTTGAATCCGTAATGAACACAACGTGTGTTGCAGTAGTCTCCTCTAGCCACCGGAATGCCGCTGTTACTGCCTCCACCTCCATTCTCATGCTGGAGGTCGTAGTCTCATATGCCAGGCTCTCCTTTTTCAAGACTCGCCCATTAGCCTTTGCAATAAAGCCCCAGCCTGTTTCTCACCACTGACTCATCGGTGTAGATGACTATGTCACCTTGATGTGTGTTGCTCTGGATTAGCCCATTCTCTGCTCTCATGACCCATTGTTATTAATACATTGCGCCAGTCGGTCATGTCATCCGGAACTTCAACCCACTCTCTTTCACGATTGATGGTCTCTAGATCACACATCTGACTTTTAGAAAGTTCTGCCTATGCCATCCAGCACCTGCCTCTTCTTAGTCTATGACCCTTTACCATATCCATTGCTGCATGCAGTGGGTGATCCCTGTCTGCGGCAACTCTCAGGTACCATTTGGCCTGAAGGACCCTATGTCTATCCGTCATTGTAGGTAGCGCCAGGATATGCCTCATACAGATAATTGGTGTGTCCTTTGTGCATCCCAGTATTAACCGCATGGCAGCATTCTGTATGCGCTCCAATCTTACAAGCTGGCTTTTTTATACTGTCAGCAGCCCCAAACCATACTCAATGACATAAATTATTAACTGCTGAAAGAGCCTGTACAACATCCTCTGATCTATCCCGGTTGCTGCCATAGCCCTCAATGCATTAAGCCCCCTACCAGCCTTCACCACCAAATCCTCCACATGATCCTTAAAAGACAAACACCTGTCAAAGATGATACCCAAGTACTTAAGTTTACTCTCTCGACTAAGAGGACATCCATTCAACATAATGCCTGGGACGTCTGCCTTGACGATCCGATTATCCAGGGAGTACCACATAATCTATGCCTTATCTGGGTTTAAAATGGCCCCTGCATCCCTGCACCACTCCATCGCCTTGTTTACCGCCACCTGAGTAGTATACAATGTTGTATTCAGGTCGTAAATACGGTGTAATACGTCACAGATGACATCATATTTTACTATATAAAAAGTCTAGCACCGTATAGAAAACGGACCTCATTTTCAAGGGATGCAACCCATGAATAAATAATCGAATGTGTTTTGCACTGTTGCTTTCCTTTTTTGTTGAGAATTTTTTTTTAAAGTTTAATAATTAATGTTATTATTGGTTGTAGTGGGCGAGGCTTAAACACTATCATCCAACGATTAATGCAGTGGTAGGGTTACAGTGTACTTCCTCCTCGGTTTCTTCCTTTTGTTTCGTCTTTCTTTATATGCATTGGGTCGGGCATAAACACAATCATCATTCCATTGGTGATGTGTAAGGGATAGGGCTACAAGACATTTTCTCGGGGTGGTCTAGGGACTGAGCGGACGTTGGGGTGGGTTCGCAGGGGTGGACCGTGGGGTGTAGGCGTGTGGGGTAGGGATAGATGGTTCGAACCTCGAACTGTAACGGGCGTCGTATGAAAAACTTATAAGTAAAAATGTAAATATCGTGGCTATATGATCTTTAGAGTGTCGTGGTGGCCTATACAGTATCATCATGCGGTTTACAAATGAAAACCTTAAAAGTAAAGATGACCGATATTATTGATTTTAGCGGGTATGGCTTAGTGAAATTCGTTGGTAAGGGGTGGGTAGCGGTTATTAGTGATCTGTAGAGGGTCACAGTGGCTTGGTCACTATCATCATACAGGCTACAAATGAAAACCTTAAGAAAAGTAAAAATTGCCGATAGTAATGATTGTAGCGGGTATGGCTTAGTGAAATTCGTTGGTAAGGGGTGGGAAGCGGTTATTAATGATCGGTAGTGTGTCGTACTGGCCTATACTCTATCATAATACAGGCTACAAATGAAACCCTTAAAAGGGTAAAGATGACCGATATTACTGATTGTAGTGAGTATATCTTAATGAAATTCGTTGCAAAGTGGTGGGTAGCGAGAATTAGTGATCTATAGAGTGTCGTGGTGACATATACACTATCATCATACGGTTTCAGAGCTTCAACTGAAAACCTTAAAATGTAAAGATGGCCGGCATTATCGACTGTACCGGGTATGGCTTAGTGAAGTTCGTTGGTAAGGAGTTGGTGAGTGGTGGAGTATGTTGATAAGTGCTTCCAAACACTAGCATCACGCGGTTTTCAGAACTTTAAATGAAAACCTTAAAACAGTAAAAATGACCGATATTATTGAATGTAACGAGTAGGGCTTAGTGAAATTCGCTGGTAAGGGGTGGGTGAGTGTTGGAAAGGCTAGATAAATCATTCTGATCATTGTTAAGGGGTGGTCGAGTGGCTAGATAAATACGTCCGGTCCATGTTAAGAGCAGGAGGAGGTGCTAGATAAAGACGCTCAGTCGTTGATAAAGGGTGGGTGAGTGGAAGCAGGGGCTAGATAGTTGCTTCTGATCATTGTTAAGGGATCGTCGAGTGGCGGGGTGGCTAGATAAATACGTCCATTCCTTGATAAGAGCCGGCGGTTAAGTCTCATATTAAAGTCTGAAGCATTAACTCATAGTTTGCTGAGTTGAGGGTGACCTCCTGAGTGACTCAACATGTGGCTATGCCATCTATGAACGTGCATGAACGTGTTCAGACATGTCTGAAGGAGGATGACTCAGAGCGTACTGGCAGCATAACGATACAGTCGAGACACTTGGGTGATGATCGGATCAAATATGGCTCTTCTTCCAGTCGCAAGTGTAATGACTACAACCAGACAACGTGGGCAATAGTTACATCATGTCAAAGATAGCGCTACATCTGATCATACTTGGGTAATGGTCACATCGGCTCAAATATGGCTCAGCTTCTGGTCGCCTGTGTAATGGTTACAACCAGACCACGTACTCACTGGCTACGAGTGATCAAAGATTGCGCCACATCCCATCACGTGTGGTTAATGGTCACATCATATGGCGCTGCGTCCGGTCGCATGTGTAATGACAACCAGACCACTTGATCACTCGCTACGAGATGTCAAAGAGGGCGTCGCACGGGTGTGATGGGGTTACAGTACTGTTCCGCTAAATAGGAGAGTGGCTGTGGAGTGGGTGTAAGACGGGTTTCCGATAGTAAAAAGTGGGTGGGTCAAGTGCCAGTGTGGCTGAATGGTGGAGACAGGGGTGGAAAAGATACTAGGGAAGAGGTCACCGAGGCTGAATGGTGGAGACAGCGGTGAAAACTGATGTGTAATATTATACATCTGTTATCATGCACTAACCACTCGTCACTGTAGGACTCTCTGGTTATTAGGTAAAAGTCATGTCTTCCTCGACTGATGTCCGTGATTACATCTCCGCACTATGAGTATGAGAAAGGCTTAGTCGGTCAATGTGATGACTAGTTTACACGCGCTTATGCTGCTTTCGAGACGGTTTATGTTGTATTGATGCCAGGGTGTCCTTTGGTGTTACTCGGTGACACTAGGACTACCAGGATATAGAAAAGAGAGAGAGTGAGCTAAAGAGAAGGATGACAATTTTAGCCTTCGGCTGCCATGTTGACGATGTAGTGGAATCACTCCCATACATGGTGATCATCATGGGTTGGGTCCCATGATTCGCCAATCGACAGTTTTTCTGTAGTGTCCCTCTTAGCCACGTGTCTCGGATGTATTTTTTGGATGCGACCAGAAACATAATTGATCGGATGTAATTACTACCCACGTGTGGTCGGATGCAGCGCCATCTTTGACCTGTTTTAGTCAGCGAGCACGTGGTCTGTTTTTGCCATTAACCACGTGTGCTGGGATGCAACGCAATCTTTGATCGGCTTTAGCCAGTCAGCACATGGTCTGGTTGTATCCATTACCACGTGTGACCGGGTGCGACGCCATGTTTAACCACTCATAGCCAGTGAGCATGTGGTCTGGTTTTGTCATTACCACGTGTGATAGGATCATTCATCCGCGGTGACCTCCTCGCTAATCAGTTTCCACCCATGTCTCCACCATTCAGCCTCGGTGACCTCTTCCCTAGTATCTTTTCCACCCCTGTCTCCACCATTCAGTCACACTACCACTTGACCCACCCACCTTTTTACTATCGAAAACCCGTCTTACACCCACTCCACGGCCACTCTCCTATTCGGCGGAACAGTACTGTAACCGCATCACACCCGTGCAATGTCATCTTCGACATCTCGTAGCCAGTGAGCAAGTGATCTGGTTGTCATTGCACATGCGACCGGACGTAGCGCCATATGTGATCGGATGTAACCATTAACCACAAGTGATGGGATGTGGCGCCATCTTTGGCCACTCGTAGCCAGTGAGTACGTGGTCTGGCTGTAGCCATTACACAGACGACCGGAAGCAGAGCAACACTGAGCCGATGTGACCATTACCCAAGTATGATAAAATGTAGCGCTATCTTTGACATGATGTAACTATTGCCCACGTTGTCTGGTTGTAGTCATTACACTTGCGACAGGAAGCAGAGCCATATTTGACCACTCGTCGTCATTGAGCACGTGGTTTGGTTGTAGTAATTACACATGCGACCGGAAGTAGCGCTATATCTGATCCGATGTGACGATCACCCAAGTGTCTCGGCTGTATCATTAGGCTGTCAGTACGCTCTGAGTCATCCTCCGGTTTTCCCCAGAGACATGTCTGAACACGTTCACGCACGTTCATTGATGGCATAGCCACATGTTTAGTCACTCAGGGGGTCACCCTCAACTCAGCCAACTATGAGTTAATGCTTCAGACTTTATTATGATACTTAACCGCCGGCTCTTACCAAGGAATTGACGTAATTATCTAGCCACCCCGCCACTCGACCACCCCTTAACAATGATCAGAAGCAACTATCTAGCCTTACTTCCACCTACCCACCCTTTAACAATGACCAAGCGTCTTTATCTAGCAACTCCTCCTGCTCTTAACATGGACCGGACGTATTTATCTAGCCACTTCGCCACTCGATCAAACCTTAACAATGATCAGAAGCCCTTATCTAGCCTTCCCAACACTCACCCACCCATTACCAACGAATTTCACTAAGCCATACTCGTTACATTCAATAATGTCGGTCATTTTTACTGTTTTAAGGTTTTAATTTGAAGCTCTGAAAACCGCGTGATGCTAGTGTTTTGAAGCACTTATCAACATACTCCACCATTCACCCACTCCTTACTAACGAACTTCAGAAAATCATACCCGGTACAGTCGATAATACCGGCCATCTTTACATTTTAAGGTTTTCAGTTGAAGCTCTGAAACCGTATGATGATAGTGTATAGGTCACTACGACACTCTACAGATCACTAATATTCGCTACCCACCCCTTAGCATCGAATTTCATTAAGCTATACCCACTACAATCAGTAATATCGGTCATCTTTACCTTTTTAAGGTTTTTATTTGTAGCCTGTATTATGATAGAGTATAGGCCACTACGACACACTACCGATCATTAATAATCGCTCCCAACCCCTCACCAACGAATTTCACTAAGCCATACCCGCTACAATCATTACTATCGGCCATTTTTACTTTTCTTAAGGTTTTCATTTGTAGCCTTATGATGATAGTGACCAAGCCACTGTGACCCTCTACAGATCACTAATAACCGCTACACACCCCTTACCAACGAATTTCACTAAGCCATACCCGCTATAATCAATAATATCGGCCATCTTTACTTTTTAAGGTTTTCATTTGTAACCCTATGATGATACTGACCAAGCCACTGTGACCCTCTACAGAGCACTAATAACCGCTACCCACCCCTTACCAACGAATTTCACTAAGCTATACCAGCTAAAATCAATAATATCGGTCATCTTTACTTTTTAAGGTTTTCATTTGTAACCCTATGATGATAGTAAAGATCATATAGGCACGATATTTACATTTTTACTTATAAGTTTTTCATACGACGCCCGTTACGGTTCGAGGTTCGAACCGTCTAGACATACCCCACACGCCTACACCCCACGGTCCACCCCTGTGAACCACCCCAACGTCCGCTCAGTCCCTAGACCACCCCGATAAAATGCCCTGTAGCCCTATCCCTTACACATCACCAATGGAATGATGATAGTGTTATGCCCGACCCAATACAGATAAAGAAAGACGAAACAAAAGGAAGAAACCGAGGAGGAAGAGCACTGTAACCCTAACACTGCATCAAAGTGTTTAAGCCTCGCCCACTACAACCAATAATAACAATAATTATTAAATTTTAAAGAAAATCCTCAACCAAAAACAAAAAGGAAAGTAACAGTGCAAAATACATTCGATTATTTATTCATGGGTTGCATCCCGTTTTCTATACGGTGCTAGACTTTTTATATAGTAAAATACGATGTCATCTGTGACGTATAGCACCGTATTTACGACTTGAATACAACATTGTATGCTACTCACCTGTACGTCTTTCGCCAAACTGGCCCTGTCCCTGCCCTGTCTGTACACCAGCACATCAATGCAAGATGCAAGATAGAATGCAAAGAATACCATGGACAGACAGAAAAACCAATAAACAAGTCCTTCAAGAAACAAATGAAGATCGTAAACTAATTAGAGTCATTAGACGTAGACAGTCAAAAATGTTTGGCCATTAGCCTTCATCAGCAAACAAACACATTCACAAACACAACATACAGTCAAGGAGATCTCCTGTGAATACATCAGAAGGTGACGACAGGACGAGAAGAACAAAAGGATGAAAAAAATGAAAGTAATGAAGAGAAAATGAGAATTGAAAAAAAAATGTTATACTCACCTCACAGCTCCGATCTGTAAGCAACTGAGAAAATCTCCGATGTATTCTTATACCCGGTGATAGGTGTTACGGTTCAGTGAGCGGAGGCAGGAGGGCAGGAAGGCAAACCAGTCTGACAGGGGTATCCGAGCAATCTCAGTGATTGCACCAACGAATATGGGAAGGGGGGGGGGGGGGGCCGCAAGCCTGTCCTTGATTGTATGTTATGTTTGTGAATGTATTTGTTTGCTGATGAAGGCTAATCGCCGCAACGTCCTATATGTGTCTTAATTCTGTTATGTAAAGCTGCACAATTTTATGTCATTTTATATCGTTTACACTTTCACAGCTTTACCGCAGTTCCACCAAATTTTATTCAAATTTTTTTGGGCACGTTATGAGAAGAAATGACTTGGAGAACTTGGTGACGACTGGCAAGATCGAAGGGAAGAGACCAAGGGGAAGACCGAGAAGTAAATACCTGGATAGATTGGCCGCATGGCATGGTCGAGACAGGAACACTGAGCTGGTCCACGGCTCTGGTGATCGAGTGAGATGGCAGAACATGACCGCCCACGCTTACAGACATGGCACATGATGGATAGATGGATTGAAATTTGATAAATGCGAAACTATCGCTTGAAAATTGCGAACGGCAGCTATAACGTTTTCCACAGGTGTCAGTCGATTTGATTGATTGATTGATTGATTTAGGAACCGACATCACAGCATTCGGGGCATTCCCATAAGCGCTCCATCCCCATCCTCAGCAGCCAGCGAAGAGTTCCAACACTAATAGTTCCAGTAGCAATCTGATTATATGTCCGTCTCGCCTTTCCTCTGACGGAGTGACTATTCGCAATGGAATTGCGAATAGAAAAAAAATTATATTCGCAATGGAATTGCGAATAGAGAAAAATTATATTCGCAATCGAAGAAGGTCACGTGATTATTCCCGTGCGTGTGTCCATATTACAATATTTTGTTGATCTGTTAACGTGTCCTAACGTAGTGTGTTAACGTAGTGGTTAGTGTCTCCGCCTGTCACGCGGGAGCTCGAGGTTCGATTCGTTGACGGGGAAGCAACATTTTTTTTTTAATTTTCAGGAATTAGGTGACACCAATGCTAGTCTGATGATTGCGCTTTAGTCATATGTTTTCTACGGATTTTGTGTATTAGGCGTTGTTTATCTTGCTGCACAAGAACCTGCACACTTGTCTTGGGAAAGGAGCTTAGCCACCCAAACGCGAGTTCTCTCTCTCTCTCTCTCTCTCTCTCTCTCTCTCTCTCTCTCTCTCTCTCTCGCTCGCTCTAAGTCTCGATCTCCCACCTCTCCCTTTCTTGTCTTTACCACTCTTTAATGTCTTTCAACACATCTTTCTCATATCTCTGTCTCTCACACTATCTTCGTTATCTATCTCTCTCCTCTCTCTCTTTTCCACCTGCTTCAGATAATGAGATATACCGGGTTTTCCTGCACTTTATATGCGTAGCAAATTAATGAGGCCAGTCAATCGAAAGCCTGATGTTTGAATTGCCTAATCATGTCTCTCTGAGGCGAAGCATATTGCTGACTGTCAACTTGGACCAGAACAGAGTCACTCAGAGAGGTTGCAATGGAGGCCATAGAAAGTGTCAAATTAAGAGAATCATCACTGCTGCGATATTATCAGGACATAAATAGTAGGACGGTAACGTAAACAAACATGGATTTTTTGTAACAGTAAGTGTACGGAAACGAAAGTTAACAATCCTTGAACTCGCCTGGGGACAGAATTATTTGTAGGGATCGTTATTTGTATTGGGGATACCTGTTCTGAAAAATTATTCTTGATATTTAAACAGGACTAACGTAAAATGTAAAAATAAAACGGGATGCCAAAAGAACGGACAGAAGTAAAAAGAAGAGTGATTCATTAAAAAATACAGAGAATTCGGCAGAATTAAGCTCGCAACAGTGAACATTCCTATTTAAATTAACCACCTTCTTAGACTTCTGAATGGCCCAAACTAAAATTGACTTTGAGCAGACGCTGTGACATGTTTGTTACTTCCCGCAATTCGATTGCGAATATAATTTTTTTTTATTCGCAATGGAATTGCGAATATAATTTTTTTTTATATTCGCAATGGAATTGCGAATAGTGCCTCCCCAAAATTTTGTGTATAGTTTCTCCCTTAATTTTAATAATCACTCCAAGATTCTAATTTTTATTCTAACCCGCCTAGCCTGTTATCTATAGTCTGATATGGCATAGATGTTATTCAAGTCGAGTGTATTGTACTGAGAAAATTGAATTGATAATGGGTAAAGTGGCTAGGCGTTGACAACTAGATTAGTCAATGTTTATGTTAGCAAGGCATATTTATTACCAGGATATCCTGATTGAATTGAATCAGGCAGATCGTGATTCTGATAATGTAAACGGTAATCACTAAGGGAGAGTTTATACGGACTTGAGTCCGTATAGACAGATTAGTTTATACGGAGCGGAGTCCGTATAGACAGAGTAGTTTATACGGAGCTGGGTATAGCTGAAGTATGAAGCTGTTTAAATATCAAGAATAATTTTCCAGATTGGTATCCCCAATACAAATAATTGTGTCCCAGGCGAGTTAAAGAATTGTTAACTTGCGTTTCTGTACACTTACTGTTTACAGGCTTCCATCTTTGTTGACATTACCGCCCTACTATTTCCTACTACGAAGTGTCTATTCGTAGAGCCCTACGAATAGACAAAGTGTCTATTCGTAGGGCCCTACGAATAAACAAAGCGTCTATTCGTAGGGCACGGCTGGTCACGTGATTTAACGTAAGTTTGCGGCTATATTATACATTTTCGTTGATTGGAAAACGTGTCGTCAGTGGCATAGTTGATAGTGCGCCCGCCTGATGGGTGGGAGCTCGAGGTTCGTTTCCTTTCCGGACCTTTTTTATTTTTTTTTATAATGGTTCAGCAATTAAGGCGATTTTTTTTTTTTTTTTAGCATATCCTTTACAGGACTTAGCTGTCAACACCAGCATCTTTCAGCTGTATGTTGATCTCTTGGCAAGATTACGCTCAGTAGTTTGCCATTGCTTTCTGAGCGGCCGGCTCAGTATCCCGCAAGTCACGAGCGGGGGTCGAACCGCCTCAGCTCTCGCTCCGCTACGAGACTCTGCGTGATAAACGGGATTACAGAGAGAAAGTGTTGTAACCCCACAGCCAGAGAGACCGGCAATTAATTGGATGAAAGTCAAATGTCAATCGTTCGTTTCCTTGCCCGACAATGTTTTTTTTAAATTTTTCAGCAATTCATTTAGAATTGTGTTGTTTAAAGTGAGTGTAATTTAGTTAGTACCAGTTTCTCCAGTATTGGTCCTCGTTGCTTTGCACTACGGCAATTCCAATACCCAACCCACACATTTTTGAGTCCCAAACGATCCGTTTTCCTTCTACCCCTTCTGGCTCCAGCCCTCTTCTTCCTTTTCCTTCCCCCCTCTCCCCTACCTCTTCTCCTCCGCTTAATTCTCTCCCCGCTGGCTGTTGTCAAAAGTATCGAGCACAAAGCACGTACTCCGTTGATTCGGCGATAATTCTTTGTAATATTCATAGTTTTCATATTCATATTCATAGACACGAAAGTGGTTAAGTAGGCAGGTAGAAGGGTGGGTAGGTAGACAGGTAGGTAGTTAAGTAAGCAGGTATGTGGGTAGCTAGGCAGGTAGGTGGATAGTAGGTACGCAGGTAGATGGGTAGCTAGATCCAACCAGACACTCGCTCGTCGATCATCTGTGTTCCACCATGCCAATTCATACATCTCTTTCAACCTCTCCCTGCAATACTCTGAACAGGCAGTCAGAGATACAGACAAATAAACAACTGATATAAACTGGCAGACAGATAGAGAGTCAGACACACGCATACATACACACAGAGAGTCAACCAGACGTACATATGCATATGGAAAGACAGACAGACAGTTTGTTAGATAGAGATTCAGATAGACATATATACAAATGGACAGATACAAGTAGGCTGATAGAGAACAAGAAATCACGCAGGCTGTCAGACGGACGGACAGACAGAGACAGAGAGACATCCGGGCATGTAGAGAGACATCCAGACAGGTGGACAAATAGAGAGGCATACAGACAGGCGGACATATAGAGAGGCATACAGACATCTCTCTCTCTCTCTTCTTCTCTATCTCCCTCCTCCCCCTCTCTCTTTCTTATCTTTATCACTTTTTTATGTCTTTCAACACATCTTTCTCATATCTCACATATCTGTCTCGCACACTATCTTAATTATCTATCTCTCTCTTCTCTCTTTTCAACCCGCTTCACATATACCAGGTTTTCCTGCACTTTATATCCGTAGCATTTCCTTGTTTATTTGTTAATTCATGAGGGCAATCAGTCGAAAGCCTGGTGTTTGTATTGCCTAACGACCCTAATCATGTTTCTCTGAGGTGACGCATATTACTGTCAGCTTGGACCAGAATTATCAGGACATAAATAGTAGGAAATAGTAGGTCAGTAACGTAAACAAAGATGGATGCCTGTAAACAGTAAGTGTACAGAAACGCAAGTTAACAATTCTTAAACTCGTCTGATATTTAAACAGCCATACTTCAATTAAGTATAAAGTATCGATTCATAGGGCCCTGTGTATAAACAAAGTGTCTATTCGTAGGGCCCTGCGAATAAACGCTTTGTTTATTCGTAGGGCTCTACGAATAAACGCTTTGTTTATTCGTAGAGCTCTACGAATAAACTCTCCCTTCCTACTATTGATGTCCTCATAATTCCGGTCCAAGCTGACAGTAATATGCGTCGCCTCAGAAAGACATGATTAGGCAATTCAAACACCAGGCTTCCGACTTACTGGCCTGATGAATTATCAAATAAACAAGGAAATGCTACGCACATAAAGTGCAGGAAAACCTGGTATATGTGAAGCAGGTTCAAAAGAGAGAGGGGGAAGATAGATAACGAAGATAGTGTGAGAGACAGAGATACGAGAAAGATGTGTTGTGTTGAAAGACATAACAAAGTGATAAAGACAAGTGAGAGAAAGAGGGATATATATATATATATATATATATATATATATATATATATATATATATATATATATATAGAGAGAGAGAGAGAGAGAGAGAGAGAGAGAGAGAGAGATAGAGAGAACTCGTGTTCGATTGGCTAAGCGCCTTTCCCAAGACAACAAAAGTAGAGGACAGATAAGAACAGAAAGACAAGTGTGCAGGTTCTTGTGCAGCAAGATAAAGACACATGTAACCAACACAAAAACCCTAGGAAACACTGTTTGCTGCCAAAAGCGAGATCATCAGACCAGCACTGGTTGATACCAACTTATTTGTTCTCCATTTACCAGGTATCTGATATGTGGTTACTTCAATTAGCGAGTGGGACAGGTCGGGAGAGAACATACCGGGCACTGCTCTTGCTGAGGCCTCGCTTGATACGGATGTTGTCTGTCCAAATGATGGGACACCAACTAGGCAGGCAATGAGACTGGGGGACCCTGACACCGCCATCGACCTGGCGCTTGTATCACAAGAGGCGGCATCCACAAAAAGGAGTGTCCTTGGGGATTGTAGAAGCGACCACCTGCCCCGCTCTGTACTAGTACCTAAGCCCAGTACAGTCAGGGCTATAGACCAAGCCATGTAAGAAAACCCGGGTCAAGGAGATCTTTCTGGTGACTGCCGAGTCCATCAACGATGAATGGTGGTATTTACTATTTGTGGATGCATTTGTAAAGAAAAGAACAAATGCATCCATACTTCAAGAGTTGAATATTGAAGAAGGTTGGCTATTAAAGATGATAAAACAAAGAAAATTGAAATATTTTGGTCACTTGAAACGTCACGAAAGTCTGGAGAGAACAATAATGGAGGGGTATATGCCTGGGAAGAGAGGAAGAGGAAGGCCAAAGAGAAGATGGGTGCAGGATGTGGCGGATGATCTCCAGATGGGTGTATCGGACGCGGGGCATCTTGCTTGTGATCGAGAGGTTTTCCGGAGGGTTGTTATGGGAGCGAGGTTCTGCAAAGGACATGCTACTGAATGAATGAATGAATTAATTTTGTGTTGACATTCTGACGGCGGCATTAGTGCACAGTGTACCTGTGCGGGATGATTGCCGAGACTCCTGTCTGTTCCACTTTTCACATTGGTCAGTGGGGAGCATTTTGTGTGATATTCGCTGACACCGGAACGGAGCAAAAATGGGGATGACGCGTTTGGAAATGGGGATGACGCGTTGAAGTTGGAACCTAACTAACTACGGTAACTAACAGTCAGGGCTATAGGAGCCCGCGAAGCATTCAGTTATGATTGCTCTTGGGGTGCCGTCGATCACAGAGACGGTCTAAACCAGCAGGAAAACCACACATTTCCTAGTGCCAAGACAGCACTTCTTGTTTGTTATATTCTGATTGTAATATCGCAACCCACCTCCCCACCTGTCTGTGTTGCTTCCTAAATGGGTGTATGATTCCATGCTTGATTAAGTTGCATTATTTTGTTTCCAAACAAATTTTTATCCATAATTGTTGTGACTTAACAATTTTAATTCAATTATAATAACCCATGCTGCTCTGTGAAGAGTCCATGTTCCATGTCTAGCGTTAGCTGTTGGTTTCAGTCTACAGCAACAATAAAGATGACAAAGTATGTCTGCCCCACCCCTGTTATTTAAAACAAATGTTCTCCCTCACGGAGAACTCATTTCATTCCTTTATATGTGATGCCTTTATAAATTAACGATCGATGGATTCCCGTAATGACATCTATTTCCAAAGCGATTTTCTATCAATGTCATTAAAATAAAAATTTTCTCGCTGGTGAGGAATCGAACCTCAGTCTCCCGCGTGACAGGCGGAAATGCTTACCACTAAGCTACTTAAAACACAATGAAAACTTTACAAAAATGTGTAATATAGTCAAACACATGTCCCGATGACGCAGTTCACGTGACCAGCCGGGGTTTCCAGAAAAAACGGACCGGAAAAAAACGGAATGGAGTCCGAATAGACAGAGTAGTTTATACGGACTTGAGTCCGTATAGACACTTTCAATCACTAATGTAATGCAACAGACCAGTCGTGTCGTAGTTCTCCGGTGAATAATTATTAATTCAGGAGACTAACAGTAACACTAACAGAACAGTACAGTAACACTGTTACAAATTGTGTAAGGTCTACTAATATAAGGACTTAATTTATTGTGGTTTCATAGTTTTTAATGTTCTTAACGACAATGCTGGGACACTAAATTTCAGAAGTTCTTGAAGTGCTTGAACTTGTTGATTTTAGATGTTGTTATGTCAAATTTGTTTTTACTTTTTATATTTGCATAGTAAACTAAACTTTAGAAAAGTTACTTTAAAAATTAATAGTTATTGTCTTCTTTCAATAAAGGTTTAGTTGATTTGTTGTTAGGAAAGGACATTCTAATTATTATAATTCTAGAGACACCCATGTTGCAGCTGTCATACTAGTAGCAATTTTGGTCAATATTTAAAAATTGGGTTTTTACTTATGAAATCATACCAGTTAGATAGAGCTTGACAAGACGAATCCAACGGTATCTCAACGAAGAGTGCGTTAATTCTAAGCGGAGTTATGAATTTTCTGGTGACGTAATTTAATACCAGGAAGTCCAATGATGAAGTAACTGATAAGTCAGAATTTATTGCGGCCCTAAAAATAGAAGCTGAGAAATTCTGCCTTCTATTACCATGGCTTGTTTATTTGTAAACGGACAACGTTGTGCCATATATCATTGCGTCCTGGGCGGCGAGGCCTACCTTGACGTATGTTTTATTTTTCGATAGGATTGCTATGACCTAATTAACAATTTAAAATGGCCGTCAATTGTTTATTAGTTGCCTTCTATTACCGTGGCTTGTTTATTTATAAACGGACAACGTTGTGCCATATATCATTGCATCCAGGGCGGCGAGGCCTAACTTGACGTATTTTTAATTATTTTGATAGGATGTTTAGTTTAGTTTAGTTTAGTTTATGGATCAACATCACGGCACACGGGTACAACCCATAAGTGCTCCGTTCTCCTCCTAACTCAAACCTGAGTCTGGAGAAACTCAGCTCAGTGCACGAACTCCGTAGCACCGCCGAGGATCCTGAAATACTTGGGTAGATTTTTAACTCGAAATTTTGCCCGGGCAGCGCCGTTAGGCTACTCTTTTTCGATTTCCAACTGCCAAGGGATTTTTTACGTGCGCAACAATACACACGGGCGTCCGATCTCACTACCCAGAGACCAGGGGAAATTACTGGAAGTCCCGGTGGATTTTTAAATAAATCCTGGTCCTCACCGGGGCCTGAACCCGGGACCTCCAGCACTCGAGGCGGACACCATACATCGAGACCACGCAGCCCCCGGATGTGATAGGATGTGCCGTGACCTAATTAACAATTTAAAATGGCCGCCAATTGTTTATTATTTGCCGTCTATTACCGTGGCTTATTTATTTTTAAACGGACAACATTGTGCCATATATCATTGCGTCCGGGGCGGCGAGGCCTAACTTGACGTATTTTTAATTTTTTTGATAGGATGTTCCGTGACCTAATTAACAATTTAAAATGGCTGCCAATTGTTTATTATTTGCCTTCTATTACCGTGGCTTGTTTATTTTTAAACGGACAACATTGTGCCATATATCATTGCGTCCGGGGCGGCGAGGCCTAACTTGACGTATTTTTAATTTTTTTGATAGGATGTTCCGTGACCTAATTAACAATTTAAAATGGCTGCCAATTGTTTATTATTTGCCTTCTATTACCGTGGCTTGTTTATTTGTAAACGGACAACGTTGTGCCATATATCATTGCGTCCGGGGCGGCGAGGCCTACCTTGACGTATTTTTTATTTTTTGATAGGATGTGCCGTGACCTAATTAACAATGTAGTCACTGGAGGGTCTTCTCCGCGATTATTTATTGTATTTTGTGTAGGCATTTGTTTGCTGATGAAGCTAGTTAAAACGTCCTGTGTTCTTCGTTATTCTTTTATGTAAGCTTCATTACTCTGTGTAATTTTATATTTTTTATATTTTCAGATTTGTCGCAGTACAAAAAGAAAAAAAAAAGGCAAGTGAAATATTTCATCCAGCTAACCTTCCGAGGAGATGAATAGGTCCAAGTGGGCTCCCCATGGCCACTCGGTCAATTTGGCGATATGACTTGTTTAGACAGTTGAATTGAATGTCGGCGGTACATAATTTTAATAGCTACACATTCCGAATTGGGTGGACAAGATACTACACACAGAAGATGGTAGCCTAGGCAGGCCGACACACCGGAACAGTTCGGCTTCATCGGTCGGGAGACATGTGCTCAAGAGTGGTCACGTGGTTGAAAGAGACAGTGCCTTCCGTGTGTTGTTCAGCACACAAAGTAGTCGATTGTTAAAGTTTGCTGAAGCTATAATAATCAACCTTCGTAAGCCGTTCTTGTGCAAGCAGAAAGACATGTTAGTCAGTTTTAAATTACCGTGGTAGACAATCGACATTACTCTGCGAACATGTGTATATTTCAGTTTGAAGGATTTATCTAATTAATTCACGTAAGTTGTGTGATTTCTGCAGTATGTACCTGACGAGATGCAGCGAAATATGCCAGGCAATAAATCATGCAATCTATTGTTTGTGTCTTCGTTATTCAAATATATAGAAACTCACCACAGGAAGGTGTGCACCTGAATTGTTTTATCAAATTGACACGGGCTGTGGCAAAGTAGGTGTGACAGGCAGAATCTTGAATGTCACAGGAAATGGTTCAAGAAAGAGTGTCACAAGTGATTGCCATTCTTTGTTTAATTGCTTTTTATGTTTCACAACTTAATTTTTTAAATATATGTAAATTATTAGTAAGAGTACTTTCCTGTATTAGCTTGCCTGGTTCGTTGGCATGAACGAGACTCCTCACTTCTCTCAGGTGTATAACGCAGGTGTATACTATAATTTAGTATTAGGATCCAGAACACCAAAGACCGAGATCTGTGGAAAGCCATGAACGCCTACGCCAGCCAACACTTGATGATGATTATTATTAGTATTTGCATATACAGAGAATATTTTAAAATGGGGTTTCTACTTATGATTTGGTAACAGGAAAGTAAAGGTCACATTCCTCTTTCGATAGAATGTTGAGAGGAATGAGAGTAT
The DNA here is from genome assembly GCA_963921405.1 of Cepaea hortensis. Taxonomy (NCBI): domain Eukaryota; kingdom Metazoa; phylum Mollusca; class Gastropoda; order Stylommatophora; family Helicidae; genus Cepaea; species Cepaea hortensis. The sequence continues at coordinate 130,294,390 of OY992880.1, read as the reverse complement.
CAACTTCATTGCACCAGGTTTGCTCAGTCTCTTTCCACACGGCGGCCTGGCGAAAGCATCGTACAAAGCACAAGAGTCTCAGAGTCTCTGACAGAGATGCACTTGACTTATAAGACTTTTCGTTACGATGTGCTGTGACCTAATTGCTAGTTAAAAATAGCTGCACATTTATTATATTAATTAAATGTCATATGAAATGTTCGTCATTTGTGAAAGAACAATTCATGAAAATATATCATATTTAAGTTAAAGTTCCTGCTAATCACAGGTTTCATGAAGGGTAATAGACTACAATGGCTGGGGCATATAGAAAGAATGGAAGATAATAGGGGAACAAAACTCGCTTACACTCACTGACTCAGGAAATAAATGACCGTAGACCCCGAAGTAGACCAAGAAGACGGTGGAGACATAATATATATACAGACCTACAAGCACTTGGAATCAACGACTAGCAAGAGAAGGTCAACCAGAGAGACGAATGGAGACGGATTGTATCTGCAGCAAAGAACCTCAAAGGCTTGGAACGCTGAAGACGAAGAAGATATCATATTGTCTTAATGTCCTAACTGCATTAATGTAAGTAAGTAAGTTTGCAACTGCTGCATAAATTAAGCAGCAGTTAATTAATTATTAAGATATTAAATAATAAAAAATTAAAATATTAAATAATTAACTGTTCACTAAAAATTGATTTCTACTTCTGCTCTACAATTACAGCACACTGTTCTGTATCTAATAATTAATTAATAGTCAGCAATTAAAAAGGGAGGGGTGAAGAGCGAAAATTAGTAGCCTGCCGATGACCCGCAGACTACACAAGTCAACCCCCACCTCCACGTGGTGCAGACCGGGCAACCATGACCGCGAGGTCATGGGCTAACGGGGCTATGGCTCGCCATAGGGGATGGACTCCCTGTGGTCAGATTAGTGTCCTAAACCTGCGACTGGCCTAGCAAGCCGGCAGGGGATCTTCATACTGCTCGTAGAAAAACTAAGAAGTATAAACGGACTGACCCAAACGGCTATCGACCCGGCAATGTTAATGGACTACGAGATAGATCAGCGATTCAAAAAATAGGCACAATGAACGTCTGTGGTTTCAATAGTAAAGAAGAAGAGCTTATAGAAACAATGGAGAAGAGGGATATTGGTCTGATGGGAATAGCGGACACCAGAACAAAAGGGAAAGGATGCAAGGAGCTCCACCGCAGTTACACGTTTGTTTACTCTGGAGTAGAACAGCAAGAAAGGGCAAGACACGGTGTGGGAATAGTCATCGAACCACGGCTAGCAAGAGGAATACTAGAAATAAAATATATATCAGAAAGAATCATAACAGTGAGAATAAAAGAACAAACAATCACAACATATGTACAGATATACGCACCATGTAATGCAAACAATAATGAGCAAGAATGCGAGGACTTCTACGAAGACATACATGATGTGCTAAATAAAATAGATAAGCAGGACAACATCATAGTTATGGGAGACTTCAATGCAAGACTAGGACATAACAGAGTGGGCATAGAAAAACACCTGGGAGTATTTGGAGATCAGCAAAATGAAAGGAATGATAACGGAAGTAGACTGATAGAGCTTTGCAGCCAACACGACCTCTATATAACAAACACATTCTATAAACACAAAGATTCGCAAGTATATACCTGGTATAAATGGAACAATCTAGATACTAAAAGCCAAATTGATTTTATATTAACAAGAAATAACAGAAAGAGAAATATATTAGATGCAAGAGCAGTGCCCAATTTCAGTATAAACACAGATCATAAAGCAGTTGTTGCCACAATAAGAACCATTAGAAGAAGAAAACAAAGAGCAGGAAAATACATGCCATGCGAATCAGTAAACTTAAAAAACCTTAAAGACGAGGCAGTAAGGGAAAATTATGAGAAAGAACTAACTGAACTCTTTGTAAAATTACCTACGGAAAGAAAAACAGTGGAAGAAGAATGGGAGATGTTCAAATCAAGCATTTTAAATACTGCAAAAATAACATGCGGAACCACGAAAAAACGCAAAACACGGATAAAGAAAATAACAAGTTGGTGGAACGCAGAAGTAAAGAAAGCGGCAAAAGAAAAAAAGGAAAAATATAAAAAGTGGTTGAAGAGCAAACAGGAATGTGATTACAGAGAATACAGAATAGCGAGAAGACATGTGAGTAGAATAGTAAAGAGGGAAAAACAAAAAGACTGGGAAGAGTATGGAGAAACCCTAAATAAAAACTACAAGGAGACAACCAGAAACTTCTACAAAAAGATAAGTGCAATGCGAACCAGAGGAGAACCCTTTGACCCAACTGAAATAATTAACAGCGAAAATGGAGAACAAATAAGTGAACAAAAACAGATCTTAATAAGATGGAAGCAGTATTTCGAACAACTTCTCAACATCCCATCAGATGTCACAGGAATTCAAGAGACCTACACAGATGTCACCAAGGAACTAGAACCAGACATACTAAAAGAAGAAATTATAGAAGCCATCAGATTAGCCCCATTAAACAAATCACCAGGACAGGATGAAATACCAAATGAACTAATTAAAGCAGCAAGGGAAGTAGGAACAGCTTGGCTACATAGACTATTCAACCATGTTTGGGTAGAACAACAGACACCATGAGACTGGGGAAACGCCATAATTATCCCAATTTGGAAAAACAAAGGCAGCAAAAGAGATTGCACACAATACAGAGGCATTTCACTGTTGAGTCATACTGGGAAAATATTTTGCTAAATTCTTGAAAAAAGATTACGAACTACTTTAGAACCCCAGCTAAGCGAAACGCAGCTTGGATTTAGGAAAAACAAAGGATGCACAGACGCCATTTTTGCTCTTAGACAACTTATAGAAAAATCAATTGAATTCAATGAAACACTCTACTTAGCCTTTGTCGACCAAGAAAAGGCATTTGATAGGGTAGATAGAAACAAGCTGTGGGAAATCCTTAAACAATATGGAGTGAGTACACATCTAACAAACCTATGTAGAAGTTTATACAACAACAGTGAATGCATAGTGAGAGCAACTGGAGAACACTCAGAACCCTTCACCATAAGATCTGGAGTACGACAAGGTTGTATCCTGTCCCCTCTCTTGTTCATAACATATATAGACAACATATGTAAAGAAACCAGCCAAGCAGAGACAGCAAGAATACCGCATGACGAGAACACAGAAGAAGAACCATCTGCAAATCTAACCATTAGAGAACTCCTGTTTGCGGACGACCAAGCACTAATAGCAAAATCAGAAGCTGAATTACAAGACCACATGAATAGTCTAAACGAAATATGTAGGGAACATAACATGAAAATTAGCACAAGCAAAACAGAGGTAATGACTATAACTAAAGAAGAACAAACAGCAACAATTCACCTAAACGAACATCCCTTGAAACAAGTAAAGAGCTTCAAGTACCTAGGAAGTATAATATCATCAAATGGCAGATCAGAAGACGAGATCGAAAATAGGTGCAATAAGGCAAATCAACTCATTGGACAAATGGCACCAATACTAAAGAACAAACATGTATCAATAACTACTAAGAAAGCACTTTACAACACAATCTTCCTACCAACTCTGTGCTACCAGTGCCAAACCTGGACAATGACAGAAAAAGAGAAAAGAAAAATCACAACAACAGAAATGAGGTTCCTGAGAAGAATACTCAACGTATCAAGAAGAGATAAGATCAGAAATGAAGAAATCAGGACTAAAGTGGGGGTTAAAGCTGCTCTAGATTTTATTAGAAAGCAGCAAGTCAAATGGTTTGGCCATGCAAGTAGGCTACCAGTCAACAGCATGCCACAACAAGCAATGATGTACAGACCAGATGGAAACAGAGGAAGAGGCCGACCACGTAAACGTTGGACGGAGGGAATAACAGAATCCATGGGAATGTCGATATACGAAGCCCATAACCGGGCACTCTCACGAAGTTTATACTTCACCTCGACACCGCAAGGTACAAGAGGAACATGATGAGATGATGATGAGATGAGAATTAAAAATTAAATACTAACTTATTTAAAACATATAATTTATTTTACAGTACTGTATTTAAATTTAAATAATTAAGTGCTGCAGCGCAGCTTAGAAAAAAAGTACTCCTTACTTAACACCTTACAAGTTTACAGACGGATCTGAAAACTGGCTTTCAAAATTATTTTCAGTCATGTAAAATGCTGAAATATTATGCAAGTACACAGATACATTACTGCTACACATGACACTTGTATTCTGTTTAATGTTAGTACTTAAATTACCAGTTCTAATTGTAAATAAATACAGGTCCGCTATAGTTTATTGTATGGGCGCCGCAATCTTCAATTTTGAGTATGACGCGGCCTTGGCCATGTCACTAAATTAACTAAATATTTTGTCCTGAACGTCTGCAAACACCTGCAATGTTGAAACTCTTCATATTTATGTAAAATTGAACGGGGGATTCAAATATGCAAGAAAAAATGAAGGATTCTTTCACATACAGGAGTTATAAGACAAATTACCTTACTAATCGTGAAAAGAACCAAATAAAATCCAGAGAAATCGTTTTTTCGGCTCAATATAAGTTGGCCCCTAGCAGAAAAGCCAATGCTGAATATATAAGAATAACTTCCCCTTTTATCGTACCACACCGCTGTCATTTAATTAATTTTTTGCCGGACATGGTTCAACCGGAAGTGATCGTTCGACGACGCGACAAAAAGTTCGCGAAAGTACGAAAATCATAATTAGAGAGCTCCGGAAAGGGCGATAATTCTGAAATTGCTAATACTAGTATTAATATTAATAT
>OY992880.1:129948402-130289365 GCA_963921405.1 Cepaea hortensis | reverse complement strand
TTTGCCATTGCTTTCTGAACGACCGACCCCTATACCTTTTTCGAAAAAACCAGCACGGCCGTGTTTCGAATCCGGGTATACGGGCTCACAAACTGCGTTCGCAAGCCCTTAGCCACAGAGACCAGATTTACCCCATGCCTCTGTAAATTCTGTCTTTACTAATATTACACATTGCACCCCTCTCGGGATTCTCCGTGGTGAAGTGGTCAAGCCGTCTGACTCGGGCTCCGAAGGTTGTATGTTCGATTCCGGGCCGCGTCCTTCATTTCACGAGTGCATTTTTTCGGAGACTCCCGGGGGTCGTCGCTGATGCTACGGAGTTCGTACTTTGTGCGACGCTTTCCGCGCTGCGGAAAGAAACTGAGCCATATGGGATAAAAACCCGGCGCAATGCAGCCGACCCTATCGACTTTTAAGCGACTTCTTTTATTGCACCCACTCCCATACGAATCCGGATACGCCTTGTGTTGTCATGTGAATTGGCGGAGCATTCATTACCGTAAAATTAAGTTTGTTAGCGAGAAATCACTAGTTTTTCAGAAAAACATCCAAGAAATGTCGCCGCTTTCGATGATTTAAGTTGCTTTTGGACCTATCAAAGACATATTCCTTGGGTGGGGGTAAATATAAGACGGCTGGAAAAATTTCATAACGATGCAACAGACAGTTTTCAAAATAATTGATTGTGAAATGACGGCATTCTTTTCGGGACAGACTATATAGTATAGTGTCGGATGAATCCAATAGATGTCTTTGTTTAACGTGAATTTTATTTGCCAAATAAAATATTACTGTACGTAGAGTGTGTGTGTCCTTGTCGATAAATATTGTCTTTGTGAGGTTTGAAGAAAAAGAACTTGCAGAAGAAAAAAAAAGACAGACGAGAAGAGAGAATAATAGTCTTCTTCAAATTTTTGTGAATAGCGGCTCGGACTATACACAAAATTGTGTGTATAGTTTCTCCCTTAATTTTAATCACTCCAAGATTCTAATTTTTATTCTAACCCGCCTAGCCTGTTATCTATTCTATACTGATATGGCATACATTATTCAAGTCGAGTGTTTCTTACTGAGAAAATTGAATTGATAATGGGTAAAGTGGCTAGGCGTTGACAACTAGATTAGTCAATGTTTATGTTAGCAAGGCATATTTATTACCAGGATATCCTGATTGAATTGAATCAGACAGATCGTGATTCTATGAGCGTAATGCAACAGTCGTGTCGTAGTTCTCAGGCGAATAATTCAGGAGACTACACTGTTACAAATTGTTATAAGGACTTAATTTATTATGGTTTCATAGTTTTTAATGTTCTTAGTTAACGACAATGCTGGGACACTGAATTTCAGAAGTTCTTGAAGTTCTTGAACTTGTTGATTTGGATGTTATTTGTTTTAATTTTTTATATTTACATAGTAAACTAAACTTTGGATAGTAAAAAAGTTACTTTAAAAATTAATAGTTTTTGTCTTCTTTCAATAAAGGTTTAGTTGATTTGTATTGTTGTTAGGAAAGGACATTCTAATTATTATAACTCTAGAGACACCCATGTTGCAGCTGCCATACTATACTATATTATTAATCTAGTCATGGGAACTTATTATATTTTAAGAAAACATTGTTTTAGTAATATTAGTATTACTGTAAATACATACTATCTTTAGATAGATACTTGTTAAAGCTCACTGACTTAATGCTGTTGTTGAGTTTTGAGTATGTTGCTACTGAGGTAGCGTGTTCAAAAGTATGGTTATCAGGTCAAACAGGATTATCAAATAAAGAAAGGGAAAGAAAAACCACTTTAGTCTAGCAACTAATTCTAGTCAAAATGAGAAGAGGTGCCAGCCAGTATGTTGAACAGCCAAGGCAGAGGCACATAATCAAAGCAGGTAAGCAAAATTTACTTTGGTGAAGTTGAAATTAAGCAAGCAGCATGTGTTATCTTATCTCAATAAGTTATTGTTTGTTGTAATAATATAAACACTTATCTGTTGATATGACTCATACTTCTATAGCTCTATACCAAGAAACTGATAATGATATGTTGAATATGATGTCTGTGATTACATTCTAAATACATAGCTCTTTCTATCCCAGACAATTGAAATGTTAAAAATTATTTGGGTCCAGGGATGTTAAAATAATAAATACATGGAACTAAAGGAGTTAAAGACGGCGTGGTGTTTTGGTCATGTAAGGGGCAACTGATTAATATTTAGTGAATTCTTATTCTCGTCTTCTTTTGTCCTTAATCCCACATTTGGACATAGGCCTTCAATCAAGCCATTCTATCCTTAGCTATTCAGTGCAGCTCTGACCATGACCTCCGCATATTATTCATTTATGTTTCTATTTCTCTTCTCTGTGTGATTTTAGTTCTTACTCTATTTCTTTTGCCCTGTTTATTCCAGACAATGGCATTTCTAGTTATACTACCTTCACGCTTTCTCAATGTATGTATGTCCTAACAGTGCCAGTCTTTTCTTGGTCTCTTTATTCACTGGAATTTGTCTAGTTTCCTCCATGAGTCCACACTTGTGATTCTGTCATCCCATTGTTGTCCTTTTTGTGCAGGCACCAATTATTGGATGTTTGTAGTTTATTTGTAATAATTTTAGTCACTTTCCGTGTTTATGACCCATACAGTCACACTGATTTAATGTTAGAATTAAATAATCAAATATTCTAAGTTTTATGCTGAGTTTAATTTCTTTTGGCTTCCACACATTTTCTAGTACTACAAAAGCTTGTCTTGCCTTTTGCATTCTTATTTTAATATCTTTATCTGTTCCACCATCTTTTTCTACATTGGTACCAAAATTGGAGTATGATTCTACCTCTTAAAGTGAGGCTTCACCAAGGTAGATTGATTTATCATTTGCTAGATTTGTTCTCATTGTCTTTGTCTTACCCCTGTGATTTTAAAACCTAATTGTTGTGACCTTCTATCCAGTGTGTTTAATGTATCTTGCATCTGATTTTGTGTGTGAGACAAGAGGGCAGTGTCATCAGCAAAGTCCAGACCATAGAGCTGATTTGTCAGAGAAGTCCACAGAATATCATTTCTGGCAGTGTTTGTTGTTGTAAGAACAGGAGAGGTGACAAAATACATCCCTGTCTAACAACTGTTCTTATGGTGGATTCCATCCATCATGTGCCATGCCAATAAGCGTTGGCGGTTATGTTTTGCCATCTCACTCGATCACCAGAGTCGTGGATCAGCTCCGTGTTTCTGTCTCAACCATACCACGTGGCCAAGCCATCCAGGTATTTACTTCTTGGTCTTCCCCTTGGTCTCTTCCCTTCAATCTTGCCAGTCGTCACCAAGTTCTCCAATTCATTTCTTCTCATAACATGCCCAAAAAATGTTGACTGTCTACATCTAATGTCTCTAATCAGTTTATGGTCTTCATTTGTTTCTTGCCAAACCTGGACAATGACAGAAAAAGAGAAAAGAAAAATCACAACAACAGAAATGAGGTTCCTGAGAAGAATACTCAACGTATCAAGAAGAGATAAGATCAGAAATGAAGAAATCAGGACTAAAGTGGGGGTTAAAGCTGCTCTAGATTTTATTAGAAAGCAGCAAGTCAAATGGTTTGGCCATGCAAGTAGGCTACCAGTCAACAGCATGCCACAACAAGCAATGATGTACAGACCAGATGGAAACAGAGGAAGAGGCCGACCACGTAAACGTTGGACGGAGGGAATAACAGAATCCATTGGAATGTCGATATACGAAGCCCATAACCGGGCACTCTCACGAAGTTTATACTTCACCTCGACACCGCAAGGTACAAGAGGAACATCATGAGATGAGATGAGATATTTGTTTCTTGAAGGACTTGTTCATTGGTTTTTCTGTCCATCCATGGTATTCTTTGCATTTTCCTCAGAAACCACATTTCCACAGCCATCAGATGTTTTTCAGCTTGTCTGCTCATTGTCCACACTTCACCTCAATATAAAAGTACAGGTTCTATGTAGCACTTCAACACTCTTTTTCTCGTTTCAATTGATATCTTTTTATTGGTCAGTATGTTTTTCATCTTGCAAAAAGCTACCTTCGCAATGGCAATTCTTGTTCTGTGGATTCTTGTAGTGGATTGCTGGATAAAACCATGACCTGGGCTGTTAGGTTGACCCAACTAACATGAGTACAGGAAATTACTTGGGAAGTAAAAGTGGCCGGCATGACACTGACAAAATCACCCACTAACTGCTGATTAATTTATACAAGTATGGGTCTAGCACCATGTGCCCAGTGTGTCTTTGGGGGTGTAAAGGGGTCCTTTACTATGCTTACTGTATATGGGGGTGTAAAGGGGTCCTTTACTATGCTTACTGTAAATAGGGGTGTAAAGATGTCCTTTACTGTGCTTACTGTATATGGGGGTGTAAAGGGGTCCTTTACTATGCTTACTGTATATGTGGGTGTAAAGGGGTCCTTTACTATGCTTACTGTACATGGGGATGTAAAGGGGTCCTTTACTATGCTTACTGTATATGGGGATGTAAAGGGGTCCTTTACTGTGCTTGCTGTATATGTGGGTGTAAAGGGGTCCTTTACTATGCTTACTGTATATGGGGATGTAAAGGGGTCCTTTACTATGCTTACTGTATATGGGGATGTAAAGGGGTCCTTTACTATGCTTGCTGTATATGGGGATGTAAAGGGGTCCTTTACTATGCTTGCTGTATATGGGGGTGTAAAGGGGTCCTTTACTATTCTTCCTGTATATGGGGGTGTAAAGGGGTCCTTTACTATGCTTACTGTATATGGGGGTGTAAAGGGGTCCTTTACTATTCTTACTGTATATGGGGGTGTATGGGTGTGTGTGTACATGTGTGTGTATGGGAGTGTATGTGTGTGTATGTATGTGTTCGTGTATACTGTCAGCAGAGAAGGACTGTGGAAGATTATGGCAAAATATGGCTGTCCACGAAAGTTTGTCCAAATAGTGCGGCTATTTCATGACGGCATGCAGGCAAGAGTACAGGAAAATGGTGAACTGTCTGAACCCTTTCCTGTCACCAATGGAGTGAAACAAGGATGTGTCCTGGCACCAACACTGTTCAGCCTCATGTTTTCAGCCATGTTGATGAATGCCTTCGAGAACGACGACATTGGAATAGACATCAACTACCACATGGATGGAAAGTTATTCAATCTCAGAAGGCTGAAAGCTAAAACCAAAATTAACAGCGACACCGTCAGAGAGCTCCTGTTTGCTGATGATTGAGCTCTATATGCCAACTCAGAGGCGGACATGCAACATAATGTTTCAGCTTTCTCACATGCCTGTGCCAACTTTGGGCTCAAAATCAACTTGGAGAAGACTGTAGTTATGTACCAGCCAGCTCCAGGGAATAATCACACTGTGCCGAATATCCAAGTGAATGATCATAGACTAAGTGTTGTGGACAAATTCACCTATCTTGGCAGCACTGTGTCACAAGCTGCCACAATTGATGACGAAGTGAATGCAAGAATCTCCAAGGCCAGTGCGGCCTTTGGCAGACTGTACAAGAATGTATGGGACAGAAATGGAATAAGCCTGCAAACAAAGCTAAAAGTCTACAAAGCAGTTGTATTATCCACACTGCTATATGCTTGTGAAACCTGGACTGTTTATCAGCGACACGCTAGGAAATTAAACCATTTCCACACAGTCTGCCTAAGGAAGCTACTGAAGATTAAATGGCAAGACAAGATCCCAGACACTGAAGTCCTAGAAAGAGCATCCATGCCCAGTATCCACACTCTACTGATGAAGAATCAGATTCACTGGGCTGGTCACTTGATTTGCATGCCAGATCACAGGCTCCCTAAACAAATTTTTTACAGCGAACTGCATTGTGGTAAACGCTCCCAAGGTGGCAAGAGGAAACGCTTTAAAGACACTCTGAAAATCTCACTGAATGTTTTTGGAATTCATCATGACACCTGGGAGGCTGCAGCCAGAGACTGAAATTTGTGGCGTGCATCATTACGCAAGGGTGCAGTCATATGTGAGGCAACCAGGACTGCAAGAGCTATGAAGAAAAGGCAGGACAGAAAAACCACTGCAGGAAATCCTCCTCCAGAAATGTCAAGCATTCTATGCCCACATTGTCAAAGAACATTTCGAGCCAAAATAAGCCTTATCAGCCATCTTAGAACCCACGGCTCCATACCTTTAACCCCACTGGATGAAATGAATGGTCATCATCATTCTTGATGGACAAACAACAACAACAACATGTGTTTGTGTACGATTGTGTATATGTTTGTGTGTGTATGTGTGCATGCATGCAGTGTATGCAAGGTAGTGTGTATTTTTGTGTTATTGAGTGTGTGCATAACTGTGAGCGTTTGTGTAAATGATGTATGAATGCATGCAGAGGTGTGTGTGTGTGTGTGCGCACATGTGCGTGCGTGCATGTGTGCGTGCTTTTATGAATGCATGTGTGTCTGCTTGTCTCATAACATTGTATTATGCATTGTTTATCTTTACAAAATCCATTTAACAATGTTTTTTTTTTCCTATGTGAATGTAGCATGCATGGTTGTTGAACGAAAGATGAGTGATTGTAAGGGCCGAATGTAATATGGGCCTGCGTGCCCAGTTTGTGACCCTTTGAAAATAAAGTTTGATTGTTTGTTTGTTTGTTTGTTTGTTACTGCATTTCTCTCCTAGAAATGTATCATGTGTTGAATATTGTGACCAAGCACTTCATTTTTGTATCTTTTTCTGTATCATGTCCGTTGATTACTTGATGTGTCATACATTTCTAAATAAAAGAGTCATTTGGATATATATGGAGTAACTGATGAGCATATGGATATTTGCTTTTTGTAGATGAGCTCAGAAAACAGGCAATGGTTTTGTTATGTAGGATCAATATATGGAGATTTTCTGGGGGTTGAGTGAGTTAAAAAAAAAGAGCAGATTTGGTCATGTTAGGAAGTAACTAAATCAATATATGCAGATTTATTTGATGTCAAATAGGTTAAGAAAACAGTGATGTGTTTAGATAGGGAGGAACTGACTTATCAACATATGCAGATTTTCTAGGTGTCAAATGAGTTAAGAAAACAGTCAATGGTGTGGTCATGTTAGGAAGTAAATAAACATTGTTTGGGAATCTGCTTGGTTTAGATCAAGTTTAAGGACATGAATAGTGATTTTTCTTCTACCCATTATCTCCCATTAGAGCAGAGTCTCTCATCTAACTCAAGTTAAGCCATCCTGTCGTTTGCTCTCACTTGCAGCTACTTTAATATCCTCAACATATTATGTATTTTTTTTTTGGAACTCTCTTCTTCATCTGTTTTAAAGTCTCCCTTTATTTCATTTGCCGCCTCTGTGGTGAAAGGGTTACGGACGCAATTCGTAATCCCGCATACCGCGTTCCAAACACAGCTGGCAGCAGATTGACTTGCTTTGGTTTTTATAAAATGGTATGAGTGCTGATGATTCAGAATTCAATGGCAAACTACTGAACATAAACTTGCCAAGAAATCACAAACAACCTAAAAATGCTGGAGTTGACTGTGATGTCCTGTAAAGGATGCACAAATAACTTATTTCATTTGTCCTGTGTGTTCTAGAAGAAGAGCTTTCTAGTCATACTGTCATCAGGTGTTCTCAGTGTGTGTCCTATCTAGTCATACTGTCATCAGGTGTTCTCAATGTGTGTCCTATCTAGCACCACCATCATTTACTCAGCTCATCATTCACAATAGCTGGTCTAGTTACCTCCCTAAGCTCAGCATTTATGATGTTTTTCTTACCATGTTATTATTTCTATTCTGCAGAAAAACTGGTTAATGAATATTTTATTAGTTTATTATTACATGCTTTAGTCTTTCTCCAAGTTCTGATCCATACAGAAGTACAAATTTATCACTTGAGTTAAATTTTCAAGTTTTAGTGTAGTTTAAAATAATTTTTTTTTTTTCTGTGCCATGTTTTTTCGAGCCAAGACCCTTACGGGTAGCAAAGAACAGTAACACTGTAACCTGCCACGCATGACATAAGAGGCTGTTATGGATGGTCGAGCTTGGGGCTGGCTTCTTCGTCTTTTAGAAAACTATAGCTGCAATACCCAACCAACCAGAAACAAGTCTAAGAAATGAAAGCAAGATTATCTCAGCAAACCAGGATGAAAGGAGGCCATTCTATATGATGCAGTGCGGAGAAAAGCGTAAGGAATCTGGATAGCTAACTTACGTCGTTTCACCTGGCAAAATCTCCAGAATTGGCACCTGGAATGTTAGAGCTAAATTTGGTTAGGGAAAGTTAGCATAGATGGCAGAAGAAATAAAATATTAAAAATTAACATTTTGGGATTATGCAAAACAAAATAGAACAGAAAAGGTGAAAAGCTTCTAAACACAGGTGAAACAGTGATGTTATTGAGCCATACAGAGTAAAATATCCCTTACAGTGGTGTCATAACACAGCACTTAATTTGCTTCTTAAAACAATTGATTAGATGAGTAATCTTGAAACCTTTCAACAGAACTTGTTACACATGAATCTTATTTTATTGTCGTTGTCTGTCAGAGCAGAATGCCATATGAATTATTTCATTTCTAGCTGTGTTTGCTCTTACCAAAATCACCCACCTTTTTTTCTGACAAGGGACATTTAATCAAATTAGTACTGGAATAATCAGCAGAATAGCTCATTGGTGGCTTTTGAAGAGGGTGGAGTATGTGTAGTAATATTCTGAGTGCAGGGATGTTGATTCTTAAATTTAGTATTCAATATGCAGTGCTGCAACCTGGTTTGAATTCACTCACAGTAGTTAAATAAATAAAATGCTCTGGTTGCAGAATTATCAGAGCACTCTTGCAGTGTGTAAACAAATCAAGGCAATCCTATAAAATATGTACTGAAGAAAACCCCAACAATAAAACAAACACCAGGTTCAGATGGGGTAAGATATTTTCAGACTTAGAGGATGCAGAACTGGAGGAAATTGTGAATTGTTTCAGCTCCAACATTGAAATGTCACCAGTGCCCGCTGAATTACCACGTAAGCCAAATAAAGATCACATTATAATAATTGGCTATAGGATCATCACATTTCAAAATACACATGACAAGGTTATGGAAACGGTGATCACGGGAAAGTAGCAAGAGCACCTAGAAAGATGCAGACTGCTCCCAGGAAGACTGGGGAGTTATCGACCAGGAAAAGGCACTTGGACAAATGTGATGATTCTAGCTGATGATATCTGTGAAGGATTTCAGAATGAGCATGAAACTGGAAGTGGCCATGAGACTAGAGGATGTGTACAACAGGTTGAATTATAACGTTTGGAAGCATATGCCTATGTACATTGAGGTCTGTCGCTGGATTGTCAGCTAGAGAAAGAAGAAAAAAGAAGTGGAGATTAGAGGACACCCTAGACAATGTAATAATTGAAAACTATAGTAACTACTCCAGGGTTCAGACCTGTCACCTCTAAATGATGACAGCACCTTGCTGCAGGAACAAGTATGACCAACTAGACACCTCTAAATATGATATCTTCATATGCCAGGTCTCTCATCCACCTGAATCCACAACTAAAGAATATGAACAGAATTCACATCTAGTCATTGAAATAGAACCATAGGCTTAAGAAATTTCTTATTAATTGAGCATCATTCAAATAATAAACATGGAGGTCATCATGGCTGAATGGATAAGATTGCTCATTCTTAAACATCTGGTTTGCTGATACCGAGGTAATGAGTTCAATCCCTACACTGGTCTGTTGGACTAAAATGTTGACTTCTTGTCCTTGACTTGGGGTTGTAAATTACAAGTACCTCTGAAGTCGGAGTGGGTTTGCCTGATGACGAGGGACACTGGTAAATGGCAACGCTAATCCACATGCAAAAATCAGTCCAGTGCACTAAAAGTATTAACACATGTATTTAATATGCTTGAGTTCAAAAGGATAGAACGCCCAATAAAATAAAATAATAAACACACAAATACATCAGACGGTAATGCAGGGTCTAGTTATGATGAACAAGTAAAGAAGAAATGGGATTGCTGGTTCCTTTGTGGTATGTGTTATAAAATACTGAACTTGACAGAAGGAGTGGGTGATAGTGTCATGCAACTCAGAAACCCCCTCAAGACATGTGCAAGCTCATAGTATAGATATAGAGCCAGATTATGATCTGCTGAACTTGATAGATAGTGGTGCCATTCTTCAAGAAGCAGCACATGGAAATAGTAAAATGATTAGAAAAATTAGATGGTAGATAATCAAGATATTTTGGGCATGTCATGAGGAGAATGAACTTGACATTCTAGTTATAAGTGGTAAAGCAAGAAGAAGACAAATAGGTAAATACTTGGATGGCTTGGCCGCGTGGCACAGAGGACAAGAACACTGACCTGGCATGAGACTTGTGATCGTGTGAGATGGTGAATTATGATCACCCAGACTTAATCAGCATCTCTCATAATGATGATAATGGAAGTACTGCAGGTTCTGAGACATCTTGTTAATGAGCAAGTGTTCTTCAATGTGCCAGATTTAAAGGGTATCAGTGTCTTTCCTTGTCATGGATCAAGGTGTTTTAACAAGCCTTTACTAACATTTTATCCTAAATTCTTCCATTTCCTGTTTAATGTTTGTGAAATGATCAATGATTCACTTCTATACATTGTCACTATGGACACAGTTTCAGTTATCTTTGATATCTTCAGAAAATCCAATGTTTGAAGGAGTGGTTGATAGTGCTATGCAACTCAGAAACCCCCCAAGACATGTGCAAGCTCATAGTATAGATATAGAGCCAGATTATGATCTAGAGGATGAGCCGGATTATGGCACCAGCATCGACAACATACAGATGGAGTATGATCATGATATGGAGGAACTCCTTCGGCAGTTACCCAGCCGTCAGTTAGGTAAGTTGTGTAATAACATTAAAAAGTGTCTCATTAAAATGATCCGCACTCAAATAAGGCAAGAAACCTTCGTTTTCTTTAGCGATAAATGTTTGCTATGCATCTATTTTAGCATGGGTTATGAACAAGACGGTTCACTTAAGTCTTCACCAGTCCCCCAGAGGCTCGCTCCTGTGTTCTAGATTCCTCTCTCTGTCTGGTGACATCAGGGCAGTCTTGTATCACATGCCCTGGGGTTTGCTTTAGCGCTCCACAGTGGCAGAGTTTGTGAGACCCATGTGGTGAAAGTGTGCCCTGGGAAAACAGTATTCTGCTCTTGAGTCCAAAGATTTTGTCTGGGTGTTTATGCCAGCACATTGATGCTATCTTGCTCTGGTCTATAGTTTTTACTAGCTCATCTTCCTTTCTGTTTCCACAGATACCACAGTGGACTGGTAGCCTCTGCGGGACTAATTCTTTTGTCAGCATTCTAATATCTTTTATTTCATGGAATGAATTTTCAAGGCAAGCAGCCAAAAACTATTGCACACTTCATGTTTCTGTTGCCTAGATATCAAATCTGCTTTTTTTTGTCTTCTATTAGTTCTTTCGGTACCATTCATTCCTCATGTTACTTTACTTTTTGAGTAATTCAAGCTGTTCTTTCATTTTTTTTTATTTTGCATATCCTACTTATAGGAAATCACTGTCAACACCAGCATTTTACTGCTGTTGTTGATGTCTTGGCAAGTAGTTTGTTCTTTCATTGCTTAACATAAATAAACCTGCCTCATTCTTATACATTCATCATCATCGGATATCTTGCCAACTGGTCTGGATGATCATGATTCTCCACAGCTTTTCATTTTGGGTCAAATGTATACGTTCACGTGCTGATACCTTACCTTGAATTATGCAAGACTATCCAAAACCTTCTCCCACTACCTTCCTCTGTCTCTTTTTCTGTGAATCTTGCCAGTTGTTACATTTGGTTTCAGTTTTTTTTTTCTTCTCATGATGTGACCAGAAATTTTGACCACATCCTTCTGGTTTGGTTTTGTTTAGGTTAAGGATAATTTTCATTGCATATGGATATCTCCATAAGTGCTCCAGTCACATCCCAAAATTACATCATAAATCACAACAGGGGAATCTAAGCACAGTGCATTAATTCCATAGCACCAATGAGGTTCAAAATGTATGTATAGCAGAATCATAATTGCTATAAATATTCGTTTATTGTATAGTCAGTCAGTTGTGAAATTTACCTTGGGCAGCAGCCTATCCAGTTGTTTTCTTTTTGATTTCAAACTGCAGAGGGATTTTTTTGTGCAAGTTGATCATCCAAGTATTTTTACCTTTGTCTGACAAGACTAGATATTTGATCCACTACCCCAGGATCATAGAAGAGGATGCCACACTGTTCTTGTCCATATAAATTCATGAAGTCTGAAGGAGCCGGGCTTGCATAGTGACCAGCATGCAGGCCTGGAGGTCATGTGTTCAAGTCCCCATCAAGGCCAATTTTTCTCTTTGACCTGGGCTCCCAGGTCGACTCGGGTAAAATGGTTGCCAAGAAATATCATGGGAAGTCACTGCAGCTAGCGTAATATTGACCACATCACCCATCAAGTAGCCGGCTCCGTAGCAAAGGGGTTAGTGAGGCAGTTCGTAATCCAGCATACATGCGCTCGAAACAAAGCAGCGGGCAATTTGGTAGCAGACTGCCTTACGTTGGTTTTTTATGAAATGGTATGGGTACCAGTTGTTCAGAAAGCAATGGCAACCTACTGAACATAAACTTGCCAAGAGATCACAACAGTAAAAAAAATGCTGGTGTTGACTGTGGCGTCCTGTAAGGAATATACAACTAACTTTAACCTATCGAGTCCTGATTGATATAAGGAATATACAACTAACTTTAACCCATTGAGTGCTGATTGATGTATAAAAATATGAGGCTAACACCATATACCCAATACACCTCAAGGAGTTTAAGAGGGTCCTTTACTTTTTGTTGTTTAACTTGATAAAGTCAGGTCTGTGAAGTCAGCCAGGTCAGCATGAGACCCTCTGGGAACAAAGAGTTTGGATGTTCCACATTACACAGAGGTGCTGCAAAGTCTTGCCTGCATAGATTTCCCCAATATGTAAATACATTACATAGACGTGACAGGGGGTTTAAACTGCCTAGAAGCTGTTATCAAATGTGGTGACCTAGATATCGAGCACTGAACTGGTAAACAGATAAGACAGTTAAAATTGTTCCTGGGTTACTGGTCTACCATCCAGGCATGTAGGCCAACTAAATAATTCGTTAGACATATCTGGCAACTGCCTTCCGGATTTAAACATTTCATTTCTAGGAAAGTAAAGGCTAAACTGGAACTATTATTTCCTGCTCTGCCATTAAGATTGTCTTTTCTTTCTTTCTTTCTTTCTTTCTTTCTTTCTTTCTTTCTTTCTTTCTTTCTTTCTTTCTTTCTTTCTTTCTTTCTTTCTTTCTTTCTTTCTGTCTTTCTTTCTTTCTTTCTTTCTTTCTTTCTTCACCTTGACAATTACATAAATAAACACACATAGTATTATTTGGTGCTCACAAAAGGAGAAGAAGGAAATAGAGATTAGAAGATGCACTAGACAACATAAAATTTGAAAGCTATAGTTACCGGCCGGGATCGAACCTGTCACCTCCAAATGACGACGGTGCCTCACTGCAGTTCTCCTGTGGCTGGCCGAGTGGCTAGAACGCCGGACTCTCCTTCGGGAGACCCGGGTTGTATCCCTAGGTATTTTTCTGTCGGGGGCAAAAAGAAAATCCTAACCTGACAGTTCGGGGCGACTGCACTAGCCAGGCGACCTTAATTCCGCAGGCTCAAAGACCCCTCTGCCATACACCGCAAGGTACTATATTGGCAGTAAATGACAGTTTAATGACAGTTTATTTATGTAATTGTCTTAGTGGCCTCAACGGTTCCCCCCACTGATTTCTTCACTTTGGGGATAGTAGAATAGAGTGCAGTCATTAATATAAAGAGTATCACGATGTCTCCATTTGTCAAGTCAAGATCAGACCTACACTGAAAGTGGCAAGGGGGAAATTATGTTTATTTAAAAACTCGCGTGTAGTCCATACACACTTCTTCTAGTAGTGCTGGACTGAATTTTACGTGTGGATTAGCTTTCCCTATTAATAGTGTCCCTCGCCATCAGGTGAACCCACTCCGACTTCAGTGGTACTTGTAATTTATGCCCCCAAGTCAAGGACGATAGGTTAACATTTTAGTCCAACTGTCTGGTGTAGTGGTTGAACCCCTTACTTCGGCATTAGCACGCCGGATGTTTAAGAACATGCGTTCTTATCCATTCAGCCATGCTGACCTACTCTCAAAAGGGAAATGATATCCCATGTCTGAAAACCTTAGTTTCTCTCTCTCTCTCTCTCTCTCTCTCTCTCTCTCTCTCTCTCTCTCTCTCTCTCTCTCTCTCTCTCTCTCTCTCTCTCTCTCTCTCTCTCTCTCTCTCTCTTTTTATCATCTATATAATTTTTGTTATGTTTTTGCCACCATCTCTTTCATCATTAATGTCTCAGTGTGTGTCTCAGCTAACTTCTTTTGTCTTGTTTTCATTATCACCTTCACCATCATCTTCATCAACTCTCTGCCCGCCTCTCAGCATTTGTCTTATTACTATATGTCTTTCTATTCATTATCTTTCCTTGTCACTCTTACGATCATAATTGTAGTCTTTTTTTTCTCACTACCATGTCTTCTCAAAAACATTGTTCATCTTGTAGAAGATGTGGCTGAAGCTGCCTCACGAGCCTTGTGGAAAAAACATTTAAGCTCTTCCACTCGCCAAGGCACCATGAGAATCTACAATCATGATGGCCTTGAGAACCGCATTGTTGAAACTCTTCAGCAGGACCTGCAGGATGATGACCAACTGTACTCTGAGCTCGATGCTGCTGTGAGAACTATTCCAACCACCCTGACCAGAAAAAGAACTATTAAGTATGTTTCTTCTTCTCCTCTTCCTCCTTTTCCTGCTTGTTATTTGGTTTCACAAGCCTCAAGGCTGTTGCAAATTGATTAATGAGAAATATGGCTAGAAAAAGAGGCAATAAAAAATCAGTCATTTAACCAAAGTCATTTCCAACAAATATAAAAAGAGGAAAGATAAAATGCAGAAACAGAAAATAATAGGCTGAAGTTCTATAGATACGTTTAACAAAACTCAGAGAGGTTTTGTAATCAAACTAAGTACCTTGAATTTGCTCAGCGAGAAGTATATGAGTATGCGAGGGATTGTATATGAGTATTCAAGGGATTGTGTATTTGTGTGTTATTGGGTGAGTGTGTAACTGGGAGAGTTTGTGTAAATGATGTAAGTATGTATGCTTGTATGTATGTCTGTGTTTATGCATGTGCTATGTGTATGTGTGACTGGCTGCTGGCCTGTCTCATAACATGGTCATATGCATTGTTTATGTTCACAACTTCCATTTGACAGTGTTTTATTTTTCCTATGTGAATGTTACTTACAAAATAGTTAATTGATGTACGAAAGATGAATGACTGGAAGGGCCGAATGTAAGACAGGCCTGCGTGCCCAGTTTGTGACCCTTTGAAAATATAGTTTGTTCGTTTGTTCAGCATTGCTTTCTTTGTTTCTGAATCCTGATCCTTCCATTCAACATGGCAGACCACTACTATTCTGTTGAGTTGTTATATTATTAATACTTTATGGCACCCATGTGAAACCAGGGTCGATAAGGGAAGCAGACAACAGTAACATTGTAATCTGCCATGCATGTCAACAGAGAGGGTTGGTGTGGGACGACTACGTCATCCCATAGAAAACTGTACCTGTAAAATCCAACCGACCATGAAAAAGTCTAAGAATGGGAAAGAAAAGGAACTCAGCCAGCCAAGATGAAGAGGGTGTTTTCCAAGAAGAATGACATAATGTGAAGAAAGCCATTGGGAGTCTGAATCGCCAACTTACCTCCTTTCACTTGAAGAAATATTCAGAATTTACACCTGGAATGTAAAAACGCATGAATTAGGAAAGACTTCACAAGTGGTAGGAGAAATGAAATTTGATCAGCTTAGCATTTGGGATTATATGAAGCATATGAAAGAGAACTGGCAAAACACTTCTAAGCATGGGTTAAACACTGCTTTTCTCAAACAATACAGAGGAGCAGACTCCTCACAGTGAAGGAGTGACACTGATGTTATCAAAAGAGGCAAAGAAAGCACTAATAGAATGGGAGGCAGTGAGTTCTAGAATAATAACAACATTTAGAGCCACAAAAATGAAAAGTAAACATTCATGTGATCCAGTGCCACACTTAATTTTGTTGCGTAAGGGGACGTTGTAGTCAACACCAGCATTTTTCAGATGCTGTTGATGTACTTGGCATGTGTTACGTTCAGTAGTTTGCCATTGCTTTTTGAACGACCGGCTCCCATACCAGCACATTATAACACAATGCGACATGGTCTGCTGCACAAATCGATCGCAGCTGAGCTTCGAACGCCTGGTACCCGGCTCACGAACCGCATTCGCAAGCCTTTAGCCACGGAGCCACACACTGAAAAATAAAATAAAACGGAGGAATTATTAATTAAACTTCAAAGTATATTGATAGTCAAAGAAATGATAATATAAGAATTTTTATGGGTGGCTTGAATGCCAAAATATGATCAAATAACACTGATTATGAAGAGATGTTAAATGAAAATGAAGAATTATTCAAACAATTTCGTACAATGAATCAGTATTTAAGAGGAAGAAGCATTTTTTCCACATAAAAGAATATATAAAGCACTCATTATCATCACATTCCATGTAGCGTTGATGTTTTCATGCAATGGTACGAATGCCAGTCGTTCAGAAAGCAATGGCAAATTACAGAACTTGCCAAGAAATATAAACAGCCGGAAAATGCTGGGGGTTGACTGCAATGTCCTGTAAAGGATTTGCAACTAACTTATTTTAACGTCTAATTGTAATAGAGAAATACCACAATATAAGAAATCAAGTTGCTTCTATCCCCTTTAACAAGAAATTTAGATCATCTGTATATAGTATATAAATGTTTGTAAAGTGTAGACATAAATTCAGATACAGGCTGATATGTAAAATTAAGTTGAAACTCAAAAGATACATCTTTTAAATATGGAAATGTATACAATATAGAATATATATATATATCAGAAACCAAGAAATAAGGAACATTTTATGTTTGTAGTCTCGATTACATGACCTTAGTGTCTCACGATGGCCACGACAAAGAAAAACCTCCAATTAGTATAGTGCTGATCATATAACCATGTTTCCTTGGTTCACTGTCAGTTGCTACACAATTTAGTATTTATAAAATGTCGGAGTACATAATTGAATGACATATTCTTTGTCACTTTCAGAACTTGGAGAAATCTGGTCTCTTTATTGGCAGCTCATTGTTTTCTGTGCCACATTGGATGATATTGTGTAACATTTTGTTTTAATTACATTATAACCAAAAAGTAAACAATAATTATGACTCTGTTGGGGAATGTTTTCCTTAAATATATTCTTCTTTGCTGGGATTTGCTGAGGAGGGGATCCGAGCACTTATGGACTGAATGGTTCGATGTGCAACGAGGATGATCTGTCGACTAACTAACTAACTAACTATTCTTCTTTCATATGTATGTATTTTTTTCTTCATCCTTCCCTCTTTCTTGTCAGGAAAAAGTTGTCAGCAAAGCAGAGAACACGCATATCAAGAAGCAAACTTATTAAGTACTGGTTTTCTTTGGTGAGTATGTTTTATTGTAACTTACACACACTGGTGCTCATGTAAGTTATATGTTTTTGGTCTGGTTCGCAAGATTAGTCCCGCGTCTAGCGTTCGTTGTCTCGAATGGCTGTTTGAGATGCACCAAACTGGGATCTACCCAGCCAACGCAAGTTAGCGAGGCAGGCGTTTCGAGAATGTAACCGCATCGTGCAGCTAGGGTCGTGGTTTGAGTGGGCAAAAGAACATATTTGTACGACCGTTCAACAAAGTCTCGATAAGCGCCTACTCTCTCTCTCGATGAGTAGTGGGCCTGCAGTCAGTAAGCTGGTATAGCTTTTCGGTCAGTCCTGCCGGCATAGCCTGAAAGCTCGTCGGTAGGCATCCAGTGGTTTTGCATGTATCACCTTGTACCGGGAGGGCGCGCTTTAGCGATGCTACTCTTGGTCTGCGTGTGCGTGAGTAGTCTGTCTGTCCGATAGATATCTGGTTGATCCTGCCAGTAGTCAAATGCATTGCGAACTGTTGAGGCTCAGCCCTAGATCAGGAGATTTGTTCGCAACTTAGACGAGCAATATCTTCTGCGGGCAGAATCTTGCTGACCGCATGTGTGTGGTCTGTTCCGGTGGTCAGTCCGTCTATCCGATGGATACCTGGTTGATCCTGTCAGTAGTCAAAAGCTCATCTCTACGCTTGTCTTAAAGCTGAAAAGTAAAGGAATTGATGGAAGGTTCGTTTGCACGAGGCTCTAGGCTACCATCTGTTTTTGAGAACCAATACATATAGAGATAACTGGCCTGTGGCAGCCTAATGTCCACTGCACCTGCATTCGTCTCCAGTCGTCCTGACATTTCTTGCCACTGGAATCAGATGGATGCAGGCGAGAGAGTGAGGCCGATGAAGTTGCGCAGCTCTTCCTCACTATAAATAAATTTATGCGCAAGTCATTCTTCATCCAGTTGTCTTCATCATTCCTGATGGATAAACTTGGATGCAATGAATGGTCATCATCATTCTTGATGGACGAACATCCATATGTTTTTCTTTTACTGCAGTTAGAGCATCAGTCTCTGGGATCTAAAAGTGTGGGTTTAAACTCCGTTAGGGGAGAGGGATTTTTTAAAATGGGAGTAAGATCAAAGACAGTATATCCTTTAACACAGAGCTGTGGAGGTCAGTCTGGCCAAAAGGATAAGAGCGTTTATTCTTAAATATCCAGTGTACTGTTCAACCCCTACATCGGTCAGTTAGACTACAATTTTGGCTTCCGTCTTTGACTTGGGGACCCGGGACATGTCTCCACCTTGCTGTGGGGGGGGGGGGGGGGGGCTTGTGTGTCCCAATGACCCCAAGAGCACTGCCGACGGAAGCACGACTACATGTTGGACAGGTCTTTGAATAGGGGCCAGACTAAGAGAGGCACACCCTGCTGCTCTGCAGGTAGACTGAGGATAGCAGTCTAAAGTTCCAAATCAGGAGCACGATGTCACTAACTCTTGGTTTGGGTACATAATTTATGGCTCTCTGCTAAGGGATATGGCTGAATGCCTCTAAGCCATTATCCCTTGGACGTGAGGGCCGGGCTGATACTCACTCACTGCAAACTGGTGGTGAGATATTAAGCCTGCTACATGACTGGTTCAGATACGCATCCTACGGCTCTCAACTGAGGGATCAGGCCGAACGCCTCTAGACCTATGTCTCCCAGCTGTGCGAACGTAGCCATTACTCACCTCTCCTAAATCGAGGTGAGATGCTTCCGTCCTTTACTTAGGGACGTTAATAACAAGGACCTCTGATGTTGGAGTGGGTTCGCCTGAAGGCGAGGGACACTGGTAAAAGGGAAAGCAAACCCACACGCAACATTCAGTCCCTTACTACTTAAAACAGTGTGTAAGGACTACGCTTGAGTTTAAGCAAGCGAGCAAAACAAAAACAAAAAAAAGAAAAGGAAAATGACTTGGGGACATAAATTACAAGTACTTCTGAAGTCAAGAGTGGGTTCACCTGATGGTGAGGGACACTGGTGATAGAGAAAGCTAACCCACATGACAAACATCAGTTCAGTTCAGTAAAAGTAGTAGTATGTGTGGACTACGATTGAGTTCAAAGTGAACGCAAAAAAAAGAGTTGTGTTTCTTTAATTGTCTCACTGTGATCTCATTAAGCAATGGTTGTTTTTTTGTTTTTTTTTCAGTAGCCATTTTTTAACATGACATGACAAAAGAATGGAGGATGGCCAATGGCAATAGGATACAAGAGGACCTTAGTTAAACCATATCATGTTCATACAATAGTTAATCTTTAGCTTCTTCATTGGTCTGATACATCTCATGTTTAGCTCTATTATTCCCGATTTCACACGCACACTTCTCTGCATTCTGCTATCCATGGCTGTCACACACTCCCCCTTTGTGAATATTCCTATTGCAATAATTGTGTTTTAATTTCATATTAAGTTTCTTATATCTATGTTTTGTTCGTAACAAAGGTAGTGACTACCAAAATGTCAGGCACTTTTGCTGTGTTTTATTCTTACTTATTTCATTGATATTTGTCTTGCTTTTATTATATTATTACATTCATTCATTCATTCATTCATTCATTCATTCATTCAGTAGCATGTCCTTTGCAGAACGTCGCTCCCATAACAACCTTCTGGAAAACCTCTCGATCATAAGCAAGATGTCCCGTGTCCGATACACCCATCTGGAGATCATCCGCCACATCTTGCACCCATCTTCTCTTTGGCCTTCCTCTTTCTCTTTTCCCAGGCATATACCCCTCCATTATTGTTCTCTCCAAACTTTCGTGACCTTTCAAGTGACCAAAATATTACATTATTTTCACCAATTTCCCCCTGCAATTTGTTTATGAGGACTTATATATATATATATATATATATATATATATATATATATATATATATATATATATATATATATATATATATATATATATATATATATATATCTGTGTGTGTGCTCGTGCGTGTGCACATGCGTGCATTCATGTGTGTGTGTGTCTTGCTATGGGTCTGTGATGTGATAGGGCAATCACATGTTGTAGGCCTGGATGCATGGAGGAGTAGATGGCCAACTGTTCTCTCACTTTAACAGGCAATGAACCCAAGTCCCACTGTGCTCATAACATTATCAGTGCAGTTCCATATCAACTTTGCTAACACACCTGCTAGCTTTCACAGTTACTTCAACAATATTACATTCTGGGATTATGATTGTGATTAATAATCGATGCCACAACACTCAGGTCAAACCTGTTAGCACTCAGTCTCTCACAGCAGAAGTCAAAGGGTAAATAACAGTAAAATAAAGACCCTTGTACACAGCTTGACAGGTATTGGGTATATGAATGCTAACCTCATATTTGTTTAGACCAATCAGCACTTGATGGGTTATGTGGTCAATATAATGCCAGCTGCCTTTACTTCCCAGCATACTTTCCTGGTACTCAATTTTAGATTGGGTTGACGTAGGAACCCAGGTCAGTTTGTTCACATCTGCCTCAATGGTATTCAATCAATTGTGCTAGCTAGTGCATTTATTGATACTAATTGTCCTTGCTGTGAGCTCATGTCAGAACCCAACTCACTTACAGTCCTTGCAGCCAGTTCAATGCTCGATTACCCACTCCAACAGCTATAACCGAGAAGATTCATCCAGAGATGTGTCACCATGCACCTACATGTCATTTATTTCCCCCAGCATATCTCCTTTGTCCATCTTTCTCCCAAGGATAGATGCTTTTGAAGCTAGCTTATCACCTCTCCATGACCTGCATAGATCCACACCAGTTTCTGCAGGTTTGAGACCTCCACATGTGGCAGTCACTCATTCCATAACTATCCATTCTGAACTTTCTTAAGCTTGAATTGAGATCAGTTTTGTAAGTGAAGTATTGGCACACCATTCCAGAGCCGCAGTGGTCACCTTCATCTCTATTCTTATATGGGAAGCTATTTGATAAATGCTCAAAGAAACGGATCATTCTTAAATTTACAATTAAAGTAAACAATGTTAATTGCGGGGCAAGTGTAGAAATTAAAAAATCTAGGCATGTAGATATTATCAGATGGTATAAATATCGCAGAAATTAAGAATATAATAGGACAAGATAAATTGCATTTTGTAAAATGAACAACATCATTTGCAATTAATCCTTGTCATTAGTGGTTAGAAAATGAATGCTTACATGTTACATAGAACCTGTGAATCATGGATAGTTAGTAAAAAGCAAACAAACATCAATAGAAGCTTCACTGATGTGGGTTTTTGTTTTTTTATTTTTTAAGAAAAATGTTGAAAATTCCTTGGGCCGCCAAAATGAGTAACCTATGTGTTTTAAAAGACGTAAGGACAATTGTATTACACACAACATCAGAAAGTGGCATTCCTCATTTTTTGCCACATTATAAGAAGGCAAAAAAATAGAACATACTGTGACAGTTGGAAAGAAAGATTGAAGAAGACAGCAAGATAAATTTTTGACATTCTTGTGTCATGGCACAAAAGGGTACATGCCCTTGGAGATCGCAAGATGTGGAGTAACATGATTGCCTAAGCAAAGCACTTGATGCTCTATTACTTCACAAAATAAAATCTATTACATTCTAAAATTTTACAAATTCTCATTTCAGAAATGGCGAAAGGCAAAGCACAAGATTGTGCAGGAGACTCGATTGTTTGGTCTGTGGAGGTCTCACCTGAAGACAATTGAGGGCTGTTTTGGAACCAGTGTTGTTTCATACTTCATCTTTCTGAAATGGATGCTGCTTGTCAACATCCCCATCTTTCTGCTGACGTTTTCATTTCTGATTATCCCACAAATCTTATTCCGCTACGACAAGAGCCTTTCATACAAAAGAGAATTCACAGGGATTGAGATTTTAACAGGAACTGTGAGCATCCGTTATCAATTGTTTATTTCATCTGTTGTCTTTTACTGTCTTAATATTTTCATAATAGGTTGTATGTTTTTATGTGGATGCTTATTCGTGGGTGGAATATGTTCCTTAT
This sequence comes from Cepaea hortensis, assembly GCA_963921405.1. Lineage (NCBI taxonomy): Eukaryota > Metazoa > Mollusca > Gastropoda > Stylommatophora > Helicidae > Cepaea > Cepaea hortensis. Next base: position 130,266,654 of record OY992880.1, on the reverse strand, counting down.
GCTTTAATGACCGAAAATATATAACAGTTAACACAGTGGCTACATTATGAGAAGGTAATAGATAGAATATATTGTTATAACTGATAAGATTAATAGGATAAAAGACAGAGGAAGGCAGTGAGGGAAGATTTTTGACAGTCTTGCAAAATGATCAGCATGTTAACTGATCAATTGAGTTGAAGATCGGAATTGTGGAGATGTATGATCAGCGATGTAATTCCTGGATCCACAAGGGCAGTAAAGAAAAGTAACCTACCATGCCTGTCATAAGAGGTGACTAAGGAGGGTTGGCACGAGAATAGCTATCTCCTGCTGTAGACATTTTTAGCTGCAAGATCCAAGCACTCATGAACTAGAGTACAAAGGGCTTGGCGTGAGTAGGCTATGGGTGTATGCTTCATTGGGAGATGAAAGGTAGGAGAAAAAACAATCACTGCTTTAAATGAGGGAATTCACTGCATATCCTTTACAGGACGTAACAGTCAACTCGAGCCTTTTTAGGCTGTTTGTGATTCCTGGGCAAGTTTACGTTCAGTAGTTTGCCATTGCTTTCTGAACGACTGGTACTCATGACTTTGTAAGGGAACCAAAACAAGGTGGTCTGCTTCCAAATCATCTGCAGCTGTATTTCGTACATGGTATGTGGAATTTCAAATTGTTGTTCATACTCCCTTCAGCACAGAGCCAGAATCAGAAACAGCCAAAAAATGCTGGAGTTGACTGCTACGTCCTGTAAAGGATATGCAACTAACTTTTTTTTTTCCAGATATAAAAAAAAATTGTTTGCATATCCTTTACAGGACATTGCTTTCAACATCAGCGTCTTTCAGCTGATTGTTGATTTCTTGGCAAGATTACGCTCAGTAGTTTGCCATTGCTTTCTGAGCGGCCGGCTCACATACCCCGTAAGTTACCAACACGATTCGAACCACTGCTGATTCTCAGCATCGTCACGTTACCTACGATAGTATACGAGATTATGGAGAAAAGTCGCTAACCTCTAGGCCAGGAAGCCGGCTTTTCCAGATGAGACAAACAAAATATTTCCAGTACAAGACACAGTCTCTAATTCATGATAGTGGAACTGCAGTTCCACGAATACCAGTTTTAAATCTCACACTTTCCCCTGAACTGCTACTAACCATACCCCGTTTCATCTTCGTAGTCTGTCAAATTATTATCTATCTTTACAGCCCGTTTCTTTATTACTGGTTTTTCATGTTGTTTTCAGTTTATGTTTGTTGTTTGTGTGGCTGTAATATCTATTTTGTTTACTTATAATTGTGTTCTAGTGAAGCTTACAGATTATACTTCTTGTTTTTTGGTGATTTATTCTTAGTACAAGGCACAGAACACATATAGAGCTAATATTTTTACTGCACAAGATGTGCTCCAAATGCTAGAAAATAGTGATGATGCAGAATTTTAATCAGGATTATTCATTAGAAACCTTGGGGCAAACATAACATCAGATGAAAGATGCGTGTCAGAGATTTAGAGTTAAATTTGTGACACTAAAGTGGCATTCCAGAAGATGGAAATTATTTTATGTAATATGTACCTCTCATTAATTGTCAGATATAAAGTATTGAAATGTTATATCAAACCTGTTCTGCTGTATGATAGTGAATCTTGGAATGCTAACGAACTAATTAGAAAGAGTTTGGAAGAGATGTGGTTTCTGAGATGAATGTTGTAAATACCTTGGACATCAAGAGTAACTATCAAATGCCTAGATGATTCTAATGAAAACGGAACATTATATACAATGATAAGAAAAAGACAAACAGTTTACTTTGGTAACAATGAGAACAGAGGTGTTGGAAACATTGTGACGACTGGAAAGATCAGCAGTTGATGAGGCAGTGGCAAACTGAGTGAATTATACTAAAGGGCCTACAGTGGTGAGTCATGGAGTCGTATTGTTGATAGAATTGATCCACAACACCAAGGACTCACATCTGTGGAGATGCGTGAAAACCTGGGCCATTTGGCAGAGCACATGATGATGGTTCATTATCAAAAACCACATGACTAAGATGATTGTTTGTTGTTGTTTGTGTGTCCTGTGGACACCTTGAGTTTTAACTCAGAAGTCCAATGGATTGACATTCAAGATGATTGTTTGTTGTTGTTTGTGAGTGCTGTGGACACCTTGAGTGTTAACTCAGAAGTCCAATGGATTGACATTCAGGTCACCCGAGTCCCAAAATTGGCTTGCTTCTATCAGAGTGAGATTGGCATAGGGACTTTCTTCCCAACCAGTACCAAAGTACCTCCACCACAGGAATTGTGTAGAAGAGCTTACCTTCCCCTCTCCTTGTTAAAAACCTTGTAGGGTGTGCAAGAGAGGTACTGCAATTTCACATGGGAGAGATATATTAGGTTGTAACCAGGTCATGGACTCACATGATAATTAGAGGTGGTAGGAGGGCATGTACTTGTAAACTGTTCCCTTTGCACACAGTATCTGAAGGTTAGGGCCAGTACTGCACAACAGGTGAATATCTTTGTAACAGTTCAATAACTCACTGTCAATTTTTATTTGTAAATTATTTCATTTCTACATCTGATTTGAGTTGAGTCAAGAACCAATCTCACAGCATTCAGGACATTGCTATATATGCTCGGTCCTCATCTGCAACAGCCAGTGAAGAGTGCCAACACTAATGGTACATCTGAAGTTATTCATGTTTAAATAACTCACGCAAACTTCATGAACATGTTGTTTACATCTTGGCAGGGCTTCTTTGAAGATTCAGAGATGTACTATGGGTTCTATACCAATGAAACGGTGGAACTTGCCAGAGGTTATAAGTATGAAATGAAGTATGCTTACCTGCTTACCAGTGCTGGCTACTACCTGTTTTGTCTGATCATTCTCGGGTATAGGTAAGTACCATGGTGTGTCTGTATGTGGTGTGTCTGTTTGTGGGATTTTTCTTATTGCTTAGTCTTAGACTGCTTTGCGTTGATTTTTATGGTATGAGGCGTCAGCTATTCAGAAAGCAATAGTAAACTACTGAACTAACATTGCCTAGTAAATTACAAATGGCCAATAATGCTGGGGTTGATTGTGATGTCCTGCAAAGGTTATGTAATTAACTGTTACTCATGCTTTTGTGGCTCTGAAATATGGATAACGAATAAATATAAGGAGAATTATATAGAGTTTTTTTAGATGTGTTATCAGACAATGACAAGAACCTTTTGGAATGAAAAATTTAAACAAATAAATTCTGCAATGTAGATCAAAGAAATCTTCATAAAATAACCAAAAAAGTGAAGATTCCCAGGGATCTGCCACACTCTACTGGAAGAAACACCACAGAAAGTACTAGAGGCCAACATACAATGGACAAGAGGGGTAGACCAAGAATAACAGTTCTGAAGCTGACATGCACTGATCTGTCAATTGAGACATACATGCAATTAAAGACAACCACACAAGATGGACAACTATGATATGGAATGATAAGAAAGCATCATGATCACACTCTCATGTCGTTCTCATCAGGACCTGCTGGAAAGATTCTAGATCCTGTGTCAGTTTCCTTGCCTTATGTGTCTTCATGTCAAAAGTGATTTTAATGTTCTGTGTCCACCTTTGTGTTGGTTGACCACTGTCTCAGCTTCCAGGAACATTGCATTCCATGACTGTTCTTTCTAAATGGACTGTGATGTTTAATATAGCCAAAGTATTTCAGTTTCTGATACACGGAACTACAAAAATTAGATTTTTAAGAACCTGCATCTTTCCCATTGCAACGCCTGTGAGACCTGGACACTGACTAAACAAGCAGAACAGCACATAAATGCCTTTGAATATAAATGTTATAGACAAGTTCTAAGAATATCTTGGGTAAAGAAAAGATCAAATGCATCCATATTTCAAGAGCTGAATATTGAAGAAGGTTGGCTATTAAAGACGATAAAACAAAGAAAATTGAAATATTTTGGTCACTTGAAACGTCACAAAAGTTTGGAGAGAACAATAATGGAGGGGTATATACCTGGGAAGAGAGTAAGAGGAAGGCCAAAGAGAAGATGGGTGCAGGATGATGTCCAGATGGGTGTATTGGACGCGGGACAGCTTGCTTATGATCGAGAGGTTTTCTGGAAGGTTGTTATGGGAGCGAGGTTCTGCAAAGGACATGCTACTGAATGAATGAATGAATGATACATGGTGCTTTTTATAGCTTGTGTTATTTGATGTTCACAATTTGTAGAATTTCTGTAGTTTTCTTCTACTTGATCCATGGTATACTAAGAGTGTTTCTGTAACATTTAACTTCAAAAGCCTAGGTTTTCTTTTCCAATGTTTGAGAATGGATCCATGACTCACATACATATATTGTCACAGGAAAGAAACATGTTCTTAGCATGTTTAATTTTAGTTTGTGATTAGTTTTGTTTTAGCCCGGAAAACAATGCATTGATATGTTGAAATAACTTTAAAAATAGCCTCCTCACTGACTAATCTGATGATAATGAGTCACTAATCCTTCACCTCAATTTCACATCCACCAGCTACCTGAAGTCCTATCGCAAATACTACATTGAGGTCAGTGGGTCCCTCCGACAGTATTACTTTAGTCTAGTCATCTGTGGGTGGGATTACGGAATCACATCACAGGAGACGGCCCAGCTGAAACATCGAAGCATTTACAATGAATTCAAGGTCAGAAACTTGTTTTCATACATTCATTCATTCATTCAGTAGCATGTCCTTTGCAGAACTTCGCTCCCATAACAACCTTCCGGAAAACTTCTCGGTCATAAGCAAGATGTACCACGTCCAATACACCCATCTGGAGATCATCTGCCACATCCTGCACCCATCTTCTCTTTGGCCTGCCTCTTCCTCTTTTTCCCAGGCATATACCCCTCCATTATTGTTCTCTGCAAACTTTCATGACGTTTCAAATGACCAAAATATTTCAATTTTCTTTGTTTTATCGTCTTTAGTAGCCAACCTTCTTCAATATTCAGATCTTGACATATGGATGAAATTTTTCTTTTCTGTACCCAAGATATTCTTTGAACTTGTCTATAACATTTATATTCAAAGGCATTTATGCTCTGTTCAGCTTGTTTAGTATGTGTCCAGGTCTCTTGTTTTCATTCACTGTATATGAATGTTAATTTAATCAGGCGTGCATGCTAGTGGAATTGATAGCGAACTGCGCTGTTAATGTCCTGAGCATGATCAGATGCCTGTTCAGTGCCTGGGCTCAGCACTTGCCAAAGTGAGGGAAAGGTTGTCCACCTATTCCTCATTGTTCTCAGGCCTACAAAATGTAGGGGCGCTATTACATTACAGACTCATAGCAGAAAACTGCTTTGAGACAATTTGATTCACAATGCTAGCCTAATATGCTTTGCAATCTGTACAGTGGTAAATGTAGACGTTGAAAACATTTCCATTACTAGTGAAATATATTAAAATGGTAATATTCTCATTGAAACTACAAGCAGTAATCTGGTGTGTATAGAACTCCTTTGTATGCCATGTGACATATTGGAAATATGATGCTAGCTACATATTTTATAGACCAGTCGGCACTCATGGGTGATTTCGTCATCACTCTCAATGCCTTTACATCTGAGGACATTTCTTGTGCCCAGTTTAGTCTAGGCTGACCGGGGGAGCCCTGTTCATTTTATTTTAAATTCTGCTCAGTGAGGAATCAAATACATGACCACTGGATTAGCACATGAGTGTGATAGCCACTACACCACCATAGCTCTTTAAGTAGTAATTACGTCATTAACCCTACCAGACCTGAGGCCCTAACCCTAACTGTCCCCTATACCTGGGCCCCTGAGCATTAAAGAGAAAAAAACCAACATGATGTAGAAAAATGTTAGTTACATGCAAACAAGTGGTTAGAATAAGATGTAACTTGGAGACATTGTAGAAAATAGGTCTACCTTTCATCTAGCACCAATATTCCACCGTAGTGTGCCAATTCAGTCTGAATAAACGAAACTATTGATCAGCTGTTGGACTGTGAAAATCCTAGACCTACTTCGCTTTCTTGTTGAAGTGCTTGGTTCATCAGCAGCTCGTTTCATTGTGAATTTTCATAAATTTTTCGCGTTAATCCACACAAAGTCAATTCAAACCTATGGGGGGCAGACATTTGCAATGGCTGAACATAAGTTTTGACCATGATTGGTTGGTTATTTTTAGTTTGTGAAGCATATTTATCACGAAATAGGCAAAATGCCGAAAATTAGGGACAGCGGTATAGCGGCAGATTCGGAAATTTCCAAAAATCGGTACAGCGGTCTGGTAGGGTTAAAGTGTGTAACATGGTAACCCATGTGTGTTGAATAGTAATTATGTCATAACAGTTTGTAAAATGGTAACCTATGTGTCAAATAGTACCTATGTCATAAAATTATGTAAAATGGTAACCTATGTGTCAAATAGTAATTATGTCATTAAAGTATGTAAAATGGTAATTTATGTGTCAAAGAGAAATTATGGCATTAAAGTATGTGGAAAGTCCCTTGTATAACTTCACACCTGGTTTAGTCAAGGAAACATAATAGATGCTGTATAGACACCAAAGAGATAGTTGTTGAGTTAAGGAAACATAATGGATATTGTATAGTTATCTAAGAGATAGTTGTTGGTGTCAGGTCTTAGATATGACAGAGCTACCATATGACAGTAGACGCTACTAACTGCTTTCTGTTAGTGCCAAATGTTGGGCGGCACTCACCAAACCCAACACCCCACATTATGCCACTGGCTTTGGGCAGAGGAGTGCAATTGGGAGGGTACAAGCCTTACCCAAGTGCGAGGAAATTCAACCTAAAGACTAAATGTCAAGGCAGGACAGACCAGGCCCTAAGCCTTGGTTGGCAACTAGTCTAGGATGGAAGCTCTGACAGGCAAACAGTTAGAATATTGCTTTGCTGATTCTTCAGCTTCTGCAGCTTGTCTTGTCCTAGACATGTTGGTGTTACCTTTTCTCTGGAGTAAACTAGGCTGGCCAAGAGAGGGATCATGCTGCATGGGCAACACATGGTCTCTAAATTCAGCCCAGGCTTTGTGGTATGGAGAGGTATAACTCCATTTTACAAACTATCGTCTATCAAGAGGACAAGGTGCCAGTCTGTCATAAAAGTATGTAAAATGGTAACCCATGTGTCATATAGTAAGTAATTATGTCATAAAAGTTTGTAAAATGGTAACTCATGTGTCAAAAACATATGTATTGAAAATGTGCAGACTTAGAACAGGTGTGTGGAGAATATGTTAAATGGTAGTTGGTTTGATGAAAAAATGTTGATGGTAAGTGTAAAACACAGAAATATCAGTTGATGAGGAACCTCTGAGGCTATTGAGATAACGTGAGAAATAATTTCACAGATATTGATGAACACTCACATTGAACAAGGGAACAATTATAAAGAATATAGGAAATGCTAGACAAGATAACCAATTGATCTTTCCAAGGGTCATGATGTTTTCCAATGCCTTTCTTCTTATTACATGCCCAAAGAAGACTTTGTTTACTCCTTATATTTGTATATAATTTCTACTTTCATTAACCTTTTCTAGATAATTGTTGTTAGTTAAACTCTGGCAGTCCAAGGTATATGCAACATTTATCTTAGAAATCACTTCTCCATTGCCTCCAAACTATTCCTGATTTGTTCGTTCATGTTCCATGATTGAATGCCACACAGTAGAGCAGACTCAATTTAAAATTTTGGCATTGTCTTTCTGACATTCAATGATAGAGGCTTATTGCATAAGATACTTTTCATTTTCTGAAATGCAACTTTTTCTAGGCCTATTCTTCCCTTATTCTTTGTCATGCACATTCCACCTGTTGTTATGATTGTCCCCAAATAATTGAACTCATTAACTTGGCTAGGCATTTTCCCTTCTGTTGTTACATAACATTATTGTATTATTTTCTTTTTTCATTTTCTGTGACATTTGTTTCCATTTTCATGATATTCAAGGCAAGTCTTCTTTTTTGCTTTCTCTATTTTTTTTTTAAAGTTACATATCCTTTACAGGACGTTGCAGTCAACACCAGAATTTTACTGCCATTGTTGATGTCTTGGCAAGTTTTACGTTCAGTAGTTTGCCATTGCTTTCTGAACGACCGGCTCCCATACCAACACGTTAAAACCAGCGAGACATAGTCTGCTGCCAAATCAGTCACCGCTGTGTTTCAAGAGCTGGCAAGCAGCATTATGAATTGCATCAGCAACGCCATCGCCATGGAGACTGGCTCTATTAGGTCTAGTATATAATAATATTTAAAGAAGAGACGTGATTGATTGGTTGGAAAGTGGTAATGCTTTTGTCTAATTTGTACAATTTAGTGCCTAGAAGAAACTGTTGCAACTGATTCAGTATGAGCTCCAACTGTTTGACCCACTGTCATGAAGTGATATTTGTGTTGATCCACTGTTGTTGCTTTTTTCCATCTTGTATAGTTCAGCTCAGATCACCATCATTGCACTCTGGACAACCCAAACGTGCTTTGATCTCATCCGAAGTAAATCCATCAGCCTAGAGCAACTAACTGTGCCAGTCTAGTGTTGATTTATGAGCCTCCCTGCATCCTTGATGTGCTGCTCTTTCCTGGCTGCACTGATCTTCAATCCGAATGTCTGTATTCTGAATATTGATATTGATTCATTCAGTTTAATATCTTCTTTTTCACCATACTCGCTAAAGGTGTTCATGATGTTGGCTCGACCCATCTGATAAAGTGGCAGTGTCAGCCAGCCTATGAACTTTTTCATTTCCCATAGCACTCCTATGCACTGATATGAAAATAAATGTCTTCTTCTTCTTCAGCGTTCCGAGCCATTGAGGTTCTTTGCTGCAAATACAATCCGTCTCCATTCGTCTCTCTGGTGGACCTTCTCTTGCCAGTCGTTGATTCCAAGTGCTTGTAGGTCTGTAAATGTATTATCTCTCCACCGCCTTCTTGGTCTACCTCGGGGTCTACGGTCATTTATTTCCTGAGTGTAAGCGAGTTTTGTTTCCCTATTATCTTCCATTCTTTCTATATGCCCCAGCCATTGTAGTCTATTAGCCTTCATGATACCAGTGATTAGCGGGGACTTAAACAGATCATAAATGTCTTTGTTACTTCTTCTTTTCCACTCTCCACTTTGTGTATCCCTAATGGGTCCAAAGATGCGTCTTAAAATTTTGTTCTCAAAGGTTTGTAACAAGGCTTCGTCTCCTTTCGTTGTACTCCAGGTTTCAGAGCCATACAGCACAACTGGTCTGATCAGTGTTTTGTATATTGTGATTTTGGTTTTACGAGATAGCGCCTTTGATTTTAGTAGATGTTGTAGTGCATAGTATATCTTATTTCCAGAGTTGATTCTAGTTTGTATTTCTTCCCTTATGATGTTGGAGCAGTTGAAGATCGTACCCAGGTATTTGTATGTTTCCGTTCTTTTAATAGTCATATTATCTATTTGTATGTGGCCAGAGTTTCTAGCCATTCCGTCTCTTGAAATTACCATATATTCTGTCTTATCTTGGTTGATAACCAGCCCAATCTGTTGGGCTTTTTCCTTTAAGTGAGTCAATATTTCCAATGTCTTTTGTTCACTTTGCCCTATAATATCTATATCATCTGCATAACCAAGCAGCTTGGATGTTCCTCCAATATCACATTCCTCCTTTACCTTCCTTACAACTTTCTCTAGAGCCAGATTGAAGAGTAGCGGCGATAGTGCATCACCCTGTTTCAAGCCAGATGTTATTTGGAAGGGGTCTGATTTCCTGCCTTTATATGTTACTATATTATAAGTATCTTCCATGCATAGTCTGGTCATGTTGATTAACTTCCTTGGTATTCCAAATTCCTGCATAGCATTCCATAGACTATTCCTATGGACACTATCATAAGCCTTTTTAAAATCCACAAAAATGTTATGGAGATCTCTTTTATATTCCCAATGTTTCTCGGCTATTTGTCGTAAGATAAATATCTGATCTATTGTTGATCTGTTTTGTCTAAAACCCGCCTGGTAGTCACCTAATATGTCTTCTGAATATGGTTTTAGTCTATTTAGTAATACTGCGGATAGTATCTTATAGCTTGTGGACAGTAGTGATATTCCTCTATAATTTCCACATTGGAACTTGTCTCCTTTCTTAAAGATAGGTATCAATAATGACTCTTTCCAGTCATGGGGTAATTCTTCTGTCCTCCAGATTTTTATTATTAGTTCGTATAGCTTTAGATGTAATGCATGGCCACCTGCCTTTATAAATTCAGCAGCAATTCCATCAGTCCCAGTTGCCTTATTGTTTTTAAGTCGTGTGATTACATATAGGATTTCTTCAAATGTAGGTTCTTCAATTTGTGGTTCGCATGTTAGAACCTCTTCCTGTGAGAAAATGTTACTTGTAGCTTCACAATTTAGTAATTCAATAAAATATTCTTTCCATGTGTTGCACATTTCCTCATTGGTATTTATCATATTCCCATTTTTGTCTTTTAAACCATATGTGTTTTGTTGGTGCCCTCGTTTCATTGACTTCAGTTCTTTAAAAAATTTTCTGGATTCATTTTTCTGGTGATTAGTTTCCATATCTTTGATTATATTACTCATATATTCTCGCTTCTGCTGTCTGACTATTTTTGTAGCCTCTTTACATTCATTTCTATAATGCTCTTCCTTTTGGATGTTATTGATGTCATTTAACCATACATGTCTGGCATTCTTCTTCCTAATGACTGCTTCTTCACATTTTTGATTGAACCATCTGTTCTTTCTATGCGTGGTTAACACACCGAGACATTCTTCTGCGGTAGACTGAATTGTATTCTTGATGTTCAACCAGGTTTGGTCAATGCTTTCCTCCAAAGGGTTTTGCAGAGTTTCAAGTTTACATTTTATTTCATCTGTAAATTTCACTTTGACTGTAATGTCTTGCAGTTTTTCTCTGTTATATGTTGGGTGTAATCTTTGTAATTTAGTATAGAAAGCTCTCTTAAGTTTTATTTTAAATTTTGCTCCAACGAGGAAGTGGTCACTGTGGCACTCAGCTCCTCTATAACTTCTGACTTGCTGTATGTTTGATGCATTTCTGTTGTTAATTAAAATGTGATCTATTTGATTATAGGTTCTCTTGTCACATGATTTCCAAGTTTGTTTGTGTATATCCTTTCTTTGTAGTCTGGTACTGCTAACCTGCAGTCCTTTGGTTTCTGCCAGGTTGATGACTCTCCATCCATTATCATTTGAAGTTGTATGTAGGCTTTCCATACCGGCCACTTTTTTATTAGATTGCTCTCTACCTATTTTTGCATTGAAGTCTCCCAGCACAATCAGGATGTCCTGTTTGGGGGTTTCTTCTATGACATCTTCCAGATCATTATAAAAGTCTTCTTTAATATCATCTTCTTTCTCTTCAGTAGGTGCATGTACATTAATCATCGTTATATTTTTCCATTTACCTTTTATTCGTAATTTACTAATCCTGTCATTAAAAGCTTTAAAGTTTAAAACGTTCCCCCATAACTCTTTTTTGATGACAAAACCTGTTCCTAATTCATGTTTATTTTGAGTGTTTCCTCCATATATTATAATCATTCCATTTTGCTCTAAAGTACCCTCTCCTGGCCACCTTATTTCTTGAATTGCTGTTATATCCATTTGATATTCAATCAGCTCCCGGGTTAGTTCTTCGGCCGCTCCAGCTCGATATAGTGTCCGTACATTCCATGTTCCAAATCTCAAAAGTCCTTTAACGTTCCAAGGTCGTTGTCCAGATAAGTCAGTCCGATATCGAGGCTCATGTATTTGTTTCGTAACAAAGAAAGGTTTTTACAAAGGTGGGGATGTTAACCCCACGCTTCAACCCCCAACCTGGAGGACCAGGGTGTTTCTCTTTGTCTGTTCTCTACCCTTTGACCTGTCCGGCTTGGGAGGCCCTGCTGGTAGCTACGCTACCGCCGGCATAGCTCTCAGGGTCATTGAGAAACTCAAGCTCCCCCACCACGACAAGGTGGAAACACCATCGAGGGAGATGAAAATAAATGTAACTTCATTAATTGTGGACCCCTGCATGGAATCAACCTGTACATTAATCCAGCCTCAGATGTACAGATCATGCTCAATGACTCTCTTAGTATGCAAGCATGGGTGTAGTTTTGTGACTCAAGCCAGTGTAATGCTATTGTTGCTGCCAACACTTCCACATTATAGTACTGTTTATGGTTGCAGCGAAAGCATTGCTGACTTCCTCAACATTTCTGCCATGTTGACATGCCAAGAAGGCCCTTTGTGAGCCAACAAATATTGATCCTGGGCAAGAAAGGGCGCCAGTTCATGGGCCTTCTCAACATCCCCACATGGCAGAATTTATTATATACACAGATGGATGAATCACAAAGGTGTACATGGCCTTCTTGGTATGAACACGTGATATAATTTATCTGGCTTTATTTAAGTTAGTTGCTTATCCTTTTCAGGACATTGCAGTCAACCCCAGCATTTTTTGGCTGTTTGTGATTTCTTGGTTTGTCATTGCTTCCTGAACAAAAATCACTCATGCCATTGTATGAAATCCAGTGCAATGTGTTCTGCTTTCAAATCGCTCATAGCTGTGTTTCGTATTTCTTTCATACCCCCCTACATCTCAGTGTGGGCATCTAGCTTTATTAGATGTCACAAATTCCTAATATCACCAAGCACTAGACACATAAAAAGATGATGTTTAACAGTTTTGTAAGAATGTGTACAGTTGGGAAAGTTGTGTAGCATCTGTGACCTTCTGGGACTGAAAAAAGTTAATGCCTAATCCATATTTTATTCTACCCTCACTCTTGCCCTGTTACCTTCAAGTTTAGTATACATTGTTTTATTGTAATAGCAAACTTATTGGTCGGTTATGATCACTGATTTCAGGAATATCTGTCTGGTATGAACACAGTCAAGGAGAGGCCAACAAAAGGAAAGATTGTCCAGAAATGGAGCATAAGACTTGTTATATGGGTCTTGGTTCTGGCATTGATTTGTGCATCAGGCTATGCAACATACATTGTTTCAACTGAGCTGTCAATAAAACCCATGCTGGCCAATAGTACCGTAAGTACAAGCTCTCGTTTTAAGAAGTTAACAAGTATTGATTGACACTCACAGGACCAAAAAGAAAGCAGTAGGAAATAAGTGGATTGTAGAGGAAATACTGGACACCAGAAAAACAGTGAACGCTGAAGGCACACTAGATTCAAATGCATCACTGGTACAGCTTCTAAAAGCTGAGCTTGTATTTTTTGTATATATAGCAGCTGTGCATCATCATCATTTGCCGATAAGCGTGGGCATTCATGGTTCATCATCTTACATGATTACTATATTGAATTAGCTCTGTGTTCTTGTTTATTTTAGGCAATGTGACCAAACTAACCAGACGTTATTTTTCTACCATCTCCTTGCTCTTTTTTCATCAATCTTGCTTGTTGTCATGAAGTTTTCCAGCTTATTTTTCCTTACAATATGCCCAAAAAACTTGACTGTCTGCGTATAATTTCTCGAATCAATTTGGAGCAAGTCATCACTGATCACATGGCATGGAGGGCAAAGATCAGAAATGGAATCAAGACAAAGGAGAAAATTATTGCAGATACGTCACACACTGAACGTGTAAGAAGTCAGATGGTGTATGATGGTGAAAATGACCATGTGTTCACATGCATCCATTGTAGATTAATATTTATCACATGAATTGGCTGATCAGTCACATTCGCTACCTCCATGGGTTGCACTTATTATGCCTTTTTTGAAGCACAATGTAACCAGTAACCTACCTTGCATGTCATAATTGCACAATCTAAGCAAGCTTAGAAATGGCTTGACATGAGTTGGTTGTGGTCCTATGCTCCACTAGATTAGTGCATTTACCTGCCAGGACTGTGGTCCAGGTTCAATCCCCTGGAGAAGCATTATTATCTGTTCTAACAAATTTCTGGGAGTTGTCTATAGAGAAAAGATGGAACTGGACACTTGATCTCATATGTCATAGCCTAGCATATGTTATGTTCTAACACTTTACACCCAGATGGTATCTTCTATGGGACTACCTTACCTGTTTAGCTGTCTTGTTTAACTACTCTAAAGTCATCATATCAACAGAGATCAAACTGAGTCAGGCAGAGCAATCAGCAGCAATGTTCTCCCAGTTGTCAAAGTCGTGATCAGTTTCTTCATGAGCATGTCAGTGTCTTTGTATCTCTTTGTCAGTCCATCATATCTGGCTTGCCGAAGTCAAGTTCACCAAGGTAGAATAGCTTTGATAGCCACTCATTTGGCCTGTGTGACAGCAGTATAGTTTGTAACAGAAAACATACTTGGAAGTAACATTAATATTGGACTACCTGGCCAATAAGGCAAATAGGCAGGTGGGTGGGTAAGACCTTAGAGAGTTCATTGTCTCAGGAAACGGTTTGCTAGTGTACTTTTCCCACTTTTGGACTTGTAGGGTCCGATTTTCTCACTCAGCTACTGAGTTGAGTGCTGTATGTGACACTGAGCTGTGAATGTCTTTTGGAATGTGTTTTGTTTGTGTCCACTTTTTCAGAAAACAGCAGACGGCTATCTGCCGACATTTCAGCAACTGCCTTATGCAGTAATGCGTGTGCAGACTGCTGGGATTTGCTCGAAGTCTTTTTCAACAATGAACTGGATTTTCATGCAAACGACAGCTTGTTCCCTTCACAAGTTTACATGGGGCAATGATGAGCATTTCATTTGGTTTTTGCTGGCACAGGAATGGAGCAATAAAAGGGTGACCTGTTGCTATGACGTTGAAACCGAATCACTACGACATTAACCATGCACAAAAACTCAATGAGAGAGTAAAATCCTACACCAAACATGGGAAATCCACATGTTTTAAGTTAGTTCTAAGCAATCTGTGGTGTGTGATTGACTCTTGAGTCCCATCCATAGTGTAATATGTCTCTTAGTTATTTACATGTGGTCAGAGCATAATGAGGAAGTCAAGCATCTCCAGTGGTCATGTCCACTGTGGAATTCATCATCATCAAGTGCCTTGCCAACTGCCATGGGGCAACCAAGCTTCTCCACTTGTTGCAATCTCCAACAGCGTGTATCAGTTTATATGCAAGGAGCAGTTCTTCACACAATGTGTTTGGTATCAAAAGTAGCAGTAAATGTAGTCCCATGGTTGATACTGCCATAAGAGTGGGTGTTCAATATTAGGTCTTTGCATAAACAAGGGGCTTCTCATAAGTCTTTAGCCTGACCATGAAGGAGTAGGCGAAGAAAAATTAAATTTGGCACATGTATAGCTCATTTAATTTGTAATGGACATATAATTATGAATTTCCCTCCTCAGCTGGTTTTCCCGATATGGTGCATGGCACAACACACCCTATTGACCAGATCTGCACATCCAACGGTTTGTCAGAACAATGGAGAAATCTGATGCCAGGACTGTGATAAAATTCTTGATGTTACAGGGAAAAACACCTACAGAAATACACAGGGAGATAGAGCCAGTGTTTGAGAAGTCTGTCCTACGTATGATTCTGTAAAAAATTGGTGTTTGCAGTTTAAGTGTGGCCATTTCCAAGTTGCTGATCTGCCAAGATCAGGACGACCGTCTTCAGAGTGCAATGATGCAAATGCTGCAAAAGTGAAGACAATCATAGACCAGGATAGGAAAATAACAATTGCAGAGATATCAGGTTCAGAAAAACTGAGTAAGAGTACAGTTTTTAGAATTTTACACAACAGACTGAACATGAGAAAAGTGTGTGCCCCGCCCCTGCTGACATGTGAACAGAAACAAAACACGGGTTGATTGCTGTGGCCAGTTGCTCAACATGTGGCGGTCGAAAAACATGTTGACGATCATGGTGACGGTAGATAAGACTTGGATTCACCATTATGACCCAGATTCAAAAATTGCCAGCATGCAGTGGAAAACCCCGGGCTCGCCAACACATGTCATCAAGCCAAGAGCACAAAAATCTGCAAGAAAAGTGATGCTGACTGTTTTTTGGGACGTCAAAGGTGTCATATTGAAAGATTACATGCTTCATGGCAACACAGTTAATGGGCAGAACTGCAGATCTCCTTATCAAACTAAGAAAGGCTGACCAGAAAAGGAAGGATAGCGCGTACGCAAATTCTGCCTTTGCTTCAAGACAATGCACGCTCCCATAAAGCACGGCTTGTGCTGCAAACTGCCAATGATTTGAATATTGAAATTCTTCCACACCCACCATATTCTCCAAATTTGGCTCCATCAAACTTTTTTCTTTTCCCATATCT
The DNA here is from genome assembly GCA_963921405.1 of Cepaea hortensis. Classification (NCBI taxonomy): domain Eukaryota; kingdom Metazoa; phylum Mollusca; class Gastropoda; order Stylommatophora; family Helicidae; genus Cepaea; species Cepaea hortensis. Next base: position 130,250,340 of record OY992880.1, on the reverse strand, counting down.
TAAAAAACAGCTGAAAGGAAATCATTTTGACAGTGACGAAAATGTCATACTGGCTTGTAATAACTGGTTTGGTTCGAAAAATAGGTTGTTTTATTCTGCAGTTCTTTTCAAGGTCATGCAGAGATGGCAGAAATGCATAAATTCAGGTGGTGGCTACATTGAGAAGGAATAAGCACTGTGCCAAATTTCAATTTTCTCCGCCTACTCCTTCACCGTCAGGCTAAAAACTTATCAGAAGCCCCTTGTACTAGGATGTGGCATAATGAAATGGGGTGATCATTGTGCAGTGGCTAGCACACTTGCCTGTTGTCCCGGTGGCAATGTGTTCAAATCCCTGGCGCCAGGTGGATTTTTTTTTGGGGGGGGGTTATTCTGCCTAAACTGAGTGCCAGGAAATGTCCTGAAAAATAAAGGTATCTGCATGGGATTGACCACAGCACCCATCGTGCACCAGTTGGTCTATACAAATGTGTGGCTAACACCATATACGTAATAAACCTCATGGCTTGTAAAAGGGCTCTTGACTTTTTTAAAACCTTATTTACTAGGCTTGTTGAGTCTGCAGTCAGGCTGTTTGGCAAAAATACTGCCACAGCCAATTATGGAACCCAGACAACTGTCTGAGTAAGCAAACAGACTGACCACTATGCCACCACAATTCTGTTTTTGTATGGAGACAGTTTTTAAAAGATGTTCATTACTTTCATTCATTATATTTCAGACCCCTGTTGTCAGTTCCCTAACGATGCCATTTGTGTTGTCATCCATTCAACTCGTCATCCCTATGATTTTCTCATTTTTGGAAGCTTATGAACAGTTTACCATGCCAAAATATGAGCTGTATGTTCATATGTTCAGGTAACAGCTTTCTTCCTTTCCTTGTCTTGTTTTATATTGTTATTTTGTTTTTTTCATCTGCTTAGTGGGATCATTCTTGTAGTCTTCAATCAATGTCATTAATGTACTGTTACTCATCCCAAACCAAGAAAATCATAATCTGTAGACTCAGTGCAGGATATTGTAAAGTAAGATCACACCTCTGCACTCTACCAATTGCAAATGTTGAGCACCAAAGCAAATCCCAGAGCCTGTCCTACAAGTCAACCCTAACTTCACCAGATAGAGGGTGGAAATCTGGCCCACGAGGGAAACTTTGAGGGGGGGGGGGAACTCAAGTAAGTCTACAAAGCAGTTGTGTTATCCACACTGCTATATGCTTGTTTATCAGCAACACGCTAGGAAATTAAACCACTTCCACACAGTCTGCCTTTGGAAGCTATTGAAGATTAAATGGCAGGACAAGATCCCAGACACTGAAGTTCTAGAAAGAGCATCCATGCCCAGTACCCACATTCTACTAATGAAGAATCAGATTCGCTAGGCTGGTAACTTAACTTCCATGCCAGATCACAGGCTCCCTAAACTGTCTCGTTTTTTATCCATTCTGGAATATACACATAGCAAGTCCTTTTTATGTGTAGAGTTGTCATAATGAGTTAAGTTTGTTGCATATCATTTACAGGGCGTAACAGTCAACCTCAGCATTTTTTTTTGGCTGTTTTGTGATTCCTGGGCAAGTTTACGTTCAGTAGTTTGCCATTGCTTTCTGAATGACCGGCACACATACCATTTCATAAAATACCAATGCAAGGCGGCCTACTGCCAAATTGCCAGCAGCTGTGTTTTGAGTGCGGTATGTGGGATTGCGAACTGCGTAATGGAGAGTTACGTGTAGTAAAATATGTGGTGGTGTCTCCTTGAATTCCACATCAACATTGCCAGTAACCTTTAAAGGTGCATGGGTAAGTGTGTACCCTGCTCTGTGGTCTCTAGTCATTAGTTTTTAAAATGTATATTAACTGTTTATCATTTCCTGAGAAGATACATCACAGTTTGTAGTGGGCGGCCATGATTCATAGTTTTTTATTTCACATTCTCATCTACGTAAGGCTATAAAATTACTTTGTGTGATATTTTTTTTTTAAATTTTTAATTATTTTTACATTTTATCCAGAATTTAAAACACTTCTTTTCTTAAATGGAAAAATAAAACAATCAATCCAGGCTATCCATCCTTGTTTTGAAGATTCAAAAAGATAGCAGATCTGCTTTATAAGATTTTAGTTTGTTAATCCATCACTGAGTTTTCAGTTGTTTGTCCATCAAAAATGATGATGACCATTCATTTCATCCAGTGGAGTTGAAAGTATGGAGCCGTGGGTTCTAAGATGGCTGATAAGGCCTATTTTGGCTCAAAATATTCTTTTACAATGTGGGCAAAGATTGCTTGACATTCCAAGAGGAGGATCTCCTGCAGTGGTTTTTCTGTCCAGCCTTTTCTTCTCTGCTCTTACAGTCCTGGTTGCTTCAAAGTGACTGCGCCCTTGCGTAATGATGTACGCCACAAATTTTGTTCTTTGGCAGCAGTCTCCCAGGTGTCAAGATGAATTCCAAAAGCTTTCAGTGAGTGTCTTTAAAGCGTTTCCTCTGGCCGCCTTGGGAGCTTTTACCACATCACAGCTCGCCGTAAAAAATTCGTTTAAGGAGCCTGTGATCTGGCATGCAAGTTAAGTTACCAGCCTAGCGAATCTGATTCTTCATTAGTAGAATGTGGGTACTGGGCATGGATGCTCTTTCTAGAACTTCAGTGTCTGGGATCTTGTCTTGCCATTTAATCTTCAATAGCTTCCAAAGGCAGACTGTGTGGAAGTGGTTTAATTTCCTAGCGTGTCACTGATAAACAGTCCAGGTTTCACAAGCATATAGCAGTGTGGATAAATCAACTGCTTTGTAGACTTTTAGCTTTGTTTGCAGGCTTATTCCAGTTCTGTCCCATACATTCTTGTGCAGTCTGCCAAAGACCGCACTGGCCTTGGAGATTCTTGCATTCACTTTGTCGTCAATTGTGGCAGCGTGTGACACAGTGCTGCCAAGATAGGTGAATTTGTCCACAACACTTAGTCTATGACCGTTCACCTTGATATTCGACACAGTGTGATTATTCCTTGGAGTTGGCTGGTAACTGGGTGTAAACCACATTTGACAGTCAGTGATAATGTAAAAATATAACTGTGGGGACTATTAGGGGGAAAAATTATGTATGATCTGTATTTTGGCTTGAACAGTTCCAACTCCTTCTTCTTGTTTTTCTTTAGTGCTCATCATTTGCTATTTGCTATGCACTTATTCCAGCAAAGATCACAAACAGGACCTCAGTGATTGGCAGCTCTGCCAAAATGACCCCACGAGGACACAGAGTAGTGCAACTGTACACATCAAAACTACTACAATAGAAACAGGTCTACTGTTGTATTCTATCACTGAAATGACCATAAATACCTTGCCAGAGTTGACCATATTGCATGCACCTTGACAAAGATTCCCATTCTTCCTGTACCTCGATGGAGATTCTCATGTGCAATTAATTACCTTAGCATATATTTTTTTTTTATGAAATGGGTTTAAACTTATTCACTTCAAAACAAAAAAGTGGGTTTGGACCAAATAAACATTCATGGCAGAAAATGGGAAATAAGGAGTGTGTCAAAATAATGTTGTATAAATGGTTAAAATTGTAGCAGATATATTGTATTATATATCAAATTAAAGGAGATTGCACAAGGAACATGAAGTGTTAATAATTAATTGAGAGGTTGGAAATATGACAATAATGATAAGTTTTGTAATAACAATTTAAATTAAAGGAGTGACAATTATGAAAAGTGTTCTCTTACCAAGGCATTATTTCTTATCCGTTGAAGATAATCCTGTTAAATTTACTGAATAATGATAACTACACCGAATAATGATAAATACACCACTATTATTCACCAATATCACAAGAACTACTCCATAACACCAATAAAACACAATTAAAACATCATTATTTGAAGCACATCATTATTTGAAGCACATCATTTTCACACACAATGGAAAATGTCAGGAACACACGAGGCAGATGTGTACTGAGAAACAATATATATACACTATTTTCTATTTAGATATAATTATTATTTTAAATTTAATTATTTAAATACTCCTCAGCTTATTTGTGATAGGTAAAGCAAACTTAGGGGTACAATTATGGCTCATTAGAGCAAGCCTAATTTGACATGTGCCATCGTATGATGACGAACTTTCACTGTTTTGTTTTCTATTATAACCATATGCTAAATAATTTAACTGAATACTGCATGTGGTATTAGTTTTAGAATCTTCCACAAAGTCCTTTAAATTGGAATAACTATAATCTAAAATTGTTTAAAATTATAATTTTATGAAAATCTATGAGGTCGAGAACCAGAAGGCGTTGCCATTCCTAAAATAATAAACAGAAACCATTTAAACACTTGTTTTGTCCTAAAAAAAACTATGAATCCGTGCATCATGTCTGATATTGATCAAAGGGCAATCTTTTCTGCGTGTAAATTTTCATTTACCGGGGACTAAACATTGCGGAAAATAAGTGAAATGAAACAAATACAGCACTGTCAATACTAAGCCGACCTATCGGCTCGTGGCAGGCTAGAGTAGATCCATTAAGCCGACCTCTCGGCTCATGGCAGTCAATCAGTTAATGCAGTAAAGCTTCTTGTTCTTCTTCTTCTTCTTCTTCTTCTTCTTCTTCTTCTTCTTCTTCTTCTTCTTCTTCTTCTTCTTCTTCTTCTTCTTCTTCTTCTTCTTCTTCTTCTTCTTCTTCTTCTTCTTCTTCTCCTTCTTCTTCTTCTTCTTCTTCTTCTTCTTCTTCTTATCCTCCTCCTCTTTTTGCTTCTTGTTCAGGCTTCTATCTCCTAGTGAAGCTAGGCCTTCAACCATCACTCTCCAAGCCCTTTGCTGACATGTTCATGATTGGTTGGACTTTTCAGCTAAGACTGTCTGTGGGATGGAGTAACCAGCCTCAGGTTAACCCCCATTTATCACTTCATACAACATGCATGGTAGGTTGCAGTGTGACTATTCTGTGCTTCCTTTATTGTCCCTGGTAACACATGTACATTACATTTTCTTTAACATCCTTATATGTAGCTTACTAATCACTCAACCATTCATTTTGAATATGTGAAATTATGTCAACATAAATGCAAGTCAACAATGAAACCGTATGTGTTTGGACTTCACAGAGAGCAGTTATTGAGGGCTGCCATGCTAGCTGTCTTGGTGTACTTCTGGCTGAAGATGGCTTCCTCTCAGGTTCCGGTAAGAATTTTACATTGAACAGAAAGATTTGACAACACAAAGAAAACAGTGACATAATGATCAAGATTAAAGGTGAAAGAACTGTCAGTTTTTAAAACGGGCAAATAATACCCAGAACAGATAGACATCATAACCACAGACAGTGAAAAGAAACGGAAAACAACCAAAAAAGCAAAAGTTGTGGTCACAACGAAGAAAAAACATGTAACCCAATTATTACATTGGCACCTTTCCGTCTTGACAGACGATAGTTTGGTACATTGTGCTTCAAAAAGGCTTAATAACTGTCATATGGCAATAACTACGATCCATGGCGGTGGCGAGTGTGGCTGGTAAGGCCAATTCTTGCTGCAAATGTTTTCCCACAGTAGGTGCATGTGAAAACATGGTCATTTCCACCATTTTGCACCATCTTACGTCTCTCACGCTCTGTGTGTGCTTTATCTGCAATCATTTTCTCCTTTGTCTTTATTCCATTTCTGATAGTTGCCCTCCATGCAACACGTTCAGCGGCGACGTGCTCCCATTGTGCATTATCAATGCCTGTATCAATCATGTCCCGCTTACACACATCTTTTTATCGTAGTAGAGGCCGACCCTGAGATCTCCTACCCGTCTGTAATTCACCAAAAAAGATGTCCTTTGGTATTCTACCATCATCCATCCTCCTAACGTGTCCTATCCATCTAAGTCTACGAAGACTGAGCATGGAATACACCGTCACACAACCTGATCTTTCCAATACTTCAGTATTTGTGATTTTGTCTTGCCACTTAATACCAAGTATTCTTCGCAGACACCGCATATGAAAGCTGTTTAAACGTTTCTCTTATCGTGAGTAAGTTGTCCAGGTTTCACTGCCATAAAGAAGAGTACTAAGGACACAGGCTTGGTAGACGAGGACTTTTGTTTTGGCAGTAAGCTTCCTGTTCTCCCAGACTCTTTTTGCTAACATGTTCATTGTTGTTGCTGCCTTGCCAATCCTGATGTTGATTTCCTCATCGAGGGATAATTTGCTATTTACCTCTGATCCTAGATATGTAAAATGGTCTACTATCTCCAGTTCGGCGTCGTCAATAAAGATTGATGGTACACCTTGTGCACCTTGTGACATAATCTGTGTCTTCTTTTTGTTAATTGTTAAACCAAATTCAGAACAAGCATTGGAGAATGCAGATAGTAGATGGTGTAATTCTTCCTCAGAGTGGGTTGTAATCGCAGCATCATCCGCAAAAAGCAACTCTCTGATTAGTACCCTGCTAATTTTGGTCTTGGCCTTCAATCTCTGAGCATTATAGAGGCCACCATCTGAGCGTGAGTGAATGTATATACCGTCATCCTGATCACGAAAGGCATATTTCAGTAGAAGTGAAAAGTATATCCCAAAGAGGGTGGGGGCTAGTACACAACCTTGCTTAACTCCACTCTTAATTTCAAACTCTTCTGAAGTTGAGCCATCAAACTTAATTATACCCTTCATGCCTGTGTGGAACGATTCCACAATGGACAGAAGAGTTGGTGGGCAGCCAATCTTCTTTAGTGCTTTGAACAGACCCTCACGACTGACCAAATCGAATGCCTTTGTGAGGTCGATGAAGGCAATAAACAGTGGCTGATTTTGTTCCCGGCATTTTTCTTGCATCTGTCGCAATGAGAATATCATATCAATGGTAGACCGGTTCTGACGGAAGCCGCACTGTGATTCGGGGTAGACTTGATCTCCCAGGACTTGAAGTCTGCGCAGGACAATTCTGGCAAATACTTTCCCAACAATACACAGAAGTGAGATACCCCTATAGTTGTTGCAGTCGCTCCGATCTCCCTTGTTCTTGTACAGTGTTATGATGTTTGAATCTTTAAAATCCTGTGGGACTTGTCCTTCTCGCCAGCATTGCTCTATTAGCTGGTGGATCTGTAGAGCGAGGGTGTCTTGCCCACTCCTGATTACCTCTATTGGAATCCCAACCTTACCTGGAGCCTTGCCAGATGCAAGCTCATTTATAGCACACTTAACTTCTGTTATAGTGGGAAGTGTGTCCAGGTGGTCAAGAGTTGACAGGGCCTCTATGGCGTTGAGGGCATCATCCGCTAGCTTGGTCTCACTTGAGTAAAGCTCTAAATAGTGCTCGACCCATCTATCCATCTGCTGTTTCTTATCAGTGATGATTTCTCCAGTCAAGGTTTTCAATGGTGCACTTCTTTTGATCATTGGACCACAGGCTTTCTTTATCCCTTTATACATGCTTCTGATGTTTCCCTTATCACTTGCGATTTGAATGGACTCACATAACTTGATCCAATAGTAATTCGCACACTGCCTGGCAGCCTTTTGTACATCCTTCCTCGCTTGCTTCAGCTCACTCAGAGTGTTATGCGTTGGTCTTTCCTTGTTTCTTAAGAGAGCTATCCTCTTTTTATCAATCAAGTTCTGCAGTATCTGGCTGTTTGCCGCAAACCAGTCCTGCCTCTTATGATCCACAGTGCCGTAAACCCCTACCGCTGTTTTATAAATAGTTTCCTTAAGTTTACTCCATTTATCATTTACTATACAATTTTCTGATGTATCATTGAAAGCGTCTTCAAGTTGCTGTTGAAATTCAAAGCACTTTCCAGGATCATGAGTGTTAATAATATTAATCCTGGGGCTAGACTTGTGTTTAGCTGTGTAGATTCTCTTTGGTCTCAGTCTAACCCTTGCAACAACCAATGAATGATCTGTATCACAGTCAGCACTGTGGTAACTTCGAGTTAATGATGTATGGTTCAGATGTTGTCTCCGTATGATAATGAAGTCCAGCTGATGCCAATGGCCGGATCTTGGATGTTTCCATGTGACCTTATGCATCTCTTTTGTTTTAAAAAAGGAGTTTGTAATACATAGGTCATTACTGGTGCAATGCTCCAGCAGCCTTTGCCCATTATCATTCATGCGACCGATGTTGTCAACTGACAAGGACTTATAACCCGTAACAGTTGCCTCTCGCTTTGATTCCGAGACCGGTTAAGACTAGGGATGGAGTTATTGCCTCTCCATAGCACAAAGCCTGGGCTAAAATAAAGAAACCATGTGTTGCCCATGCAGCATGATCCCTCTCTCGGCCTGCCTAGTTCACTCCAGAGGAAAGTTAACACCTATACATCTGGAACAAGACAAGCTGCAGAAGCTGCTGGATCAGCAAAGCAATGCTCTAACTGTCCGCCTGTCAGAGCTTCGATCCTAGACCAGCTGCCAACCAAGGCTTAGGGCCTGGTCTGCCCTGCCATGACTTATTTTGTCTTTGGGTTGCATTTCCTCGCACCAGGATAAGGCTAGTACCCTCCCAATTGCGCTCTTCCACCCGAAGCCGTTGGCACAATGTGGGGTGTCGGGTTTGGTAAGCGCCGCCCAACATTCGGTGCTGACAGAAAGCAGGTAGTACCGTCTACTGTCGTATGGTAGCTCAGTCATATCTGACTAAGACCTGACCTCAGTGTAACCCAATAGGATCACTGAAACAAGTAGAGAGATTCAGTTATCTAGGGTCTGTGATAAGAACAGATGGGAATAGTTTCACTGAGATAATATTCAGAATAATCCAAGCAAAGGTAAACCCTGCAGACTGATGTTTCTGGCTTCTTTGTTTAAAACTCTGTGGAGATAAGAACAGATTCAGTTTAACTACTGCTTTCTCTGGATATATTCAGGTTGACATCTGAAGGTGTGAGTGAGTGGCACCTTGCAGTCTTGACAGACCAAAGTGTGTGAGTTGGAATGGGGCCAATATTCCATCACAATGCCTGGGCAGAGCTTCAGAGGATCATGTGATGCCCAAACGACATGTCCCCTCCCTCGGCCTAGTCTTGTTTATTCCAGAGGAATGGGTAACCAATACGTCTGGCACAAGGTAAGTTGCAGACGCTGGCGGCTCAGCGTCAATCTTCCGAGACCTCACCACCACGAGCCGGTGACAAGTTATGGCCAGACCCTGACACCCAAGGGACCCGGCTTAGAGGCGTTCAGCCAAGTCCCATAGGTGAGGGCCTCGTATAGACCGGACAATAGGGGCGCGCACTACTATCAGTCACAAGTGTCCGGACCTGTGTAAAGCGTGCACTATCGTCAAACTCTCCACCTGACTTTTAGCGGCCCCCGCGACCCGCGGGAATAGGCCCGCCAGAGCTACCACAGGAGACATTGCTTGTCTATTGCGAGCAATGTCTCCCTTCCTTCCATTTTGCGGCTCCCGCGACCAGCGAGAATAGGCCCGCCGGAGATTGTGCTCGTCTGCTGCGAACAAATCTCTACTGAGACTGAATAAGTAAAGAAATGATAAAGGTGTTATCTGAAGGTGTACGAAGCTGAAAAATATACAAACTTGAGAAAATTTACTAGAAGTGACAATTAAAAATAACATTAGAAATGTCAAGATCATTGCTCTAAGCAATGAATTTGTCAAGATAGTGGTTCAGACATGTGAGAATAAAAATCAATCTATCATGTTGAGGGTTCTGATAATTACATGTACACAATGCCCAAGGGAGTTCCAATCTCTGCTTTGAGAGGCATAGGATAGAAAAAAGAGTAAGCAAAGTATGTAAGTAAATGACCCTTTCATACACCTTGAGGTGTATGGGAAATATTGTGCTAGCCCCATTTTTGTATAGCACTCTATATAAGAACAGTGCGTAACTCCAACAACATATAAACTGCCTTGATAATTGCTCTCAACACTGTGATCTGAAGATTAACATCAAAAAGACAGAATTTATAACAGTTTGATGATTACTAGTGCAATGTAGAGGTGGGTTGGATTTGGTTTGTAAAGGATCACTTTCACTGCACATGAATATCTCCATAAGTGCTCCGTCTTCTCCTGTAGATAACACCCAGGAGGATTTCCGCAAACATATCCAAACATGTATACAATCACACGTGCTGTACATTGTTTTGTGGGTAGGTTGTAGACAGCGGCCATCCCCAAGCAACAGCTGTGACAGGCCAGCAAAACCAGGCGAGGGTAACTGATTTGGCATCAAACCAATCGGTGAACTAGGGTATGCCTACCCAGTATGTTAAGACAGGATTCAGCAGACTGTGCAGAAGAAATCATTGATCATTCAACAGGAAAGATGGCGTTTACCTGCAAAGCATTGTGGAACGTAATGAGCAATGCAAGGCTCGTAGAGTGCCTGGTTATCCACTGCACCTGTATTCATCTTCAGTCATCTTGACTTGTTTTGCTACAAGATTCAGGTGGACTCAAGTGAGAGAGTGTGGTCAACGAATTGCGCAACTCTTCCTCACTTTAATCCGATTCATCATGCAAGTCATTCTTTATCCAACTTCATCCCGGAATTCTAGTGTAGAAATGTTGTCTGGGCAGCAGCCTATTCGGCCTGCTCTTTTTGAATTCCTACTCCCAAGTGATGTTTAACATGCTCATGGGTCCTCTAAGATTTTCGGCCTTGTTTTAAAAAAACGTGAGGTCTGTTCACTACACAGAAGATCACTGAAAGCATACCAGCCTTTTTCTTATTTGTGTAAAAATACATGCAGTCATACATGAGATAAACCTGGTCTGTTTGCACCACAGGCAGACTTCGTAACCTATGATCAACTGTACCACCTGTGTCACCAGATTTGAGAGGCTAGTATCCTAATTTTTGCAGTGAATACATGCACAAATTCATTTAATACATATATATCTGTAATGAATGTGTAATTTGTTGTTTGTATTCTCACAGTGCTGGGAAACATTTGTTGGTCAAGAGTTGTATCGCTTGACAGTTATGGACATGATATTTGCCCTTCTGTATTCATTTTTTATGGAGTTCATTCGCAAGTAATGTTTGTCTTGTTTTTATTTAAAATTTCCTTGTCCTTCCTAAAAAATAATTCTAGTTAATTTATTTCCTTTTAATTGTTCATTTTCAAGAGAGTAGAGATGTCTTGTTGTGAGTTTATTTTGACATAATGACACATTTTTAAAATGGATGGCTGATTTGGTTGTATGCTAGTTTATCGTATCTACAGATACATGTTTACATCCTGGTGTCACAAGAGTCATTTTCTGTGTATACAAAAACATATGGCCAATTCTGTTACAATAAACTAAATGAAATGTTATCTATGGCTCAAGGAATTTCCTGTCCTCTTCCACTGTCTCTCTCTCTCTCTCTCTCTCTCTCTCTCTCTCTCTCTCTCTCTCTCTCTCTCTTCTCTCTCTCTCTCTCTCTCTCTCTCTCTCTCTCTCTCTCTCTCCCTCTCTCTTTTCTCTCTCTCTCTCTCTCTCCCTCTCTCTTTTCTCTCTCTCTCTCTCTCTCTCTCTCTCTCTCTCTCTCTCTCTCTCTCTCTCTCTCTCTCTCTCTCTCTCTCTCTCTCTCCAAAATAAAGCTTGTTCGTTCGTTCTCTCACACATGAACACATATTCATTTATGTATACACACACATACACAGAGTGAATACAAATATTATTTCACTATTCTTCGATCAGTAACTGAAAGCTGGTCAGATTTGTGAATTAATAAAGACAGCTAACATGTGGTATATTTTATTATGACTAACAGGCCAGAATTGATTTTTGTGTGAATTCACAAAATCATTTTTAACGTGTAGTTTTTCATTGTGACTAACAGGCCAGAATCGTGTTTTCCATGTGAATTCACAAAAATATGGGTAACATTTAGTTTATTTCAATATAACTAACAGGACAGAAATGTTCCTACAGACATTAAGTCACATCGCTTTATTAATCCAGTGTGTTTTTTCTATTAGAGGTAAAATTCAAAACCTATCATTCAAACTTCATGACTACAACCATAACCCTCACAATCAGTAGATATCCACATTTTCCTCAGTGTCAGTCTGCTGACAATAAAATACCTTTTTCTTATTATGTTTTATAACATAGGAAGATGTATGGCTTATTTTTTTTATCAGCTTTCTTCACTATGGAGTTTGTCCCTGCCATTGACTTATGACACTTGAAGAGTTACATTTGATTTTAAATTCCTCAGACTTTGTTCATTGCGGTGGAAGTCTGTAGACAGAGCTGAGTTTGCAATTGCCAGGCATACACTTGAGTTGATCTACACACAGAGTTTATGTTGGTGAGTGAATGGCAGCATTGTATTAGTGAGTGAAAACAATCTACTAGTGAATGGCAGCATTATAATGGTGAGAGTTAGCATTCTTCTTCTTCTTCTGCAGCTTGAGCCCTTTATCCCCCTGTTGGGACCAAACACTTAATCAACCCTCACAAAACCATCATATAGGTTTAGCACCATTTTTCCTGTGTGACTTAACACATATAAAAGGTTCCTTTACTATTTTTTTGTTTAAAGTATGCACCACAGTGTTTTAATTTGTATATCTCTAGTAACATCCTTTTATTTTGAATATGCTTCAGTCTTTCACACCATCTTGCTAATAATGTGAGTACACTCAGCCCGCACGTAATAACAGACAAGACCAGGTGATGATGTAGGATACCAGAAGGAAACATTGAACATCCTTTGTTCCTGAATTGAGAAGAGGAAAGCCAGAATGTATCTGCAATACCATTAAGTTTATTGAAATGTTGATCAATACAGAAAGAAGATGCTACACTGTGGTATGGAAAGAGATTGATAACAGAATTCTTACAAAGTATTGGTGGTCCTGTATGAATCGAATGTGGAGGAGCAACACCTGTATAAGATAGAGAAGTACAATGACATGGTCGCGAGTTGAGGTAGGAGTGCGAGGTGTTGTCTCCTACTCCGTGTTTGATGTGCTGAAGCGAATGGGCATTAAAGGACGAGCAAGGATCCGGGCCCAGAAACAACTGGCTGAGGCAGCCAAAAAGACCTCGTGCTGGCTGTGGAACTGCCGCAACATAGATTGGAATAAGTCTCGAAACTAGTATGGTCAGAAGCGGTAACTGCAATACCAACAATTTCTCAACTAAGACCTCGAACTTTACATCGTCTAGTGTCAGCTCTTTAGCCCTTCCTCCGGGCATGAGTGGTGAGCCTGAGTGCAGTCAATCACACACATGTCAGCCGAAGTCCAACCTCCATAATAATGCAGTGATAATCGACCATAGGTGGCACCCAGTCTGAGCGCATTTAACAAAGTCTGCCAGTATAACCCACACATCACATTTTCACAAGATACGCATACTACGTGGTCTAGTCAGTTGCAGACAGACCAAGAGGTGGGTCTGAATAGAAAGGAAGAATCCGGCTTCCTAAGGGGGTGCGGCGCCATGAATGGGGTACGGGGAAGGAACACGGTAACGGGAACATATGGAGACAATGGAGGCCGTGGCGGGGATGGAGCTGGCATCCCATGACCACAAGTGCCAAGGGGCAGGCACAAGCTTCACGGGCTCTCCCCACCGAGGGAGGGAGGGCTTGAGAGTCGACAAGGTAACAGCGAAGGGACAAGCATAACATCAGGGATAACGAATATGACCGAACGAACGTCTCCACGGCAGGGGACAGACGCCCGGAATCATGACCTGGACGGGATCGACCCCAGAAAGTATTAAGAAATTAATGGTCCGAAATGCTTGGGGAAGGGGTTTTTCTTCTGATGATCAGAAGCCCCCTGCTGTGTTTGCTCTGCGTCGGAGTTCCTACGACTGGAATATATATGTTATGAACAGACATCATCACCTACATAAAGTGTCAGGTCTTAGTCAGATATGACTGAGTTACCGTATGACAGTAGACGGTACTACCTGCTTTCTGTTAGCGCTGAATGTTGGGCGGCAATCACCAAACTTGACACCCCTCATTGTGGAGGAGTGCAGTGGGAAGGGTACAAACCTTACCCTAGTGTGAGGAAATGCAACCTAAAGACTAAATGTCATGGCAGGGCAGACCAGGCTCTAAGCCTTGGTCTGCAACTAATCTAGGATGGAAGCTCCGACAGACGGACAGTTAGAGTATTGCTTTGCTGATCTGACAGCTTCTGCCGCTTGTCTTGTTCCAGACATATAGTATTACCTTTCCTCTGGAGTAAACTAGGCAGGCCGAGAGAGGGATCATGCTGCATGAGCAACACATGGTCTCTAAATTCAGCCCAGGCTTTGTGTTATGGAGAGGTATAACTCCATTTTACAAACTATCATCTGTCAAGATGGCAAGGTGCCAGTCTAGTCAATTACCTATATCAGTCTGTGACTTTCAAAGAAGAAGAAGAATGAGCTAGAAAAAGAAAGAGAAGGCTTAGATGAAGCTACTTGTTCCTGCTCTCTTTGAATAGCTTTTCAGTTTCTAAGCCTGCTGTATTTTATTCTTGAAATAGCACATTTTAAACTGTAAAAAACTTATATATGAAAGATCAATGTATTGACCATCGCTACAGTTCATAGCTCTTTCTTTTTTTTTCAGGCTTGGCATCTTTTATTCCCCACTGCTTCCTGTGGTAGTCATTGTCAAGCTTATTATCACCTTCTACGTCAAAAGGGTGAGTACTTTTTGAATCTGTATTTTCACTATATGCAATCTTTCACCACACTAAACAAACACACATATGACACAGCCATTGATGCCCACTCTACAACCATGAGCAGGATGATAATGGAGATGGTGGCAGTAACATGGGCTTTCATAGGCTGGTGTCACAGAATTATACCAACATTTGTGTTCTAAGTGATTCAATCAGCATGCTGCGAAAGGTCGAGAGGGGTTTTGTACATAGACAGTGGACTGGATCTCTTAGGTCTGTTGTTGGTCACCTTCATGTTCTTTGAGGGAAATGAACGAGCTAATATGATAAACTTGGTGCCTCAGCATCCCTTGCAGATGGCTAGCCCGTGAATTGAGCCTGTGTTATTAATGCTCTTACAGACATTTCAAGAGCGAACGACTTTGACGCCAGTGAATCCACATCATTGTCCAGAATGAGAGACTTGCTGGTAAGAATTGGCACAGCCAGACGCAAGAGAACTAAGGGCCTCATCCACCAGCACAGGACTGGCACTATTAGCCGCCGGTCGCTGATGCATATGTTGGGAGGAGTATCTGAGCACCTATGGTCTTGTCTGGAATGCAAGGATGATACCCCAACAGATAGCAGAACAGATATACAGTCAAGACAGCATACCTGGCATTGAAACACAAGCTTCAGCTTCTTCCACACCTGGACCCAACAGCATGTTTGGATTAGAAAAATCAAGCATGGTAGTAGACGATATGAACACCCGGCTGCCTTTCTTTACAAGCTTCACTTACAGAATCTAATTACGTTAAAGATAATTAACATTTTGGTGCAAAACAAATATAATCATTTTCATGTAGGGGAAGTATTTATATGTAAATTTTTCATTTTGCTTGCAGTATAGTGTCACACAGAACTGTCGACCTTCACTGAAGCCGTGGCGTGCATCTCGAACCCACACCATCTTTGTTGGGTACATCTTCATCTTTTTTATTTTCACCTGTGTTGCAGTTTTCTTTAGCATTTTTGAGTAAGTGGCATATATATGGATGTATATTTCTGTTGTCTTTTTAAACATGTTTGTGAAGTTAGTGTTGCAAGGTAGTAATGAATTATTATTATTCATATTGTCTAAAGTGTGATCTGATCTCTACTCCATTCCTTTACTTGTATGAGTGTTGATAAATCATCATCTTCATCATCATCAAGTGCCCTGCCAGCTGGCGTAGACGTTCATGTCTCTCCACAGATTGCAATCTTTGATGTTCTGGATCAACTTTCCTGATGATATTCCTCCATGCCTATGAGGCATAGTCCATCCAGCATTATTTCTCTTGGTCTGCCTCTGCCTCTCTTCCCCTCGATCTTTCCAGTTGTCATGATGTTCTCCAATGCCTCTCTTCTCGTCACATGATGAAAGAAAGCTGTTTGTCTTGTTCTTATTGTTGTATATATTGTTCTAGTTTCATTAGCTTCTTTCAGACAATTGGAGTCTCCGTGGCGAAGTGGTCAAGCCGTTTGACTTGGGCTCCGAAGGTTGTGGGTTCGATTCCGGGCAACGTCCTTCAGTGCGCGAGTGAAATTTTTCGGAGACTCCTGTGGGTCGTCACTAGAGCTGCTGAGTTCGTGCTTTGTGCGACGCTTTCCGCGCTGCAGAAAGAGGCAGAGCCATATGGGATAAAACCCAGTGCAATGAAGTCGACCATGGCGACTTTTAAGCGACTTTCAGACAATTGTTGTTAGTTACTCTGTTAGTCCGAGGAATTGAAATATTTGTCTTAGGAATCACATGTCAGTTGCTTCCGAGGTCTTTCTAATTTGTTCATTTACATTCCAGGATTCACCGCTATACAACAATCAACACCTGTGAATATATTTCTCAACTCAACTCATCTTGCCATTCCAAGCCTCAAGTTTTAGCTTCTAATGTTTATGTCACAGAGTCATCTCATTTCTTCAGCATAGTGTATGGTTAATCTTTGCTCTGTTCTCTTCTTCCCCCAGTGTGTGTATCTTTAAATAAGTAAGTACAAAAGTTGAGCTGAGTTGATAACCGACATCACAACACTCGGGACATTCCCATACGCGCTCCGTCCTCATCTGCAACAGCCAGCAAAGATTCCCAATACTAATGGTACTAGTAGCAGTCTGATTATGTGTCTGTCTAGCCTTTCCCCGGAGTTGTACTCAAGTATTATTACTGAGTACAAAATGAAAGGCCCCTGGTACATGCTGTAAGGCACATTAGACATAAAATGCTGGACCCATATTTGTATAGACCAATCAGCACTTGGTGGTTGATGTGATCATATCACGCTGGACACCTTCACTTCCCCGAGACATTTCCTGGGGCCTATTTTAGACTGGGTCATCCTGGGAACCCAAGTCAGTTTCAACAATCTGTCCCAATGCTGATTCGATCCCATGACTATCAGGCTGGCTGGTAAACACCTAGCCACTATCTGTGCCACTATCTATTCCCGATTTCTTACAAGTGCTAGATCTCTTCACACTTAATACTGCTAGATGTCTTGAGACTTATAATCATTCTCTCTAGCTGACTATCAATATTTAATCTTCATGGTTTGTTTTACTTGAATTTGTTTATATGTTTTATATAAGAAAACTGATGAACATAGTAAATAGACTCCCTGGTTGTTTCAGAATCAAGTCCAGCAAAAACTGTGGTCCCTACCAAAGTTATGAAACATCATATGATGTTATCTCGGAACTTGTATCACAATGGAAGAGAGATTATGACGTTTTTGGGCAGATTGTTAGGATTATCAGTTCCCCTGGATTTGTGGCAGCCGTTTTGATATTACTATGGTAATTATGACAATTCTGTGACCGTTATGTGTGTGTAGGAAATAGTCAAGCATAATAAGTTATAATGAAATAAATAAATGTTACATATGTTTTAAGGAAGTTCATATCCTTTTACAGCTGTTATTGTGAAGTTGACATCTTGATATCGTCCTTTTCATGGCTTGTTTTTGTACAGTGGACTGTCTTGTTGACTTCTTGGTAGTATCCTTTTCATCGCTTATAGCGGTTACTGTAAAGTTGACTCATTAGTATCATTCTCTTCATGATTTACAGTGTTTTTTTCATTCAAGAATTATTCTTATTGATCTAAGAATCATCTTTTTGTTGCCATTCACACATTAATCTGATAAATCATTATAACGTATGTATTTAATTATGATGATCATAAGTCATTTATGGGTGTTTCTATTCACTCTAAAATATCTCTGACATAAAGCCAAAAATAATCTTTCATTGAAATTTCTACTTATTTCAGTGAAAATGTTTCATAACTTCAATTAACAGTAAGAATAGTTGATTTATTTGGTTATTTCGGGATTTGAAATTTAAATATTGAGCATAACCCACTACTGGCAACGCTGATCGTACTCTGGTATAAACCTAAGGCCTATCCACGTCAATATGGAAGCACTATACTCGAGTTTCGCCCTCGTTTGAGCTTGTCAGTAGTGCATATCCCTGACCGGATCTGGAAACAAGCCCCGGATCACTGGCGTGTGAAGCGGGTGTGTAACCACGCGGCACATGTTGGACACAGCCAAATTATCATAACAGAATACTATAACGTCACCCATCGTAGGCTATGCTCAAGATTGCCCAATCGCTGCGACTGACGTCCGTCAATCGATGTGGACCCGAAACGATCAGGACTTCTCACAGTGAGAACAGCATTATGTCTGGGAAACTAAACTACTTAAGTCATATTTAATGTTTCACTGGCCCAAAAAAATAGTAATGAAAGGCAAACTTTGTGGAAGAAGACACCCAGTACGTGAAAATGCATAAGGCAAGGGAACTGGCAAAAGATCAAGAGCCCTTCTGGTGAGCCGTGATGAGAGTGGTGTTCTGCAAAGGATCTGCAACATGATGATGATGATGAATCTCTGCCAACATTGATATTTTTATCCCACCACTGTATCAGTGTTTCAGAAGTGTGCTCTGCTGTTTCAGCTACATTTGCACCTCACATTCAACATCTTCATCATTCCACAAAATGTCTAGTACCAACATGAGCTTTTAGTGGACAAATCATGAAAATGGCTATGGACTAATTTTGGATTCTAAGGCAGACATTGAAGGATTTCTAGTAAAATTTTCACATGGGGTAATCAAGCTGTGGGTAATCAATCTTATATGATGATGCAGTACTCTAGCCACTGAGCCAAGGTGTTTTGTTTGAATTACATCCCACAGAATCAAAAAAAAATCACAGAATGATACAGCATTCAAATTTTCACTTTTCTTCTGCAAACAGCAGTCCATGAGAATGAAAAACAAAAGCATAACCTTCCCTGCTGACAGCAAATGTTGTATTTCTTGACTGAAGGTGAAGAAGGATATTTCCAGTCCATTTATATACATTTCAGGATTGTGAAGATATACCCATGATTCATCCCCAGCAACAGTTTTGTTAAGCATGTCTTCTCTTTCATCTGCATAGCAAGAGAATTGTTCCAAGGGCTGACCCATTCAGCTCATTTTTGTATTCTTCAGTTACCTGGTCAGCCATTGTGAACACTGTTGCCATTTTTATCTGCTCTACACATGCACTACCTAGCAATCAGCAACCTAGGTGATGCTGCCACCAAATGACACCTTTCAGAACCACCATTTTCATCTTCCCAGTATAAGTTTGTAACTTACTGATTTAACCTCATGTCTTCTTCACACTGTTAATGTATTATGGCCATTCCTATTACATGAGCTATTTATTTATATTTCAGCATGATTCTATACTACTCAAGAACTATTATGTTGAGTCGTAAAAAGAGAGTCGAACAGTTTAAGATGCAGTTGATATCGGTAAGTATTAAACCTTTCTATCTCAAACAGCTAAACTACAAACATTCTTCTTCTTCTTCTTCTTCGTTCATCCGGAGTTTTTTTTCGGACGTGATTGCGTTGTGCCTGTTTACAGCAGAGCTGCGTTCTTGCGCCGTTAGGCCGACACATCCGACTTCTGCGGGCATTTGTTGACCGGGTTAACCTTCCCGGGGCAAACATTCATTAATTGCTGCCTGTGCAAAATAGGACTAAAATGGCAGAATCACCAATATGGAGCTCATGGAGATAACTAAACAAATACCAGAAAATCAAGACGTGAAGAAAAGACATTGTTGCTGGATAGGACATTAAGAATAGTATAACTGGGAAAACCTGAAAGTAGTATAACTAGAAGGGACTTTGTCTGGAACTCACACGGCAGCAGAAATATAGGAAGACCTAAACCACATGGAGAATAGAAGTAGAGACAGAAATTAATACTAATGGGAGGATATGGATGGAGCTGCATGAGATAGCTGAATGTATGGATGCAATTGTTGGACATTAAGTGATGAAGAAACTGGAGGCTATGGAGATGTGGTTGAGAATATTAAGGACAGAGAAGAATGTTGATAATATCATGGACAGGGAAGAATGTTAAGAATATCTTAGATAGAGAAGAATGTTAAGAATATTATGGACAGAGAAGAATATTAAGAATATCTTGGATAGAGAAGAATATTGAGAATATGGACAGAGAAGGGTGTTGAGAATATCATGGACAGAGAAGAATGTTACAAATAGCATGGGCAGAGAAGGGTGTTAAGAGTATCTTAGACAGAGAAGAATGTTGAAAATATCAAGGACAGGGAAGATTGATGAAAATGTCATGGACAGAGAAGAATTTGAGAATATGAACAGAGTAGAATGTTGAAAATATCATGGACAGAGAAGATTTTTGAGAATATCATGACCAGAGTAGAATGTTAAAAATATCATGGACAGAGAGGAATGTTGAGAATATCATGGACAGAGAAGAAATTTGAGAATATCAAGGACAAAGAAGAAAACAAATGCTGAGGTACTGAGAGATGAAGGTGTTACATGAGCACTCATCAAAACTATCAGGGAAAAGACAAATGACATGTATGGGGCATATCAACAGGAGACGTTGAACAGAAAAATTAGTCTTATGTGAGACACCAGGTACTAGGGATGAGCCATATGAGTTAACAACCCGGTGCAATAAAGTCGACCCTCTCGACTTTTAAGACTCGACTTTTGACCAGGTACTAGGGAAAAGAGGCAGAGGAAAACAGTGAAAGATATATGTGGAAAGCTTACAGAGCTGGGCAGAAAATAATAATGTAAGCAACATAATGATGGTGAGGTAGCGGGTTCAACCCCACACTGGTCATTTGGACTAATATGTTGACTTCTCGTCCTTGACTTGGGGACGTAAATTCAAAGTACCTCTGAAATCAGAGTCTGTTCGTCTGATGGCAAGAGACACTGGTAATAGGAGAAGCTGACCCACATGTAAAAATCAGTCCAGTGTGGACTACGCTCGAGTTCAAAGCAGGGGGGAGGGGGTGGTATAAAATGGCACCAATTAAAAACAAAAGGCAGAAAATCAAATAGTTTGACCATCTTGTTAAAATATACCATCATCAAGTATCAGTACTGGCACTACGCCTAAAGAAGATCAAGAGGACACCCAAGAAGAAAATGGATTGATGACCTCAAAGACATGGTACAATCACATGAAATGACACTATCCACTGCCCATCAGGTGCTGAAACATCAACTGTTCCTGCCTCTGACACATGATGGCAAAAGTGGAAGGTGATGATGATGATGATGATGATGATCAAATGGCAGAGATTGGAGTCACGATCACCAATGCTTGCTCCAGATCAGGCACCAGAAGAAGAAGAATATCCTGTTCAACCCTTCTCGGTTATAATTGAGATACCTGTTATGTTTTGATATTTCAGATAATGGTTGTTTAATATGCTAATTCATGGAGTTGTGCTGTCAGAAGGTTAGTGTGCTGATCAGCCAAGACAGTGATGTGGGTTCAGTCCCCAATACAAGTAAACTTGTATTATTCTACCTTACTGCTTTGAGGTCAACCAGCCTCATACAAATGGGCACCAGTAAATTTTTTTCAGAATTATCTTAGAATTGTCAAGGAAAGGAACGTCAATCAATAATTCAGTCAATCAGTCTTTGGTTAATGATTCATTTATTTAATGAGTCACTTGTTTCATTTGGTATCTTGATATCTCCAGGAAGGTAAGGATAAAAAATTCCTTCTAAATGTGCTCACTGAGGTCAAGGTGAGGGGCACAAGGGATTATGCAAAACCAGGGCCGGCAATTCCTCGTACTATGCAGTCGCCTCGACAACCTCATGGTAGGTGTTTTATTTTTTCATAGTTACACTCTGCCTTATTGTTTAGATTTTTTTTTAAATTTTCGTTTTTATTCATTAGGTCTTGTTTGTTTTCTTTGTTTATTTGTATATAATGTTCAACTTTCATTAATTAACACACATAAATAACCTAAAAAATATACTCCACATCACAGTTGCGTTTTAATGTCTCTCTCATTTAATTTTCAAGACTTGCGGGCACCAGGGAAAACTCAATACTTTCCTTGAACTGTTCATTTATGGGGCTCTGAAGTGGCTACCATAATCACCAGTACATTCATAAGGATACAGTGTAAATCTGCAGTCTTGCATTAACAACTTCCATCATATCCATTCACAGCTTAAGTCCCAGTATTTACAACCCCCATTTTTTTCTATCTCATATTTCCTTAGTTTTTATGTCATGTAATGCTATTCAGTGCAAAGACTGCTATTTTGTTTAACATACCACGTTACCATAAACATATCTTGTTGACTACCTACAAGCATTTCTTGAGAAGTTAATGTGGTGGTTTCTCCTTGAAATCCACATTAAAGATTTTTATTCTTTTATAAATGGATTATCATAATCATCATCAAGAAGATCTGATAAGAGAGCACTCGAGAATAAAATGGATTCACGATATCATAGATGTTGTACAGTCATATGAAATGACACCCATCAGGTGCTAGTCCATCAACTATTCCTCCCTATGATGCTTGATGGCAAAAGTGGAAGATTATGATAATGGTCATCATCATCATCCACTGGTTCAATGCAGAATACTTCCACATAATAGGTTTTTGAGATGTCTTTCTATCATAAGCCAGATGTGCTGTTTCTTTTGCTGCCATGTGTAAAGTACCTATCATATCTTGAATCCATCTATGTTGTGGTCATTCTCTTCTCCATTTACATGGTTCACCTCCCTCCATTTATATGGTACACCTCCCTCCATTTATATGGTACACCTCCCTCCATTTATATGGTACACCTCCCTCCATTTATATGGTACACCTCCCTCCATTTATATGGTACACCTCCCTCCATTTATATGGTACACCTCCCTCCATTTATATGGTTCACCTCCCTCCATTTATATGGTACACCTCCCTCCATTTACATGGTACACCTCCCTCCATTTACATGGTACACCTCCCTCCATTTACATGGTACACCTCCCTCCATTTATATGGTACACCTCCCTCCATTTACATGGTACACCTCCCTCCATTTACATGGTACACCTCCCTCCATTTATATGGTACACCTCCCTCCATTTATATGGTACACCTCCCTCCATTTATATGGTACACCTCCCTCCATTTATATGGTACACCTCCCTCCATTTACATGGTACACCTCCCTCCATTTATATGGTACACCTCCCTCCATTTATATGGTACACCTCCCTCCATTTATATGGTACACCTCCCTCCATTTATATGGTACACCTCTCTCCATTTACATGGTACACCTCCCTCCATTTACATGGTACACCTCCCTCCATTTATATGGTACACCTCCCTCCATTTATATGGTACACCTCCCTCCATTTACATGGTACACCTCCCTCCATTTACATGGTACACCTCCCTCCATTTATATGGTACACCTCCCTCCATTTATATGGTACACCTCCCTCCATTTATATGGTACACCTCCCTCCATTTACATGGTACACCTCCCTCCATTTACATGGTACACCTCCCTCCATTTATATGGTACACCTCCCTCCATTTATATGGTACACCTCCCTCCATTTATATGGTACACCTCCCTCCATTTATATGGTACACCTCCCTCCATTTATATGGTACACCTCCCTCCATTTATATGGTACACCTCCCTCCATTTATATGGTACACCTCCCTCCATTTATATGGTTCACCTCCCTCCATTTATATGGTACACCTCCCTCCATTTATATGGTTCACCTCCCTCCATTTATATGGTTCACCTCCCTCCATTTATATGGTTCACCTCCCTCCATTTATATGGTACACCTCCCTCCATTTATATGGTACACCTCCCTCCATTTATATGGTACACCTCCCTCCATTTATATGGTACACCTCCCTCCATTTACATGGTACACCTCCCTCCATTTACATGGTACACCTCCCTCCATTTATATGGTACACCTCCCTCCATTTACATGGTACACCTCCCTCCATTTACATGGTACACCTCCCTCCATTTATATGGTACACCTCCCTCCATTTATATGGTACACCTCCCTCCATTTATATGGTACACCTCCCTCCATTTATATGGTACACCTCCCTCCATTTATATGGTACACCTCCCTCCATTTATATGGTACACCTCCCTCCATTTATATGGTACACCTCCCTCCATTTATATGGTACACCTCCCTCCATTTATATGGTACACCTCCCTCCATTTACATGGTACACCTCCCTCCATTTACATGGTACACCTCCCTCCATTTATATGGTACACCTCCCTCCATTTATATGGTACATCTCCCTCCATTTATATGGTACACCTCCCTCCATTTATATGGTACACCTCCCTCCATTTACATGGTACACCTCCCTCCATTTATATGGTACACCTCCCTCCATTTATATGGTACACCTCCCTCCATTTATATGGTACACCTCCCTCCATTTACATGGTACACCTCCCTCCATTTACATGGTACACCTCCCTCCATTTACATGGTACACCTCCCTCCATTTATATGGTACACCTCCCTCCATTTATATGGTACACCTCCCTCCATTTATATGGTACACCTCCCTCCATTTACATGGTACACCTCCCTCCATTTACATGGTACACCTCCCTCCATTTACATGGTACACCTCCCTCCATTTATATGGTACACCTCCCTCCATTTACATGGTACACCTCCCTCCATTTACATGGTACACCTCCCTCCATTTATATGGTACACCTCCCTCCATTTACATGGTACACCTCCCTCCATTTACATGGTACACCTCCCTCCATTTACATGGTACACCTCCCTCCATTTACATGGTACACCTCCCTCCATTTACATGGTACACCTCCCTCCATTTATATGGTACACCTCCCTCCATTTATATGGTACACCTCCCTCCATTTATATGGTACACCTCCCTCCATTTATATGGTACACCTCCCTCCATTTATATGGTACACCTCCCTCCATTTACATGGTACACCTCCCTCCATTTACATGGTACACCTCCCTCCATTTACATGGTACACCTCCCTCCATTTACATGGTACACCTCCCTCCATTTACATGGTACACCTCCCTCCATTTACATGGTACACCTCCCTCCATTTATATGGTACACCTCCCTCCATTTATATGGTACACCTCCCTCCATTTACATGGTACACCTCCCTCCATTTACATGGTACACCTCCCTCCATTTACATGGTACACCTCCCTCCATTTACATGGTACACCTCCCTCCATTTACATGGTACACCTCCCTCCATTTATATGGTACACCTCCCTCCATTTACATGGTACACCTCCCTCCATTTACATGGTACACCTCCCTCCATTTATATGGTACACCTCCCTCCATTTATATGGTACACCTCCCTCCATTTACATGGTACACCTCCCTCCATTTACATGGTACACCTCCCTCCATTTACATGGTACACCTCCCTCCATTTACATGGTACACCTCCCTCCATTTATATGGTACACCTCCCTCCATTTATATGGTACACCTCCCTCCATTTATATGGTACACCTCCCTCCATTTATATGGTACACCTCCCTCCATTTACATGGTACACCTCCCTCCATTTACATGGTACACCTCCCTCCATTTACATGGTACACCTCCCTCCATTTATATGGTACACCTCCCTCCATTTATATGGTACACCTCCCTCCATTTATATGGTACACCTCCCTCCATTTATATGGTACACCTCCCTCCATTTACATGGTACACCTCCCTCCATTTACATGGTACACCTTCCTCCATTTATATGGTACACCTACCTCCATTTACATGGTACACCTCCCTCCATTTACATGGTACACCTCCCTCCATTTATATGGTACACCTCCCTCCATTTACATGGTACACCTCCCTCCATTTACATGGTACACCTCCCTCCATTTACATGGTACACCTCCCTCCATTTACATGGTACACCTCCCTCCATTTAAATGGTACACCTCCCTCCATTTAAATGGTACACCTCCCTCCATTTACATGGTACACCTCCCTCCATTTACATGGTACACCTCCCTCCATTTATATGGTACACCTCCCTCCATTTATATGGTACACCTCCCTCCATTTATATGGTACACCTCCCTCCATTTATATGGTACACCTCCCTCCATTTATATGGTACACCTCCCTCCATTTATATGGTACACCTCCCTCCATTTATATGGTACACCTCCCTCCATTTATATGGTACACCTCCCTCCATTTATATGGTACACCTCCCTCCATTTACATGGTACACCTCCCTCCATTTACATGGTACACCTCCCTCCATTTACATGGTACACCTCCCTCCATTTACATGGTACACCTCCCTCCATTTATATGGTACACCTCCCTCCATTTACATGGTAAACCTCCCTCCATTTACATGGTACACCTCCCTCCATTTACATGGTACACCTCCCTCCATTTACATGGTACACCTCCCTCCATTTATATGGTACACCTCCCTCCATTTACATGGTACACCTCCCTCCATTTACATGGTACACCTCCCTCCATTTACATGGTACACCTCCCTCCATTTACATGGTACACCTCCCTCCATTTACATGGTACACCTCCCTCCATTTACATGGTACACCTCCCTCCATTTACATGGTACACCTCCCTCCATTTATATGGTACACCTCCCTCCATTTACATGGTACACCTCCCTCCATTTACATGGTACACCTCCCTCCATTTACATGGTACACCTCCCTCCATTTACATGGTACACCTCCCTCCATTTACATGGTACACCTCCCTCCATTGACATGGTACACCTCCCTCCATTGACATGGTACACCTCCCTCCATTGACATGGTACACCTCCCTCCATTGACATGGTACACCTCCCTCCATTTACATGGTACACCTCCCTCCATTTACATGGTACACCTCTCTCCATTTACATGGTACACCTCCCTCCATTTACATGGTACACCTCCCTCCATTTATATGGTACACCTCCCTCCATTTACATGGTACACCTCCCTCCATTTACATGGTACACCTCCCTCCATTTACATGGTACACCTCCCTCCATTTACATGGTACACCTCCCTCCATTTATATGGTACACCTCCCTCCATTTATATGGTACACCTCCCTCCATTTATATGGTACACCTCCCTCCATTTATATGGTACACCTCCCTCCATTTACATGGTACACCTCCCTCCATTTATATGGTACACCTCCCTCCATTTATATGGTACACCTCCCTCCATTTACATGGTACACCTCCCTCCATTTACATGGTACACCTCCCTCCATTTATATGGTACACCTCCCTCCATTTACATGGTACACCTCCCTCCATTTACATGGTACACCTCCCTCCATTTATATGGTACACCCCCCTCCATTTATATGGTACACCTCCCTCCATTTATATGGTACACCTCCCTCCATTTATATGGTACACCTCCCTCCATTTACATGGTACACCTCCCTCCATTTATATGGTACACCTCCCTCCATTTATATGGTACACCTCCCTCCATTTACATGGTACACCTCCCTCCATTTACATGGTACACCTCCCTCCATTTATATGGTACACCTCCCTCCATTTATATGGTACACCTCCCTCCATTTATATGGTACACCTCCCTCCATTTACATGGTACACCTCCCTCCATTTACATGGTACACCTCCCTCCATTTATATGGTACACCTCCCTCCATTTATATGGTACACCTCCCTCCATTTACATGGTACACCTCCCTCCATTTACATGGTACACCTCCCTCCATTTATATGGTACACCTCCCTCCATTTATATGGTACACCTCCCTCCATTTATATGGTACACCTCCCTCCATTTATATGGTACACCTCCCTCCATTTACATGGTACACCTCCCTCCATTTACATGGTACACCTCCCTCCATTTATATGGTACACCTCCCTCCATTTATATGGTACACCTCCCTCCATTTATATGGTACACCTCCCTCCATTTACATGTTTCACCTCCCTCCATTTACATGGTACACCTCCCTCCATTTATATGGTACACCTCCCTCCATTTATATGGTACACCTCCCTCCATTTATATGGTACACCTCCCTCCATTTATATGGTACACCTCCCTCCATTTACATGGTACACCTCCCTCCATTTACATGGTACACCTCCCTCCATTTATATGGTACACCTCCCTCCATTTACATGGTACACCTCCCTCCATTTACATGGTACACCTCCCTCCATTTACATGGTACACCTCCCTCCATTTATATGGTACACCTCCCTCCATTTATATGGTACACCTCCCTCCATTTACATGGTACACCTCCCTCCATTTACATGGTACACCTCCCTCCATTTATATGGTACACCTCCCTCCATTTATATGGTACACCTCCCTCCATTTACATGGTACACCTCCCTCCATTTACATGGTACACCTCCCTCCATTTATATGGTACACCTCCCTCCATTTATATGGTACACCTCCCTCCATTTATATGGTACACCTCCCTCCATTTATATGGTACACCTCCCTCCATTTACATGGTACACCTCCCTCCATTTACATGGTACACCTCCCTCCATTTATATGGTACACCTCCCTCCATTTATATGGTACACCTCCCTCCATTTATATGGTACACCTCCCTCCATTTATATGGTACACCTCCCTCCATTTATATGGTACACCTCCCTCCATTTACATGGTACACCTCCCTCCATTTACATGGTACACCTCCCTCCATTTACATGGTACACCTCCCTCCATTTACATGGTACACCTCCCTCCATTTACATGGTACACCTCCCTCCATTTATATGGTACACCTCCCTCCATTTATATGGTACACCTCCCTCCATTTATATGGTACACCTCCCTCAATTTATATGGTACACCTCCCTCCATTTACATGGTACACCTCCCTCCATTTATATGGTACACCTCCCTCCATTTACATGGTACACCTCCCTCCATTTACATGGTACACCTCCCTCCATTTACATGGTACACCTCCCTCCATTTACATGGTACACCTCCCTCCATTTACATGGTACACCTCCCTCCATTTACATGGTACACCTCCCTCCATTTACATGGTACACCTCCCTCCATTTACATGGTACACCTCCCTCCATTTACATGGTACACCTCCCTCCATTTACATGGTACACCTCCCTCCATTTACATGGTACACCTCCCTCCATTTACATGGTACACCTCCCTCCATTTACATGGTACACCTCCCTCCATTTACATGGTACACCTCCCTCCATTTACATGGTACACCTCCCTCCATTTACATGGTACACCTCCCTCCATTTATATGGTACACCTCCCTCCATTTATATGGTACACCTCCCTCCATTTACATGGTACACCTCCCTCCATTTACATGGTACACCTCCCTCCATTTACATGGTACACCTCCCTCCATTTATATGGTACACCTCCCTCCATTTATATGGTACACCTCCCTCCATTTACATGGTACACCTCCCTCCATTTATATGGTACACCTCCCTCCATTTACATGGTACACCTCCCTCCATTTACATGGTACACCTCCCTCCATTTACATGGTACACCTCCCTCCATTTGCATGGTACACCTCCCTCCATTTACATGGTACACCTCCCTCCATTTACATGGTACACCTCCCTCCATTTACATGGTACACCTCCCTCCATTTACATGGTACACCTCCCTCCATTTATATGGTACACCTCCCTCCATTTATATGGTACACCTCCCTCCATTTACATGGTACACCTCCCTCCATTTACATGGTACACCTCCCTCCATTTACATGGTACACCTCCCTCCATTTATATGGTACACCTCCCTCCATTTACATGGTACACCTCCCTCCATTTATATGGTACACCTCCCTCCATTTATATGGTACACCTCCCTCCATTTACATGGTACACCTCCCTCCATTTACATGGTACACCTCCCTCCATTTACATGGTACACCTCCCTCCATTTACATGGTACACCTCCCTCCATTTACATGGTACACCTCCCTCCATTTACATGGTACACCTCCCTCCATTTACATGGTACACCTCCCTCCATTTACATGGTACACCTCCCTCCATTTACATGGTACACCTCCCTCCATTTACATGGTACACCTCCCTCCATTTACATGGTACACCTCCCTCCATTTACATGGTACACCTCCCTCCATTTACATGGTACACCTCCCTCCATTTACATGGTACACCTCCCTCCATTTACATGGTACACCTCCCTCCATTTACATGGTACAACTCCCTCCATTTACATGGTACAACTCCCTCCATTTATATGGTACACCTCCCTCCATTTACATGGTACAACTCCCTCCATTTACATGGTACACCTCCCTCCATTTACATGGTACAACTCCCTCCATTGTTATCTTTTCCAGCAGTTCATGTCTTTGTTACATGCCAAAATTATGTCATTTCCTCAATTTTACTTGTCTTTATAACTATTATTAGAGAGATCTGTTTGCTATTGTGTTTTCTTGTTTGTCCAATAAATGTGTAATGCTCTTATGTAACATTCAAAGACTCATACGTGGGAGTCTTCATGGTGAAGTGGTCAAGCCGTCTGCCTCATGCTCCGAAGGTTGTGGGTTCGATTCCGCGCTACATCGTTCAATTCATGAGTGCATTTTCCTTGGAGACTCCTGCGTGTCGTTGCTGGAGCTACGGAGTTTGTGCTTTGTGCAACATTTTCGGCAGGCAGCCCTGCGGCAAGAGACCGAGCCATATGGGATAAAACCCAGAGCAATGAAGTCGATCCTCTCGACTTTTAAGACTTTTTTCCAAAGACTCATATGTGCCTGTCAGCTGGTTTGTTAAATGTGCAACTTTCACATCTGTTTGTTGCCACAGGAAATATATATGCTCTTACTGTCTCTTGTTCTACCAGCTCTAATTCATAAAGGTTTGTATTGTTGGTTTAATTAGTTTAGTTTAGTCAACAGATCAACATCACAGCCAACGGGTGTAACCTATAAGTGCTCCGTTCTCATAACTCAAGCCTGAGTCCGGAGAATTTCAGCTTGGTGCACGAACTCCGTAGCACCAGCGAGGATCCTGAAATACTTTGGGTAGATTTTGAACTCAAAATTTTGCCCGGGCAGCGTGTTAGGCTACTCTTTCTCGATTTCCAACTGCCAAGGATTTTTTTACGTGCGCAACAATACACACAGGCGTCCGATCTCACTACCCAGAGACCAGGGGAAATTTTATTACTAGAAGTCCACGTGAACAAATCCCGGCCCTCACCGGGGCTTGAACCTGGGACATCCAGCAATTGAGGCAGACACCATACCTCAAGACCACGTTTTTGTCTGTAGTCAAACAGCACTCCATGAGAATCCAAAACAAATGCATAACCTACCCTGCTGACAGCAGATTTTGAATTTCTTGGCTGAAGGTGAAGAAGGATATATTCAATCCATTGTTTTTGTTTGAAGTTTGCAATGGATAGCTGAGGATTTCTTTATAGAGGCAATGGCTATGGTCACCCACCAGAATGGTCATTGCCAAGAAGGAAAGCAGTAACATACTACCTTGTTTACAGATGTCTAGGAAACTAGAGCAGTCAAAGAAATCATGGAAAAGATTTGTTGGTGAGACCCCGGGCCAGGAGGATCTTGCATACACACTGAGGATAAGTGTACCACAGGGAGTGATACTAACAAATGTGATCATGGAATTCCATGTTACTGTCTTGCCAAGGAAGGACCCTATGTCACAATTAAAAGAAGACTAACAGTAGAAAAATGAAATGTGAGAACTATGAATGAAGAGAATAAAATTAGTGGAACTGCAGTAAAGCTGTGGAAATGTAAACAATATAAAATAACACTAATGTAGCTTTACTGAACAGAATTACATAATTCCATTTTGTAAAGCTGCATTACTTTATGCTATTTTATATTGCTTATGAATGAATAGAAACAGCACATAGGTATAAGTAAAATAGAAACACACAATGTGCAATAAACAACCTGAAAAAAAGGTAAATCAGAACATGATAAGTTCATAGCAGAGTTTATTGAAACTGGTTGAAAACAAAGTGTGAAGTTATATCACATGTTATGCGAGAAGATGCAGAGAACATAAATATGGCCAAAGAAATGGATGAGAACAGTATATATTCCAAAACCAAGAAGGATAACATGAAATGGGTTATAAAATGCTTAATGTCGGTTGCTCAGAAATTGATGTTAATATTTTGCAGATTTCTATTAGGATTCTTGAAATTTAAGTTGAGGTAATGTGCTTGTTTCATTACATATAATCTGCTTTACTTGCGGCAATGCCAGAACAATATGATTGTATGCTTGCAAGCCAATTCACCTATATTTTTTTTGCATTAGCTTTTGCCACTAGCTTTTTACACAGCACCATTACCATCATTATCAATTGCTTTGCCAGTTATCATGGGCAATTATGCTTCCTCAAACCCGCCATACTCTCAAAGAAGGTATTAATTTATATGGTGATACTCGTGTATATCCAAGATGTCATAATTTCACCATCATTCTCTTTTACATTTTCCATTAATCTTACCTGTTGCTGCAAATTGTTCCATGTTTTTATTTCTTCTCACGTGACCCCAGAAATGTTGACTGCTCTCTTCCAATGTTTGTGATAAGATTCTTATGTGCCTTATTATAATCATCATCATCGTGTACCATGCTGATGTAATAAGCATTGGTAGTCATAGTTCACCATCTCACATGATCACTAGAGTTTCAAGTCAGGTCTGTGTTCTTTTCCTGAATATACAAGATGACCATGTCATAGAGGCGTTTATTTATTTGCCTTCCTCTTGCTACTTTTCCTTCAATTTTACTAGTTGTCACTAAGTTCTCAAGTTGATTTCTCTTCAAAATATTCCCCCCTAAAAATGTCCACGTCTGATTTCTCTAATCAGTTATGATTTTCATCTGTTTCATGAAGAACCATATCATTTATTTTTATGTTTGACCATGGCATTCTTTGCAATTTCCTCAAAAACCACATTTCTGCTGTCAGATATTTCTCAATGTGTCTGCTTATTGTCTGTGTTTCACATATGTATAACAATATGGGCTTTGTTTAGCACTATAACTCAGTTTTTTACATGGTAACCTGAATGATCCCATAGGAAGCCAATTAAAGAGAGGAGATGTCCCTAGACAGATCAGATCTCAACCACAACATATCCCTAGGCAGATCAGATCTCAACCACAACATATCCCTAGGCAGATCAGATCTCAACCACAACATATCCCTAGGCAGATCAGATCTCAACCACAACATATCCCTAGGCAGATCAGATCTCAACCACAACATGTCCCTAGACAGATTTCAGTCACCACATAACCCTGGACAGATTTCATCCACAACATTCCATAATACATATTTTTGTAAAGAGCTCAAGAACACAACACACCTTGCTCTTCAGGACCATAGAATGAGTTTTGTTGAAGTGACTTAACTGCAATCAGAGATGACATGTAGTTGTTCAGTTATCCTCTTCTCATGTTGACCAGTGTCAATCATTCCTATAGCACATTGCTTGTGGATACAACTGCTCCATGTTCTCATTATTCAGCAATATTTGGCTTTTTATTAAATAAATCAGCATGCAACAGGTTGGTTGTTCTCCTCTAAGTGGTTGATACTCCGGCCCCGTGGTGAAGGGGTTACGGACGCAGTTTGTAATCTTGCATACCCGTGTTCAAAATACAGCTTTGAGCGATTTGGCAGCAGACCACCTTACATTGGTTTTTTATGAAATGGTATGCCTGCCGGTCATTCAGAAAGCAATGGCAAACTAGTGAGCGTAAACTTGCCCAGGGATCACGAACAGCCAAAAATGCTGGGGTTGACTGCTATGTCCTGTAAAGGATACGCAACTAACTTTTAATTTAAATGGAGGTTGGCATGGCCAAGAGGATAAGAGTGCTTGCTCCAAAACTTGCTGTGAAATGTGGTGGGGTAGCAGGTTCACCTCTACTGTTCAGTTGGACTTGTGTTGACTTCTCATCCTTGACTTGGGGACATACATTATGAGTACCTCAGAAGTCGGAGTGGGTTCGCCTGATATCGAGGGACATTAGTAATAGGGAAAGCTAACCCATACACAAAAATCAAAATAACAAATATCTATAATAGGAGGAGTTCAAGCACTATGGGTATATAGTCATCATCATCAAGTGCCATGCCGATAGGCGTGGGCTGTCATGGTTCGCCATCTCATGCGGTCACTTGTGTCTCGAATCAGGTCCATGTTCTTGTCCCGACCATGTCATGCTGCCAAACCAACAAGATATTCATCCCTTTGTCTTCCTCTTGCTCTCTTCCCATCAAGCTTGCTAGTTGTCACTAAATTTTCAAGTCCACATCTTCTCATTACATATCCAAAAAAATCTTTACTGTGCACGTCTAATTTCTCCAATCAATCTGTTTTTCATTTTCCTCTTGAAGGACTGTCTCATTTGATTTTCTGTCCGTCCATGGTATTCTTTGCATTTTTCTCAAAATCCACATGTCCACTGCCATTAGATGATTCTTGGCTTGTCTGTTAATTGTCCATGTTTTACACGCATACAACAATATGGGTTCTTTGGTAGGTTAAAGTAATTATTGTCTGGGACAGGAGGAGTTAAAGCTACAACTATGGTAGAGTCAGTTAAAGTAACTTTTAACTTAAACAGAAGGTGTTCTAACAACATTGACATAGAGTTGGTAAAATTATCAACAATCTAGAAGGAGAATTGTAAAGTAATAGCTAGGACTAATGTAACAGTTGTTTAGTTTAGCCGTTTAGTCGTTGGATCAACATCACGGCACAGGGTTTAACCCATAAGTGCTCCGATTTCCTCCTAACTCAAACCTGAGTCTGGAGAAACTCAGCTCAATGCACGAACTCCGTAGCATCGGCGAGGATCCTGAAATACTTGGGTAGATTTTTAACTCGAAATTTTGCCCGGGCAGCGCCGTTAGGCTACTCTTGTTCGATTTCCAACTGCCAGTGGATTTTTTACGTGCGCAACAATACACACGGGCATCCGATCTCACTACCCAGAGACCAGGGGAAATTTTATTACTGGAAGTCCAGGTGGATTTTTAAAATAAATCCCGGTCCTCACCGGGGCCTGAACCCGGGACCTCCAGCACTCGAGGCGGACACCATACCTTGAGACCACTCAGCCCCCTCTGCCTTGTCAAGGATGAGAAGTCAACACAAGTCCAACTGAACAGTAGAGGTGAACCTGCTACCCCACCACATTTCACTGCAAGTTTTGGAGCAAGCACTCTTATCCTCTTGGCCATGCCAACAGTTGTCTGGAACAGAAGAAATTTATATTTTCATGTCTCTAGCTATTATTTTATTTATACTGCCTTGTCACCACATGATCATTTATTACATGTTTGTCATTACATTCTTATTGATCATTGCTGATTGTATTACAATGAAATAAAATATATAGCATATTTACTTTCAGTGGTTAAACAGTACATTTAAAGGGGCACAGAATGGCAACATTATGCAACTTTTTGTGTTTTATATTTTAGAAAATGTTATAATTATATAGCAGTTAATATTGTTTCATTTATTCTGCCAATTAACCATCTCGTGATTGTTTGTCAAATGTTTGTATTTACTTCCTAATTGATTATTGTGGATTGTATTACAATAAGACAAAATAACCTTTACCTTCCAGCGCTAGAGGGGCACTCAGTGCAAGCACATGTATATTGCTCTGTGTGTTTTGTATTTTAGAGAAAGTTATACTAATATAGAGTATAGTGGTTAGTGAGCTTGCCTGCTAAGGCAATGGTTCATGTTCAATCCCTCACAGCCAGGATTATTTTTATGATCAGCATGGTTCTGGTGCCGACGACCCAGTTTCATAAAAGTGTGTACCAGACAATTGTCTGGGACATCTCCAGGAAGGAGAGGTCACGAGGAAGGGGACTGGCCGCCCCTCCTCATATGTTATGACCAAGAATATGTGAAGGCCTAACACTTCACATCCCAGTGGCAGTGTCTTCTACGGGACTAGCTTTACCTTTTGAAAGGCAACCTGCTTCCAATTTTCCCCCAGCTGTGTTTCAAACACAGTTTGTGGGATTGCGAATTGCACTCGTATCCCCCACAGCACCAGCTTGATTAATTAGCATATCTTAATATAATCATACTTCGGTGGGTATAATCCTGTGATTCCAGCCATATGAAAGCCTGTGTAACTGCCATCACCTCCATCGTCATGCTGCTCGTGGTCATAGAGTGGGCACCACTGGATTCTTGAACGGTTCGGCCCGCTGAACGGGCTGTAAATGCCCACGCACTTCTCTGCTGCTTTACAACAGATCCATCTGTATAGATGAGCACTTCGGGGCTATCTGAGTGAAGATGTCGTCGGACAGGTCTGTAGTCTTACCAGTATCAACCCCGACAAGAAATGGGTGCCGGTGCCTCCAGCTTTTAAGTGTACCTTCTCCTGCATTATCACACTCGACAGACGGTGCAGAGAGCAGAACCCTGCCGCTGTCAATGCAGAGGTTAACGCGCTCATCTATGATCACTCAGATAGCCCCGAAGTGCTCATCTATACAGATGGATCTGTTGTAAAGCAGCAGAGAAGTGCGTGGGCATTTACAGCCCGTTCAGCGGGCCGAACCGTTCAAGAATCCAGTGGTGCCCACTCTATGACCACGAGCAGCATGACGATGGAGGTGATGGCAGTTACACAGGCTTTCATATGGCTGGAATCACAGCATTATACCAACGTGTGTGTACTAAGTGATTCAATGAGCATGATTCAGAAGGTCGAAGCTGGATCTGTACGTAGACAGTGGACTGAGTCGCTGCGGAAGTCTGTTGTCCGCAAAGTCACCTTCATCTTCGTCCCGGGACATGCGGGAGTCGAGGGAAATGAACGAGCTGATAAATTGGCTGGCTCTGCACCCCCTGTAGATGGCCAGCCCATGGATCGTGCCGATGTTATTAACGCCCTTAAAGATATGGCGAGAACAGAGGATTTTGATGCCAGTGATTCCACATCGCTTTCCAGGATGAAAGACCTGGGAGTAAGAATCGGCACAGCCAGACGCGAGAGGTACATCGGGAAAACAAAGCGCCTCGTCAACCAACACAAAATTGGCACTATTAGCCACCGGACGCTGATGCATATGCTGGGGGGAGGATCTGAGCACCTATGGACATGTCCGGAGTGCAACGAAGATACCCCAACTGATAACTAACTAACTAATCATACTTCAAATGTCAGTATGAATTAATCCAAAGACAGCAGCAGTAAAATTGAGCATTTTGGCATCTCCATAGAGTTTTATTTTGTATGCTATCACTGGTGATTGTTGTGTGTAATACAGTGGTACCTCGGGTTACGAACTTAATTCATTTAAAGACAATCCGTTTCAAGATGAAAGAACCGTTCTTTTTTTTTTATTAACATCCGGTCGTTTACCTGACAAAACGCAAAGAATACATGTACTTCACGTATTAAATAAAGAGAAAGAAAACAACCAAATGAATGAAATGTAAAATTTAAAAAAAAAAGATTTAGTCTATCTTTATTACCAAGAATACGATCATGGGAAATTTGTAACTTTCTTTGTTATTCTGAATCATTAGTTTCAGGAGTATCTTGTCGCTGTTTCTTGGCAGCCGAATGGGAATCTTTGTGAACCAAGAAACTATGAAGGGAAATTTGTTGCTTCCTTTGCTGGAGAATCTTTCCTTTAATGACTTTAGCTGTTCATTCTGAAGATCCACAAGCTCATCTGTAGTACTGTTTGAACTGTACGCAATCGTTTGTCTCCGTTACACCTTGCTCTCTCTCTTTCTCGCGCCTTCGTTCGTAACCTGAGGCACTGTTCGTTACACGAGACATAAAATTTTCAAAATTGTTGTTCGTAACCTGAATTATTCGTGGCCTGAGGCGTTCGTAACCTGAGGTACCACTGTATAGGCATTCAGACTCAAGATCAGTGTAGCCAGAAAAGAGCTGCACATCAATCATATGAAGAAGTATGTGAGTTAGCCGAGCTTGCACAGTATCATGATGCTCACCATACCTCCCAGAATATTTTTGGCTACTTATTATATCATGCTGGGTCCTCAGTTATCTAAAATAATAAATGTAAATGACCCTTTCCCATGTCTTGAGATGTGGTCAGAGCTCTGTAAAATAGTGTGTCTAGTGCAGAAGAACAGGTAGATCATCGCGGCTTTGAGAGAATAGTGCTGCAGGGAGTCACCAGAGGATTTGGCCAACACTCAAAACTCTGAGGAATGGCCAGATGGATATATAATCAGACAGCTCCTGGTAACATTAGTATTGGGACTCTTCGCTGGCTGATGCAGATGAGAATGGGACACGTATGGGAATGTCCTGAGTACTGTGATGTCAGTTTTTGATTCAGGCCTTGAGGCATATTGTGTATATGCCCCATATTGTTTGTGGACCAACCACCACTTGCTGGCTGCCGTGACTGCCTTAGACATTTCCTGGCACCCATGTTAGGTTGAGCCGGTCTCCCTGGCCTAGGAGTTTACGTCTTTCTCCGTAATCCCGTAATGTGATGTGCACGAGAAACGGTAGTGGTTCTTGCCACGTCGGTAACTTACGAGGTACGTGAGCCGGTCGCTCAGAAAGCAATGGCAAACTACTGAGCGTAATCTTGCCTAGTATATCAACAGCAGCTGAAAAATGCTGGTGTTGACTGCAACATCCTATAAGGGATATGCAAAAAAAAACACCCCCCCCCCCCCCCCCCCCCCCCCCCCAATGTTAGGTTGGGTCAAAGTGGAAGCCCATGTTAGTTTTTGAAAATCTACCTCAGTGTGGATTAAAACTCTCTTGACCACCTGGCCACTGTGCTATTGCAATGCCCCTGAGCTATGTACTCAATGGCAATGGCAAACTACTGAGCGTAATCTTGCCTAGTATATCAACAGCAGCTGAAAAATGCTGGTGTTGACTGCAACATCCTATAAGGGATATGCAAACCCCCCCCCCCCCCCCCCCCCCCCAATGTTAGGTTGGGTCAAAGTGGAAGCCCATGTTAGTTTTTGAAAATCTACCTCAGTGTGGATTAAAACTCTCTTGACCACCTGGCCACTGTGCTATTGCAATGCCCCTGAGCTATGTACTCATACACAAATGTATCACATAGAGGGAGGTTTTTGAAATGTTGACATTCTACCAGATCTCAACGTCAAAGGAAACTGACTCACAAACAATATCATGTTTTAGAAACTTCTTCTGCTGCTGCGTTCATTCAGAGAGTTTTTTTGTTGTTGTTGACATGATTGCGTTGTGCCAGTTTACAGCAAAGCTGCGATACTTGCACCTTTAGGTCGACACATCCGACATCTGTGGGTGTTTGTTGATCGGGTTAACCTTCCCGGGTTTAGAAAGAGCAGTAATGGAAGGCTTGCTTCCTGGAAGAGGAAACATTAGCCAACCAACAAGACAGTGGACACAGGACATCACAGACGTCCCTGGCAGGAAAATACATGAGGCAGAGGAACTGGCAATAGATTGAGAGTCTTTTTGGTAGACCATGAGGTTATACAGATGTCTTAGACGTGATGATGACATGTTTTATTATAACAGTTATAAAGTAACATCAGTCTTGAGCACATGTTTCAAAAGGTAAGAAAAACAACAGTACCTGGTATGATTACAAAATAATCAGTGTCATTTATATTGTACAAGTCAGGCATATACAAACCTGGGTAGTTCTAGTTAATTCATGAATTTTGTTCCTAATATAAATGGTTTTAAAGTTGTATTTTAAAACAACCTGCCCACAGCGAATATTTATAGTATACTTCGGGAGTAAATGGGCAGCACTAATTAGATCCCTTGTCTGGAGAGTAGATGAGCACCATCATGTAGATCTCTTGCCTGGAGAGTAGAACATCACCATGTAGATCTCTTGTCTGGAGAGCAGAACATCACCATGTAGATCTCTTGCCTGGAGAGTAGAACATCACCATGTAGATCCCTTGTCTGGAGAGTAGATGAGCACCATCATGTAGATCTCTTGCCTGGAGAGTAGAACATCACCATGTAGATCTCTTGTCTGGAGAGCAGAACATCACCATGTAGATCTCTTGCCTGGAGAGTAGAACATCACCATGTAGATCCCTTGTCTGGAGAGTAGATGAGCACCATCATGTAGATCTCTTGCCTGGAGAGTAGAACATCACCATGTAGATCTCTTGTCTGGAGAGTAGAACATCACCATGTAGATCTCTTGTCTGGAGAGTAGAACATCACCATGTAGATCTCTTGTCTGGAGAGTAGAACATCACCATGTAGATCCCTTGTCTGGAGAGTAGAACATCACCATGTAGATCCCTTGCCTGGAGAGTAGATGAGCACCATCATGTAGATCTCTTGCCTGGAGAGTAGAACATCACCATGTAGATCCCTTGTCTGGAGAGTAGATGAGCACCATTATGTAGATCTCTTGCCTGGAGAGTAGAACATCACCATGTAGATCCCTTGTCTGGAGAGTAGATGAGCACCGTCATGTAGATCTCTTGTCTGGAGAGTAGATGAGCACCATCATGTAGATCTCTTGTCTGGAGAGTAGAACATCACCATGTAGATCTCTTGTCTGGAGAGTAGATGAGCACCATCATGTAGATCTCTTGCCTGGAGAGTAGAACATCACCATGTAGATCCCTTGTCTGGAGAGTAGATGAGCACCATCATGTAGATCTCTTGTCTGGAGAGTAGATGAGCACCATCATGTAGATCCCTTGTCTGGAGAGTAGATGAGCACCATCATGTAGATGTCTTG
This sequence comes from Cepaea hortensis, assembly GCA_963921405.1. Taxonomy (NCBI): domain Eukaryota; kingdom Metazoa; phylum Mollusca; class Gastropoda; order Stylommatophora; family Helicidae; genus Cepaea; species Cepaea hortensis. Next base: position 130,209,472 of record OY992880.1, on the reverse strand, counting down.
CCTGGAGAGTAGATGAGCACCATCATGTAGATCTCTTGTCTGGAGAGTAGATGAGCACCATCATGTAGATCTCTTGTCTGGAGAGTAGATGAGCACCATCATGTAGATCCCTTGTCTGGAGAGTAGATGAGCACCATCATGTAGATGTCTTGCCTGGTGAGTAGAACATCACCATGTAGATCTCTTGTCTGGAGAGTAGATGAGCACCATCATGTAGATCTCTTGTCTGGAGAGTAGATGAGCACCATCATGTAGATCTCTTGCCTGGAGAGTAGAACATCACCATGTAGATCCCTTGCCTGGAGAGTAGAACATCACCATGTAGATCTCTTGCCTGGAGAGTAGAACATCATCATGTAGATCTCTTGCCTGGAGAGTAGAACATCACCATGTAGATCTCTTGCCTGGAGAGTAGAACATCACCTTGTAGATCCCTTGTCTGGAGAGTAGATGAGCACCATCATGTAGATCTCTTGCCTGGAGAGTAAAACATCACCATGTAGATCTCTTGTCTGGAGAGTAGAACATCATCATGTAGATCTCTTGCCTGGAGAGTAGAACATCACCATGTAGATCTCTTGCCTGGAGAGTAAAACATCACCATGTAGATCTCTTGCCTGGAGAGTAGAACATCATCATGTAGATCTCTTGCCTGGAGAGTAGAACATCACCATGTAGATCTCTTGCCTGGAGAGTAGAACATCACCTTGTAGATCCCTTGTCTGGAGAGTAGATGAGCACCATCATGTAGATCTCTTGCCTGGAGAGTAGAACATCACCATGTAGATCTCTTGTCTGGAGAGTAGAACATCACCATGTAGATCTCTTGCCTGGGAAGGGGATGGTCACCACCACGTAGATCCCTTGCCTGGGGAGGAGATGGTCACCACCTGGTAGATCTTTTGCCGCATGAAAAACTGTGAAAGTTAGCTACACTGAGTGCTGATGTTTCCATCGTGCTACCCTTACACCCCGCGATTGCATTATGAATTCATGTGATTTTCTGTTTATTATATATTTTCTTTCTGCAGATGGAAGGTTGTTCATTCGTACTGTAGCTGAAGGAATGCATTCAAGAGTAGTACCACCTGCAAAATAAGGACATGACTGTTACCGAGAAAAATAACAAAGGAACAATACAAATGAAGGCATACATCGTGTTGCTAATGACTTTTCTGTTGTTAATTAAGACTTTGGATAAACAGAGTTTTATTAATTGACATCCTGAATTGATGTCTCCAAAATTATAACCTGATTGTTGTGAGCCAAAATGTAAAATAATCAACGAAATCAAATGAAGACACATGTCTCATTGCAGGGATTTTCTTTCTGTTACATAGACCATGGACAAATAGAATTAGAAAATGTATGATGTCCAGAAATCCCAAGCATGTGTGTGCCTGCAGTAGTCTCCCTTATTACAACTCAGTATGTTCAAGGGGTGGTGTTTAATACTTGTATAAGAAGAGCATTTAAAACCATAACAGATATTTTTTTTAAATAAATATTAATCAGATACAAGTTTTAAAATATAAAGAAGTAAAATTACACAACTGAACCAGCATTATCAGCTGTTGCACACTTGTAGAAATTCTGAGGAAGTAATCTTAACACCTGTTGGGTTCAACATGCAATGATAATAGACCACTTTGATAATCTAAAGTATAATCATCCAGAATATATTCATCTTAACTCTTTCAGTCATAGAAGACCAGCAGCTGCCCAGTGGAGAAATTGGTAACAAAATCACAATCTATTATTTTCATGGGAGCCAAATATATGCATCTTGTACAAATACATACCCTTTATCATGATCTGGCTAAACATAAGAACATCTTATGTAATAAATAACTTTTATTGAATATCAGAAAGAGTACTCAAACGTTATTTAGAACTTGTTTTGCTGTATGGCAGTGAATCTTGGAATATGAACGAACAAATTAGGAAGAGTTTAGAGGTAAAGGACGTGTGGTTCCTGACACAAATGCTGCAAATACCCTGGACTGCCAGAGTAACTAACAATGATTGCTGGGAAGAGGCTGTTGAAAGTAGAAAGTATACATAACTATAAGAAAGAGATAATAATCATATGAGAAGAGAAGTATTGGAGAAAATCGTGACAACTGGAAAGATGAGTGGTAGAAGAGACAGAGCAGACCAAGATAAATGTGGTTTGATGGTTAAAGATGATGGTGTGGAGGAAACCATCAATGGAATTTATCCAGAACACCAGTGACCGAATTCCTTGGAAATACATAACACCTATGCCACTTTACAAGACACGAAATGATGAGATAAACATAAGACATTCAGGCACATGGGACCCACCAATAAGTACATGAGAGGAAGCCAATGCCACTCTTTGCATTGTTTGGTTCATAAACAGAACAGTTAAAACATGAGAAACAATTAATTTCATTTAAATTATGCATTAACATGCACAGGGACCTCTTGGAATAAATGTTTGTATTACATTTCTTAAGTTGTGATAATTAAATATTGTGTGAATATATTTTATTGTATTGTAAAACTTGTATCTGATAATTGTGTTCATATCTCTGTTTAAAACCTTTAGAGTTTTTGAGGGTTTTGTTTTGTTTTCTTGTATAGCATATTAGCACTTCATTTTAGTGACTGGTTTTGTTTTGTTTTTGCGTTCGCTCAATTTGAACTCAAGTGTAGTCCATAATAAATGTGCTACTACTTCTAGTGCACAAGACTAATTTTTGTGTGTGGATTAGCTTTCCCTCTTACCAGTGTCCCTCGCCATCAGGCAAACCCACTGTGACTTCTGAGGTATTTGTAATTTTTGTCCCCTAGTCAAGGACAAGAAGTCAACATTTTAGTCCCATTGAACGGTGTAGGAATTGAACCCACAACCTCAGCATCAGCACACGGGATGTTTAAGAGCAAATGCTCTTATCTATTCAGCCATGCTGACCTCTAATGACCTGTTGTTGTAAGCAACAGTTTGCAAACCTCTGCAGTTACATATGTTCTGTGTCAAATAAGGCAGCCAGGCTCACATCACCCCTCTCTGTCGCCTCTTACAACATAAATGGTAGGTGGCAGTGTTACCTTATGGGCCCTGGAAACACACAGGCAATCACTTTCTCATTTTGGTCTAGTTTCACTGCTTTTTTGTTTTTTTATTGTCTCTCACTTCCACTGATTGGTATATTTTCATTGTCTCTATTACTTTCCCTCTTTGGTATATTTTCATTGTCTCTATTACTTCCCCTCTTTGGTATATTTTCATTTTTTTGTCCCTTTGGTATATTTTTGTGGTCTCTATTACCTCCCCTCTTTGGTATATTTTCTTCAGTCTCTATTACTTCCCCTCTTTGGTAGAAGTCATTACATTTACTCTCTGCCTGCTTTGGTATATTTCCACTACCTGTAATCTTATCTATCATCTTGTTTAGTACTGTTGCATTACTCTGGGCCACACATTATCCTCATGTCTTCTCTTTTACTCTAAATGGTATCAGAAGACCATTTGCAAATCTTCAAAATCCCTCAGTGGAGCAAAAGAATACAAATATAATTGGGAAATGTGAATCAAAAGCAACTCTGGGTAACTCCCATTAGAGCATTACTTTCACTGTTATGTGCATTGGTTCATTTCCTTGCTACTCAACTTGTTTGTTTTATAGTATCAGTGTCTAGAAGTACCTTCATTATGTTCATTTTATTTGGACACACATTCATGAATTTTAGCCACTAGTTCACATGTCTTGTGTTATTTTCCATTTTAAATCTTTTAAAGTCAAATCGAAAGTTATCTTTACTTAACAAAAGTATATGAATGCATTGTTGCTCAATTGTACTGGGTTTTCCTCATTATTTGTGACATAATAGAAGTGTCTTCCTTGTTGCTAAATGCTGTCATGAGCATCTAGTATTATTAAATATTGCAATAGATGTCTGATATTATTAAACAATTTCAGTGATTGTTTGACTATGTATGTATGGGATAGGCTGGCAAAGGCAATCTCAGATGTAGCTAATCATTGGTAGTTGTCTTTGAGTAGTCCAGAAATTCTTCTGTATGTTAGCAGGTGCTGATATTTCATGTTACAAGGGGAGCTTCAAATCAAAACCTTACATTTGTGCGTGTGTGTGTGTGAATATGTTCTGAAAAAGCACAGAACAAATGTATCATTTTTCAGTGTAGTCACCACTGCATTCAATGCAAGTCCTCCAGTGCCAATAAAGTGCTTGGATTTCTGTAGAAAATGATCTTTGTTGCGTATGTAACCACTCATGCACGACTTACTATACCTCCTCATTTGACCGAAAAGTTTTGAAACTTCCTACTCCACTCATACATTTGCTGGACTGATAGCTATCCATCACTATACTGGACCTTCATTTTCCAATGAATTTCTACAGGTTTCACCCATTCATTGATCAAATAATGAATAACAGAACACTGCTCCTCTTTGGTGCATGTCAAAAGTGGGATGGCCATCTTTAAACTGTCCTTATGACATCACCATGTTCGTCAGCACCATGATGTTGCATGCTTAACACTCTTGACATTCTTAACAACAATATTGACAGGTTACAAGACAATGGCATGGTTATTGTAATGTCTATCACACTTGTAATGTTTTCATTTTAAGTCCTCTCATAGTAAAGATTATAATAGATATCTGATGTTGCTAAAGGATCAGATAGCTATCTCATGCTGCTAAATGTTGGCATAGTTCATGTTGCTAAATGTTGCCATAGTTTCATGTTGCTAAATATTGCCATAGGCATCTAGTATTGCTAAATATTCATGTTGCTACATTTTGATAAACGATGTATCATGTTGTTAAATGTTCAGAACTTGTCTCATGCTGCTAAATGTTGGCATAGTTGTTTCATGTTGCAAAATGTTGCCACAGGCATGTACGAGAGTATTATTAAATGTTGCAATAGATGTCTCATTTTGTTACAATTTCTCTGTGATTTAAAAAAATTATATATGTATAGGATCATTCTGGCCTATGCAGTCACACATGTAGTAATTTCTGATAGTTTCATTACCATTGAGTAGTCCAAAATGTCAAAACAAGTGCTATGCATGAATAGGTGTTGATGTTTCATGTTAGTAAATAGTGTAATAGATACTTTATTTTGCTAAGTGTTGCCATAATTATCACATATTGCTGAATGTTGCTATGATTGTCACATGATGCTAAATATTGCTATAACTATCTATGTTGCTAAAATGTTGCTGTTTTTTTTTTTTGTTCGCGTTTCCATCCTGTTTCAGGATATTGCGGTCAACACCAGCATCTTTCAGCTGTATGTTGATTCCTAGGCTAGATTACGCTCATCAGCATGCCACGACTTTCTGAGCGACCGGCTCCATACTCTCATAGGTCACTGGCGCGACTCAAACCACTTCTAATTCTCGTGTGTTCACGTCAACCACGAGAGTATCCGGGGTTAACGGAGAAAGCTGCTAACCCCTCAGCCAGGGAGCCGGCAAAATGTTGCTGTTGTTAAAAAAAAATAAAGAATCGCACGAGAACCAACAAATCCTTACTTCAGCACAGGCCTTCTCTAGTTTGTTTCAAGGAAGCAATTTATGCTTGCTAGTCAGATTATGCTCACTGCATATTGAACTGTTTAGTGTACTAGGAAACATCAGTGTATTGCAGCATAATCTATCCAAGTCACGTGTGTTTTGTGAAATGCTGTGCTCTCATTCTGTAAACAAGATACCCGTGAAAATGTTTGGCAGAAAGGGACAAGTATACATACTCAAAAAGAAGCCAAATCAATAGTTCAAACATGTTTTTATTGTTCTTTAATATTTTTCCTTGTTTATTTTTTAATTGTCCTTATCCATGCATGACCCAATGTGCATGTCCATTTCAAATTTTTCAATTGATGTTTCATAATTTATTGTTGACTCATCTTAACTGAATCAGTACATTACATCTTGTGTTAGTTGCTACTTAATTTTACGGTGGTGTAGTATTAGGTTTGGATTTGTTTCATTTCTATTTCTCATTCAATATTTACATATTGAGCTAAATTTAGCCTAGAACAGAAGTAAATATTAAAATATGTGGTGTGATGCAAATGACATGTAAATTGATCAATTATTAACACTTGTTTGTGTGCAATGGAAAAATTCTGCAAGCAGGAATAATTTATTACTGACATCTTATAATCTTCTGATTGTTGAGGAAATCTATAAATTTTCAGATATAAGATTAGTTACTGAAAGTGACTTTAATAACAATTTGGTTTCATCATCATCATGTGCCATGCCGGTAAGAGTGGGTGGTCATGTTTGGCCATCTCACTCGATCACCAGAATTGTGGATTAGCTCAGTGTTTCTGTCTCGACCATGCCATGTGGCCAAGCCATCCAGATATTACTTCTCTGCCCTCCCCTTGGTCTCTTCCTCTCGATCTTGCCAGTTGTCACCAAGTTCTGCAATTTATTTCTTCTCATAACGTGACCAACAAATTTGGTTTACATACATTTTGAATGTTTTGTTTTTGTTCATCATTTAAACTCAAGCATAGTCCATACACATGCTACTACTTCTAATGCAGTGGACTGATTTTTGCATGTGGATTAGCTTTCCCTATTATCAGTGTCCCTCGCCATCAAGCGCACCCACTCTGACTTCTGAGGCACTTGTAATTTACATCACAAAGTCAAGGACGAGAAGTCAACATTTTAGTCCATTTGACTCATGTGGAGGTTGAATCCGTTACATTGGCATCAGCACACTGGATGATTAAGACTGCGCTCTTAACCATTCTGCCGTGCTGACCTCCTTTTTAGATGTTTATTACAAGTTTGAATTGTGATTGACCTTGGTAAATCAAAGCCATTACAGGTGGGTGAAATGTCTGAGAAATAAACAAACCAGAACAGTAGCAACAAGTGATACACTTTAGCACAAATCACATTTACAATGCTAAGTAATTTATTCCAAGCAGAGATGTGTTATATTCATTGTTCCTATTTATTTGTAAGTTTATAGATGTTTTTTACACTGGATGTTGATTTGAGTGCTAGAAATTTTTTTGGGACAATTCCTCAGAAAGCAAATCGTGCCAATTTTTTTCAATTTGAAAAGTATATGTCGGTCGTGACATAAAATAAATTACATGTGAAGTCAATTAATTTATTGTTTACCTTTGTTAGTTAACTCTGTTCATTTATCCTTAATATTTCCTAATTTATTGTTGAATCTTCCTAATTTGTTGTCCTTTCTAGTTCATCATTTAGTTGTAATTGTTTTTTTTTTTTATTCTGTTGAATTATTTTATAGTTGTTTTCTGTGTATGAAAACTAGATTGTTGTTATTATGTGCCCTGTGCAGTTATATTTAAGACTGCTGCATAAAGCTAAATAGCTGGGTTCTGAAAGAGAAATAGAATTACAATTGGTGTAGGCATTGAATTATCTGTGGTAATGTAGTGGGTTGTGCATTTACACATCATCATAGGTTGTATCCTCAGTAATGACAGGATTTCGATTTCTCCCAAGACAACTCTGCTATCCACTCAGTCTGATTGGATGGATACTGGAGAAAGTAATGACAGATAGTGTAGCATGATATATATATATATATATATATATATATATATATATATATATATATATATATATATATATATATATATATATATCCCTGGAATGCTTTAATAGCATATAACTGGGCCTACATCACTTTTATATATTTATATATATATATATATATATATATATATATATATATATATATATATATATATATATATATATATATATATAAAGCATCACATTCACATAAGTGCCTCATCTTCAACAACCAGCAAAGAGTCCCTACACTAATGATACCAATGGCAGCCTGATTATGAGTCCTGGCCATTCCACAAGTTCCAAGCATTGGTAAGTCCCTCAAGCCACTTCCCTCCACCTCCCTCAATAACATCACCCTCCCCAGGCTGAGATGATCTGCTCCCTCGTATCACATGCACGATCCCAAAGGGCCCCGACCATACAAGAGAATAGATACCACCAGAGACTTTTACTGGTAATGTTAATTGCTCTTCTTTATTGCGTTCAGTTTTGTCATGGCAGATGAGACCAGTTTTTATGTATCATTTATATACCATACCGGGGAGACCCCGGGTTCAAATCCTCGGTAAGGTGTGAGATTTTTTTCTGTCGGGGGCAAAAAGAAAATCCTAACCTGCACAGTTCGCGGCGACTGCACTCACCAGGCGGCCTTAATTCCTCAGGCTCAAAGACCCCTCCGCAAGGTACTATATTGGCAGTAAATGTCAGTTTGACAGTTTTTTGGATTTGAGAGGGGGAACTTGCTACTGGGCAACAGCGGGTTCTTTGCATTCCATTGCCCAGGCTTGTGCCCTGGAGAGGTCACTTCAGCACTGAATAACAGCGGCGACAAAACACGGCTCCTATACAGAGAACTAGCCACTTGGAAGAGGCCAGCCGGAAGACCCCAAATGTGATATAAAAATGTGTGTAAACAAGATATGAAAACCCTCGGCATAGATCCAGGAACGTGGGAAAGACTTGCAGTAGACAGATGTTCCTGGAGGAGAGATGTTCGAAACAGACTGGTGCTGTTTGAGTACAATCTGATCCAACAAACTGAGGATAGGAGGCATAGGCATAAAATGCAGTCGCTAACTGTGGGACCTACCTCATCTTACAGATGCGGAAACTGACAGAGATTGTCACTTTCACATTGGACTATACAGTCACCAGAGTCGGTGTCAGGTGCCTCCCCAGCAGCACAACTCTATAGTCCTACAGGACTGAAAGAGGCTTACTATTTGGATTTGATTGCAAATGTGATGGGATTTCTGAGAAGATCTGTGTATGTGTCTCTAGTGACAATGGTTACCCTGGACATGTGGTGATCTCAGTAATTTTTTTTCTCATCTCAAAAGAGAGTCCTCATAGCCCTGACTGCTGAGGACTGTGTACTGGGCAGAGAGAAGTGATGCTGCGTACTGAACCTCTTCTGTTTTGAGGATATGACATGGCTGTTCTATTTTGTTCCCTCAGGTGTTACATCTACAGATGCACACAATGAAAAACTAGGGTTAGAATTAAATTGTAAGAAGACACAGATTATAGTCGTCACTAGGAAGAAGGAAATACCACAGTGTAATATACTAGTAAATGGGAATATTCTTAAACAAGTGAATCAATACAGTTATCGCGGAACAATTATAACATCTGATGGGAGATGTCTTGAAGAGATTAGAATAAGAATTGCCTTGGCGAAAGTAGCCTTTTGCAAGATGGAAAACATACTGACCAATAAAAAGATGTCAATTGCATCGAGAAAAAGAGTGGTGAGGTGCTACATAGAACCTGTACTTTTGTATGGATGTGAAGTGTGGACAATGAGCAGGCAAGCTGTAAAACATCTGATGGATGTGGAAATGTGGTTTCTGAGGAATGTGCAAAGAAAAGCATGGACAGAGAGAAAAACCAATGACCAAGTCCTACTAGAAACAAATGAAAACCAGAGAAATTAGACGTAGACAGTCACAATTCTTTGGACACGTTATGAGAAAGAATAAACTGGAGAACTTGGTGACAACTGGCTAGACTGAGAACCTGAGGGGAAGTTAATACCTGGATAGCTTGGCCATGTGGTATGGTGGAGACAAGAACACTGAGCTGATCCATGACTCTGATGATCACGTGAGATGGGGAAACATGACTGCCCACGCTCGTTGGCATGGCACATGATGATGAGCAGTTCTCACTGAAAAACATCAGCATGTGCTTACAGTAAAAACAACCCATTGTAAGGTGCATTAGGCAGACGATGTTGAACCCATATATTTATAGACTAGTCTGCATGTGATGGGTGACTCGGTTAATACCTCACCCACCGCCTTCACTTTCCAAGACATTTCCTGGTACCTATTTTAGGCTGGGTCATTCACTTTTATATTATATGAGTAAATATATTTATTTATATTGTTTATTATTATAAATATACATATATTTCATTCCCTTGACAATTTTCTAACATGGCATGTTTAACTGCTGACATATACTCTGGAGTGACAGCTCTGTGTGTCCGACCTTGCCAGCAACAGGTTGTCACAGCACTCGTGTCAGTTTGAAATCTCCTGCTCCACTCATGGACATGCTGGAGTGACAAGCGTATATCACTTTACTGGGTCTTCTTCCTTCACCAATGTATTCATCCAGATTTCATATTGATCTGGCTGTTTTATGTCTCCAGACTTGAATGCTGTTAATGTATTACTACTTACAAATTATTTATCATGACATTGTACAGTTTAGTGGGATTGACAAATGATCTATACAATCAATTTTGCTGCTGGATGGCAATACTGTGATTTGCATAATCAGTTTTGGTGGTTTTGTTTTGATGCAGATTGGTTCAAATTGGTCATTAAAATGGTGAACATATGTAAGTCTTCTTGTTGGTGAAATTGTATGTGATGTCTGGCAGTCTTTGCTACAGGGGAATATAGTGTCATCTACCAGTTCCAGAGTGGGTTCATTAGTGGCTGATTAGGCACATCTGAGGATAAAAATGTCTGTTAGGATCAGAGGAGTGACAACTGTCAATCAAGTGCGGAACATATCTGGGTAACTGTCTAGATGTGCAATTCCTCACAGGTTCATATTAATTATTAAAGTCAAGGCAAATGACCCCTTCTTGACATGTCTTAAGCTGCCCCGGGTATATGGTGCTAAACCCATGTTTGTACAGACCAGTCAGCACTCAGTGGACGATGCGGTCAGTACCAGGCCACACAGGTTGACGCCAGCAGGAATCTAACTCCACTGGGCTAGGCCATGACTACTGCAAATAAAATGGTGCGAAACTTTTAGCAAAGCTGTTAACATAAGATGAATACAGGAAAAAATAACAATGTAACTGTTTGTTTTATAAGGATCAAATCATAAAGAGACCAAATTAAATTGTGTATTTATTGGAACCTATCCATAGGTACCATAAGCCATGCTGTGGCGAAGGGGTTACAAACACAATTCAAATCACAGGTGCGTGCGATTTGGAAGCAGACCGCTACACACTGGTTTTCATACAATGGTATGAGTGCCAGTCGTTTGGAAAATGAAGTGCGCTGGTAATGTCAAGATGAATACAGGAAAAAATAACAATGTAACTGTTTGTTTTATAAGGATCAAATCATAAAGAGACCAAATTAAATTGTGTATTTATTGGAACCTATCCATAGGTACCATAAGCCATGCTGTGGCGAAGGGGTTACAAACACAATTCAAATCACAGGTGCGTGCGATTTGGAAGCAGACCGCTACACACTGGTTTTCATACAATGGTATGAGTGCCAGTCGTTTGGAAAATGAAGTGCGCTGGTAATGTCAAGAGTACATGTTCTAAATTGCTGTTATATAACGGGCGCAGAGTTGGGGTGAGCGCCCAGCCTTGCAAAATACCCCGGCTTGTGCATTCATCACCTCTGGCAGCAAAAGTCCAACTTCTGGCTTCATGTGGTAGAACTCTTTTTACTAACAGATGAAGGGGAGGCGGCGAGTCTCTGGCGCCGTAAAGAAAAAACAGAATGTTCTAAATATGTATTACGTACATATTTGCGCTGGAGGCACCTATCCCAATTAGCGAACTGGAGCTAGCAATATCAAAACTGAAAATGAGAAAGTCACCAGGAGCTGACGGTATCTCCAATGAAAGGATCAAGAACATAGGAACAATGATCAAAACAAAGCTACTGCAGATCTTCAATAACTGCTGGACCTTAGGTTGTGTTCCAGAAGCCTGGAGAGAAGCAATCATGATACCTCTCCTAAAACCAGAGAAAGGCAGTTCCAGTGCCTCAAGTTACAGACCAATAAGTCTCGCCAACTGTCTCTGCATAACAATGGAGCGTATTGTCAATTGCAGACTGCAGTGGTACATTGAAAGTGAAAATATTCCTATGCCACAGCAGGCTGGCTTTAGGCAGTGTTACTCTACGGAAGATCAGACAACCACCTCTCTGAAGAAATTGTGTGTGTATGGGGGGGGGGGGGGGGAAGGCGAGAGATAGATAATGAAGCCACGCGGTTCATTCTCGGATATACCAGAGATCCATCTTTTCAAACCGTGTGAAACACTCACTGGACTTACTTTCATTGGACAGTGCAGTGGAACTGGCCAAAGCGTGTTATTACCTCAAAGTAAGGGCCTAAACACGACACCCACTATAGGCTGCTACGCGGCTCGGCACGCAAAAATACCTACACGCATGCACAGTGGGCGACTAATTGACCATGCTTAAGAAAGCTCAGACTGTCTTTACACGAGACACTGGGCACATCACAAGCCCATCGAGCTTTCATTTACGTGCGGAGTCACTCAGGCGTTAAAGAGAACAAGCGATCTGATCAAAGAAGATCGAGGTGGGCTGGGCTTGAAGACAGTGGGTGAACAGTGTATGAGGAAGTCAAGGCTGACAAAAATCAGCTTCTTTCACCTTTTGCTAGGCTAAGTGGGTGTAAGAGGATGAGATAATAGTCTTGAGGGCCCCGGCTGAGTTCTAAAGTGGACGATACTGAACACTGAACACTATAAAATAACGCAAAGCACTGTAGCTTTACAGAACACAATTACGGAAAACATAATAAGTTGCAGCGGCTATCCTTCATCAGCAAACAAATACACACACAAAACACAACATATAACCACGGAGAAGACCCCCCCCCCCCCTTAGTGACTACATTAAGGCATAAGAACGGGTTGGGGGGGGGGCGCTAAGTGGTCTCGAGTTATTGTGTCTGCCTCGAATGCTGAAGTTCCCGGATTCAAGTCCTGGTGAGGGCCGGGATTTTTTTTCATGTGGACTTCTAGAAACAAAATTTCCCCTAGTCTCTGGGTAGTGAGATCGGACGCCCTTGTGTATTGTTGCGCACGTAAAAAATCCCTTGGCAGTTGTAAATTGAAAAAGAGTAGCCTAACGGCGCTGGCCGTTCAAAATGTCGAGTTAGAAATCTACCCAAAGTATTTCAGGAATGGACTTCTAGTAACAAAATTTCCCCAGGTCTCGGGTAGTGAGATCGGACGCCCGTGTGTATTGCTGGGCACGTAAAAAAATCAATTGGCAGTTGGAAATCGGAAACGAGTAGCCTAACGGCGCTGGCCATGCAAAATTTCGAGCTAGAAATCTACCCAAAGTATTTCAGGATCCTCGCCGGTGTTACGGAGTTCGTGCTCTTAGCCGAGATTCTCCGGACTCAGGCTTGAGTTAGGAATAGAACGGAGCACTTATGGGTTACACTCGTGTGCCGTGATGTTGATCCGTTGACTAAACTAAACATAAGAACGGGATGAGAAGAGTATGATAGTGAACACGGCTGATATGCCTTCCCGGCACGGATCTAACCACATCACTCACCGAAAACTGATTGGTCTGTAACAGTATGGGTCCAGCCCGATGCGCCTGAAGATAGGCAAACAGATCCTTTACTGACTTAGTTTACTGATAATGATATGATCAGAGAGACATGTAGATTAAACGATTCCAGTGATGACTGAATCTGCAACCTTGACTGCGAGAGCATAAAGTCTAAAGAGGCGAAGCCAGACTCGAACGTTGGGAGACGTAGGGGCACAAAGAAGTATAGTTAACCAACACAGAACTAATGAATGACATCAGCCGTACATGCTGAGGGAGATACTGAGGAGGGCATCTGAGCACTTATGGACTCTGGAATCAGTCTTGCTTCCCTTGGCTCCGCTAGTGATTCTAGATTCTGTCACAGAATTTTAGTTCTTACTTCTTATATTCCGTGCAGGCACCAGCTGTGAATGAGGTTAGCATATTAATAAGATTTTGCCAGCGCTGTGGCTTAGGGGCAGTGAAAGCATTTCACAATTCCTCGTCTTACCAATCAGCTGCTGCCGTTGATTTCAATTATATAAGACAGCGCTAGTTCAGAAAGAAGCGACAAACTGTCATCTGTCATCTATTGCCTATAGTAGTATAGTAAAGGGTGTATTTTTAATGACTGTGCAGTGTTTAAGAATATTGCCAGTCCAAGTTTTGTATTTACCTATTATGTTGCATGAACTTTACAGAGGGTGAATACAAAATTTGGACCGGCAATATCTTCAAATATTGCACAGTCATTAAAAATACACCCTATACCTTGCGGTGTAGGACAGGAAGGCCTTGAGCATGAGAAATTACTGCCGCCTAGCTAGTGCAGTCGCCGCGAACTGTGCAGGTTAAGGTTTTCTTTTTATACCCCAAAAGAAAACCAATCCACACCTTACCGAGGATTCGAACGCGGGGTTTCCCGAAAGAGAAATACAGTTAAGTTGCATATCCTTTACAGGACGTCGCAGTCAACACCAGCATTTTTTGCTGTTGTGATCTCTTGGCAAATATACGTTCAGTCGTTTGCCATTGCTTTCTGAACGACCGGCACCCAAACCATTTAGAGAAAAACCAACGAAAGGCGGTCCGCTGTAAAATCGCCCTTAGCTGTGTTTCGAACGCGAGTATGCGGGATTACGAACTGCGTCCGTAACACCTTCACTGCGGCAAAATAGAACTTTTTTTTTAGTTGCATCTCCTTTACAGGACGTAGCAGTCAACCCCATCATTTTTTGGCTGTTCGTGATTCCTGGGCAAAGTTTACATTCAGCAGTTTGCCATTGCTTTCTGAACAACCGGAACCCATACCATTTCATAAAAAAAAACCAACACAGCCGTGTTTCGAAAGCGGGTATGCGGGATTACGAATTTCGTCCTTAACACTTTCGTCATGGAGCGGGTATGAAAGAGAACTACAGAACTTAAAAATTGCCAGTACAACACAAAAAGCCAAAAATACTGGCGTTGATTGCGACGCCATGTTGTAAAGGACATGCAACTAACTTATAGATAGATATATCTTGGGACGCTCAGAGGAAAGGCCGACGCTCGACGCTCAGAGGAAAGGCGAGACGGACAAATAATCAGATTGCTACTGGAACTATTACTATTAGTGTTGGAACTCTTCGCTGGTTGCTAAGGATGGGGACGGAGCGCTTATGGGAATGTCCCGAATGCTGTGATGTCGGTTCCTAGATCAATCAATCAATCAATCAATCAATCATATCTTGGGAGACTTTATAAGCAAACGTTTGCTAGTAATGTACGGACATTATACGCAAACGGCTGGTCACGTGATAAGTAAATATTTGCTAATAATGTACGGACATTATGAGCAAACGGCTGGTCACATGACGTTTACTACCGCCGTCGATTGGCTTAATAAGAAGATTCTCCCTTCTCGTCTGTCTTTTGTTTGCAAGTTCCTTTTATTCAAACCCCATCTTCATCTACATCTACATACTTAATCTACATACATACATAGTACATAATCCATAAAACTCTAATGTTCATGTCGTAATGAATGCCTAGATACGTTACTTCTTAACGTTGAATTTGCGTACGCACGAGATGAAAGTATTAGTAAGTAGTCGGCCTGTAGATGACACTAGTCGTCCTACCTCAAGTGAACCAAGTCGACAGACCTCCACTTTGCAACTGAAGTTCCAATTCCAATTCCAAATTTCAAAAACAAAAATTCCAAATTCGGCCTCGTCTAACCTGCTTCATCGGCTGTGGTTATTGTTGAGGTCCGTGGTTGTGTGGCTTGTTGGTCCTATTTCCTACTGGTTTTTATTTCTTCCGCTCTGTTCGTCGGATAGATTTGTTTTGTGCTGGTCCTGTTTAAAGACCGGTCCTTGGTTGGGCCTACTGGGGCCCTTATTCTCTCGTTTGTAGGCTTCTCTCTGTTAGCCCTGCTAAGTGCTTGTCGTTTCTTGTGTAATTCTCATCGGGGCTAGTCCCGGTCATGTCTAGTCCTCATAAGGACTTGATGTAGGCAAGGGCAGAGCATTTAATTGCAAGTCTCAAGTTGTCCCCCCCGGTCAGCGTTACGAACGCCTTTACGCTTGTGAGTTTTGGCGGTTTTCTTCATCGCGTGTGGGTGTGGCGTGGCAACAAGATGACCAGGTCTCCCTGTCTTCCTAGTTCAGGTGCTCTACCGGAAGAGCCAACCCACCTTCCTGCCATTCACTCCGCCAGTTTCCCCCCCCCCCCAACATATATAAACATGCACAAATACAAACAAACACACATACACATGTATTCACAGTGTAGGTAGGTTATACGGTCTTCCCTGTTCTGCATAGGAACTGTCTGACCAGTCGCTGTGTTTCCGGGTTGCTGTTTATGTGCAGGCACTCCGTCATTGTCATTGGTTTTCCAGTTTTGACAAAGTGATCTCTCAGGTCCCTTCGCTCTCTATTGTACTTGTCGCATACTAGTAAGTAGTGTTCGATGGTGTTGTTTTCTCGGCATACTCTGCAGTTTGGGTTCTCTCTTGTGTCTTTCCAATTGCCTAGTCGCATTCTCCACAGCTGCCTGTTTGCCGGTGCTTTCATGTTGGTCTTGACTTGTGGCTTGAATCTGGGTTCGCCCAATACTTGGAAGGCATGACGGCCTTTATCGCTGTCTCGCCACTGTTGCCTCCATTCCTTGAGAATGTAGTTTTTGACTATATTCTTCCCTTCTACTTTACCTAGGCCTGTGCAGATTTGATTCGTGCTGGTTATTCCCCGTTTCGCTGCTCTGTCTGCCTGTTCGTTTCCCGGGATACCCCTGTGTGCTGGTATCCATCCGATGGTAACTTGGCAGCCCATGTACCTGAGGTTAGTGGCTGTTGCTAGTATCTCCTCTTTTATGTCAGGTCTGTTACCTCTATTGAAGTTCCCGAGCGTTTGTACTGATGACAGGGAGTCTGTTAATATACACAGTCTCAGTGGTGGGTTTTCGGCTGCGATCTCTAGACCTTTCATTATGGCAACTAGTTCGGCCGTGCATACTGCTGTCTGGTCTGTTAGCTTGAACTGTCTCTTCAGTTTCCAGTCTGGGACCACTACACCTGCTCCCACCTCTCCCTTTTCGTTTTTGGACCCGTCTGTGAATATTAGGAGGTTGTCCTTACTGATTTATTGTATGTATTCCTCGGCCGTGTCTCTTGCATCAATGTCCTCCGTGTCCTTGGTGATGGATTTCGCTAGACTACAGTCAGTGAATGGGACTTTTAGTTCCCATGGTGGGATTGTTGGCTTGAACCGTCTTGTCTGTTTCAGGGTCTCTGCTAGCTCGGTTTCTTCCTTCATCTTCTCTGCTGCTTCCCAACCTGCCGGTCTTTGCAGTTTAACTCTTGGGGTGCCCCCCCCCCCTTTTGCTGTTGTTGTCGCTGAACGTTTGGTATCCAGGGTGGTTTTTGTCTTGGGCTACCTTAAGCCAATAGTTATACGTCAGCTGTTTACGCCTCAGACTCAGTGGGAGTACACCCAGTGCTACCTCCATGGCTTCTCTGGATGTGCCTTTTCCAGCACCCAAGATGATGTTTAGGGCTTGGGTCTGTATGGTGTCTAGCTTCCTCTTGTTGGCTTCTGAAGCTGAGTCGTACACAATGCTGCCGTATTCTAACTTGCCCCTGATAAATGCTTTATAGAACATCAGCATTGTTTGGGTGTGGGCACCCCAACCGTTACCTTTTATCACCCGCAGTAGGTTGCTCGCTTTCTTGCATTTTTCTAATGTCTGGCTTATATGCTTTGACCAGTTCATCTGTTCGTCCAGGGTCATTCCTAGGAACACTGTGCTCTTTGTTCTCTTGATGGTTTCCCCTTTTATCTCTATTTTCCAGTCCTTGTCACGGTTTATCTTCTTCTTGCTGCTAAATACCATGCTGACCGTCTTATTGGTATTGATTTTGAAACCCCATTTATCCATCCAAGCTGTTATCTTGTTTATTTGTTTTTGGAGGGGTCCTCTTGTATGCTTTGCCGCCTTGGCGCTCCTCCATATGGCGCAGTCATCCGCGAATTGAGAAAGTCCTGTTTTCTGGTCTTGAATCTCATCTGTCAGGTCGTTCACCAGTATTGAAAAGATTGTAGGTGAGATGACAGATCCCTGGGGAATGCCGTTCTCCTGCACATATGTGTCGGATACCTCATTCCCTACCCTCACTGAGAATCTTCTATCTTGGAGGAAGTTTTCAATGTATTTGTAGATTCTACAAGTTATGCCTACTTTCTTCAGTTTAATTAGTGCGGCTTCACTCCAGCATTGATCGTACGCCTGAGCTAGGTCCAGGAATACAGCCAACGTCTTTTCACCTCTCTTAAATCCTTTCTTTACGTGGTTTTCCAATTTAATGATCTGATCCATCGTGCACCTGTTGGCTCTAAACCCGGATTGTGTATGGCTGTACAGTTCATTCTTCTCCAGGAAGAATGTTGTTCTTTTATTTATCACTGTCTCCATAACTTTGCCCAGGTGCGATGTCAGTGAGATAGGGCGGTATGATTCTACCCTTGTTGGCTCTTTCCCTAATTTCTTGACTGGGATAATCGTGGCTGTTTTCCACTGCCTGGGGATCTTTCCCGTCTGCCATATTACATTAAACAGCTTAGTAATCGTTTTTATGGTGTTATTCGGGAGCTTTTTGAGGATGGTATAATTTAGTATGTCCGCCCCAGCCGCAGTGTCAGATTTTTCGTTTAGGGCTGACATCACCTCTTCTGTTGTGATGTCTGCATCCATAAAGTGTTCTTCGATGTTTTCGTCTGCTGTGTCTTTTAGCTCTTGTGTCATTTCCTCCCTTCTTTGTCTTTCATTGCTTCCTAGTCTTTTGTTAGAGCAGACTTCGTGGAAGTAATCTCCGAACACTTTGGCTTTGTCCTGGTCTGTTACTGCTAGTTTCACGCTTTTGATGGTTGGGATTTTGCTGGTCTTTTTATTTCCTTGAATAGCTTTTATTTGTTTCCACACCTTACTGGTTGGTGTGTCTGGACTGAGTGTTTGACAGAATCTTTTCCACTCCTTCTCTTTTGCATGTTTTACTGCTCTGTTTGCTTCGTTTCTGAGTTTCTTGAATTCTTCAAAATTCTCTTCTGTCCTTGCCTTCTGGTATTTCTGCAGCGCTCTTTTCCTATTTTGTTGTGCCGCTGTACACTTATCGTTCCACCAGGCCACTGGGTTGTGCCATCGTTTTTGGGTTGTCTGGGGCTCTTTCTTACCCGGTCTTAGATATTCTGGCATATTTCTGTTAGGGATATGTTTGGTGGCTATCCTCAGTATGTTACTGGTCAGTCTCTCTGTATATTTGTCAATGTCTTCCCGTTCCTGCTGTTCCAGGTCTGTGTTGTTCATGTCTTCTCTGAACTGCTCCCATTTTGTTTTCTTGAAGTGAAAGGTTGGCCTGTTGTTGTTGGCGCTGGGGCTTTGTTCTGGTGTTGATTATTATGGGTAGGTGGTCTGTGTTCGTGTCCTCTGTCACTTCCCACTGGCTGCTTGCTAGACCTACAGTGGCTATTGTCAGGTCAATGGCTGTGTCTTGGCAGTTTGGTCTGGGATCTATCCTGGTTATCGTCCCATCGTTCAGCACTGCCAGTTGATTGTCTTCGATAAACTCCATGAGTTTTGTACCAGCCCTGTCGTTCTGTATAGCTCCCCATGTGTGGTGGTGACAGTTGAAGTCTCCCACTATTAGGGCTTCTGAGGTAAGTCTGGTTTGGAGGGCTTGGGTGTCTTCATCCTCAATTACCCCTCTGGGACAGTATACGTTGATTATAGATAGGTTTTTAGGGTTCCCTGTAATAGTAGCACTGACACACTCCAAGTTCTTGGTGCGAAATGTTTCTTGTGCCACGATCTGGAACTGTTCGTGCACTAACAGGGCAACCCCGCCCCCTCTAGCTTCTGTCCTGTCCTGTCTAATTACCGTGAACCCGCGGCATCTATACTGTTGATCTGGTTTCAGGTGGGTTTCCTGCAGGGCATAAATACAGTTCTGGCTCCCCAGTTGTTTCATGATGTCTGGGAGGTGGGATTTAATGCCCCTGCAGTTCCACTGAATTATTCTCACGTTTCTGTTATCCATTTTTGGTTCTACTGTTATTGCTGTCTGACCCTGTCTCTGGTTGTCCTCCATTCTTTATATTTCGGAGTCTGTGCTGTTTTCATTGTCATGGTAGCTGGTTGCTTCCTCTACTGGATACAATTGATTTCTCTGCCACTGTGGTATTGTTTTCTCCTTGAGTATTCCACGTTGGTGAGCTATCACAGTATTGAAGATTGATCTGCCTTCATTTCGGACTGATTCTATTTCGTTTTTGATTTCCT
Organism: Cepaea hortensis; assembly: GCA_963921405.1. NCBI lineage: Eukaryota > Metazoa > Mollusca > Gastropoda > Stylommatophora > Helicidae > Cepaea > Cepaea hortensis. The sequence goes on along the minus strand of OY992880.1, from coordinate 130,189,264 downwards.
TCAGCTGGCTGTTCATCCACATCGGGTTTTTCCCTCTTACGCCAGAGGTGAGCAAATCCCACATTTCATTGTGTTCTGTTTCCATTTTTTTTAGTTTGCTTTCCTGGTCATTTACCATCTTTTTGATTTTTTTCCAATTGTTCTTCAATGCTTTGGGCGGTTTTTTCCATCTTTGCTGAGGTCGCTTCCATCTGTTTGGTGGCCTTTGCTAGTTTTCTTTCTGCTTCCTGTACTCTTTTGTGAACCTGACTTTGGTTGTCGTCCTCTGGTCTTGTGGCTGGTCCTGCTTCTGTTTGTGTCTGTTGTCTTTTGTCTTGTTGTCTGTCGGCTACTTGTGCTATCTGGTTAGTTATGTCTGTTTGCATTATCCGCCTTTTGTGTAGCGTTTCAGGGCCGCTTTTGTGGAGGTTCTGCTTCAATTTTACTATCCTAAGTGGTGTCTTGGTTAACACTGATTCCCTCCAGGCAGCAAGCTCCCTTTTATACGCAGGACACCCCTTGTATCTTGCACCGTGGTTGCCCTTGCAGTTGGCGCATGTTCTTTTTGGGTTGTGTTCTGCGTATTTTGATTCGTTTTTTGCGAGCTGGCAGTCGCTCCTCCAGTGCGGTCCTCCACAGAACTTGCAGGTTGGGACTTTCTGTCTGCAGCTTTGCCGGAAGTGGCAAAATTTCTGGCAGAGTGTGCACTGTGCTAATGGGGGAACGTATGCTTCGATGTGCTTGTATTCCCCGTTTAGTGATAGCTGTCTTGGTGGGTCTTGTCCTTCACATTTGATTTTTATCACCGATGTGGGTTTTCCTTGCCCGTTCGTTATTCTCTCTCCGTCTAGTATTTTTGCATGTTTGTTTTCCTTCTTAAGGTCTTTTAGGATCTTAGTCATGTCCCATTGAGGGTTGATGCCTTTGATCACTATGTCGCTGGTTGGTTTGTGGATGTCAATGTCCACCATTATTCCATGAATCAGTTGGTGATTGTAGGGTTTTTGTGTGTCTTTAATTGTTTTAATGATGGTCTCTATTTCTTCTGTTTTGTTTGGGTGTAGGAATACCTTCCCTTGTTTTGTTTTATATGCTTTCTCGATGCTTCTTGTTCCTAGTGCGTTTTCAAACACCCGTCTTAGCTCGAATGCGTTCATCGACGTGATTTTCGCCTGCGCTTCATTGACTTGTGTTACTATTAGGCGAGTCTTCTCGCTTACTTCTTTGGTCACTGGGCTGCTATCTCGGGTTTTGGACGCCTCTCTCCGGCTGTGTAATCGCTCACCGTTTCTGTTTGAGTTGGCTGTCGGTGTTGGGCTAGATGCTACTGGCTTCTGGTTACCTCTGGTAGGACCGCTGCCAGCCTTACCCCTGTTGGTATTTGCTTTAGGGCCGGCAGCGGCCTTCTCCGAGTAAAGCTCTTTGTTTTGCGAGCTACTTCTTGTGTTGTACGCCATTTTTCTTCTGTTTGCTTGAAATTATCGCAGTGATAGTATTTTATATTTATAAAGTAATGTATGTACTCACGTTTCTTGCTTTCCCTTGGAAATATTAACACACACACTCACGATAATCCAATAGAACAATGAAGGTACGTGCGACTCCAGCGAAGAAAAACACACGAGTTTCTTGTTTTTACTTTGTGAATAAACGCGTGTCACAATCGTGTATTCCAATAGTATGTATAAACAAAGTGCTACTCCAGCGAAGAAATACACACGGGTTCTTGTTTCATACTTGGAGGTATATCACTATTATCACACGTGTCACAAACGCGATAATCCAATATTGTGAAGCAGAATAAACACGTCTGACTTCTACCGTGAACCACACTCGACTCGCGAAAAGGGAAAAGCACACAGGAGGAACTGAAGTTCTAGTCAACATTTGTTTTTATGAACTCCGATGCGAGGGTTCAAAGGTGATAAAGTTCACACAGGGTTAAACTTACATATCATGTGACCATAGTTAATCCTCTCTGGCTGTGGGGTTATAACACTTTCTCTCTGTAATCCCGTTTATCACGCAGAGTCTCGCAGCGGAGCGAGAACTGAGGTGGTTCGACCCCCGCTCGTGACTTGCGGATACTGAGCCGGCCGCTCAGAAAGCAATGGCAAACTACTGAGCGTAATCTTGCCAAAAGATAAACAGACAGCTGAAAGATGCTGCTGTTGACAGCTAAGTCCTGTAAAAGGATACGCAATAAAAAAAAAAAAAAAAAAAAATAGTTAATCCTAATTGTTTGTGATTACTCTTGACTGTTTGGCTCGTCTGTGTGTTACTTTTTTTCGCATATCCTTTACAGGACATTGCAGTCAACACCTGCATTTTTCAGCTGCTGTTGCTGTCTTGGCAAGTTTTACGTTCAGTAGTTTGCCATTGCTTTCTGAACGACCGGCTCACATACCTCTGTAAGTAACCAGCGAGACGCGATCCTCTACCGAATCTCCCGCAGCTGTGTTTCGTACGTGAGTATACGGTAAGTACACGGGATTACGATCAACGTCCTTATCCCCTTCGCCAGGGAGACGGCTGTGTGTTACTGGCACCTATAAATAGTTACACTGCAATCTACCATGCTTGACGTAGGAGTCGTCTAAGGTAGGGACTGACTGCCTCACCCAGTGTAACACTGAAAACTCCATCTCCTACGTGAAAAAGTTAACGATCACAAATACAACACGAACGTCCGTCGCCATCTTGAAACCGGAAGTGACTCGGAAACGGCGGCGACCACCACCCTTGCAGCATATTGGTGGAGAAAGCAGAACCAGGCAGCACAAGTTAACGGTCAAGACTTTCCAGTATGAAAGTACAGGGCAAGATGTGGTGAGTAAAATAAGTCGTGACAAGCGCAGAAAGCTTCAGGGCAGGAAAAAAAAAGCTGGGAGCAGCCACCGTGGTGGAACCTTGAGGTGGAGAAGGCGTGGTTGGATAAACGTGGTGCTGTAAGGAGATGGCAAAATGCCAAGAAGAACAGAGCTGGCCATCCCAGTCCCTGCATGCACTTAGAAAGAGAGATGCACAGAAAAGTAAGCTATTTCACAAAACTGGTCAAGGTTGTTAAAAGTGAAAAATTGGCAGAGGTGTGTCAAAGAGTAAGCACAGACAAGTCACTGAAATTGTTCTGGCGACTACATAAAAGCATGAGCGGGGTAGTCAAGAATAAGAGCATTTCTGACTTCCAAGGTGCTGACCTCATCTGGCAGAGGACAAGGGCAAAGCCCTCTTTGAGCGCTGTCTAGAGCAGAGCAACCAGGCAGGCATGACAGGCCGAAATCTTGCCAAGGAGCTCACGTCAGACAGGTGCAAGGCCCAGAACACTTCGGATGAAGACACAGTGACAGTGAAAGAAATCAAGGCTGTGCTTCGACGATAAAAAAACAGCGCTCTAGGATCAGATGGCATATGATACAATGACATCAATAGGTGTACCGACAACGAGCTAGAGGAACCAGCAGACATGTACAACAACAGTATAGGGAGTGCTAGCATCAAGGAGGAGTGGTTACACAGCTATCTGATTCCCTTGCCGAAGCCTGGCAAAGACCACACAAAAATTCAGGGATATCGAGTTATAACCATGCAGAATAAAATAGACAAGCTGCTGGAGAAGTTAATTGCCAGGAAAATATCAATCCAGCTAGAGAGGCAAAGTGTTTTCCCACCTACCCTGGGTGGGTACCGTCCAAAAAGAGAAACCTGGACCAATGCAGCAGTTTTTGCCCATGATGTCTATGAAGGTTTCCACTCAGGCACTGAAACCTTTGCTGCAGCGATTGATCTTGAGGAAGCGTACAACAGAGCACCATTGGATGTTTTAATGCTTCAGCTTCTTGAACTCAAAATAAGTCCATTCCTCCTTAGTTGGATCGCTGCAGCCCTCTTCCAAAGGAAAGCAGTTTTTAGATGTGGCAGTTGGACGTCGGAACCAACAACAATATATCCTGGCCTACCATAGGGATCACCATTATATCCGGTACTGTTCAACGCCTACACTGTGAGAATCACCAGTGAGCAGATCACTGGACCTGGTAGGAAATTGTCATATGCCGACGATGTTTTAGTGTATCGCCAGGGTAAATATAGAGATCAGGTTGCTGTGGAACTACAAACCGAACTCAATCGCATAAGTACTTGGTGTGTTGAGGCTGGGGCAATGGTCAACCCAACAAAGGCAACAGTGACTTGGTTCTCGTTGAATAATCATATTGTCAACACTCCAACACCAACTGTAAATCTGTGTTCAGAGACGGTGGAAAGAACGCAGGCAATCAATTACCTGGGAATACGGTTTGATCGAAGCCTTGCTTATAATGAGCACATAGACCAGGTGATAACAAATGCCAAGCGGGGGTTGGCTGCGATGCGGGTGATGGCGGCAGCAAACTGTGAGCAGCGCCATCTATGTCTTCTATACGAAGGGCTGGTCATGTCTGTTTTTGAGTATGCGATGGCAATCCTGACTCTCAGCCGTAAGCAGATAGAAAGGATGGAAAGGATACAGAATGAAGCTATGCGCATTATTCTTGGATGTACAAGAGATACAGCATGCAGGGCGATGCGCAACCTTCTTGATTTTCCAACCATTGAAGACAGAACACAAGTCTGCAGAGCTCGCGCCTACCTCTGAGTTAACGCAAACACACAACATCCACTGCATAGTGAAATTATGAAGGTGAAGGGCAGCAGGTTAAAAAGAGGACGGTCGTGGATGGGCCAAGCCGAAGACATTCTTCAACAGGTGTGTTCACTTGAGGACTTAGAACCTGGCGAGGAATGGGTACAAGTGCCAACAGATTTCTGCACATCCCTTTCAGTTTGCATCCAACTAGACAGAAAATGCAGACAAGACAACCCGGCAGCTGTGGAGGCGGAAGTACAAGCTTTGATTTTCGAGAATTCCCTGGACGGTGATGCTGTCATTTACACAGATGGGTCGGTCGTCCGACATGTGAGAAGCTCATGGGCCTTTGCGGCTCAGGCCGGAGGGAGAATTGTGAAGGAGGACTCTGGTGCTTTTGCTGAGACCACAAGTAGCCTGACTATGGAAGTCATGGCAGTAAGTAAAGCAATAACATGGCTTGAGACACAGACAGTCAGTAAGGCATGTTTCCTTAGCGACTCAATGAACATGCTCAAGAGGATAGAGATGGGGGAGATCCGAAGAGACTGGTTGCTGTCTCTGGGGCGGTCTCGGCCGGCAAAGATTAGTTTCATCTTCGTGCCAGGGCATGCGGGAGTACAAGGGAATGGGCGGGCTGACAAGCTCGGAGGTAACGCTACTGTGGAGGGCGGACGCGCCATGGACCAGGCTGACATTCTGAATGCTCTACGAGAAGAAAGACTGTTGCGAGAACCAAGTGATGACTGTTAATCTACAACCATGGCCAGACTGCGAGAACAGCAAATTAAAAAAAGGGGTGGCCAAACAAGAACACTACGCAGGAAGCCAAAGAAGACTGATAAATCAACACAGAACTGGTGTCGTTAGCCGCTACACGCTGCGGGATTTGCTGAGGAGGGGATCCGAGCACTTATGGACTGAATGGTTCGATGTGCAATGAGGATTATCTGTCGACTAACTAACTAACTAACTAACTAACTAACTATTTAAAAGAATGATTTTTTACAGCAATAATTACATTAGTAAATTTCGTAAGTAATAAATTCCTCCCCCATGTTTGGTTTAATCTACAGGGGCTAGGAACAAACCAACACAACAACTTCAATAACAATGTATACTTGGTCTACAATGAGTATGACCAACTTTATTACTGCGCAGAAGCAGGGTGACCAGATCGGCTTTTAAAAGCCAAATTTGGGGGGGGGGGATGTGGCTTTTTAAAACAGGTTTGGCGTCAGAAAATCAGTTTGGCTTTTTAAAATTTGTAATGGCATATGCCTCTTTTTGAATTTTTCAAGTTAATTGTTGTCTTGTTTTACTATCTTTTAGCTAACATAAATGCAAAACGATAAGCTTAGCGTATGGTTTTCGTACTGTACTTGTACCTGGTCCTGTTCTATGCGCACTGACACATTGCGCAGCTTACTTAGTTCAGTTTTCAAATTCATTATACCTTCATCGCAAGTCGCAAGTATTTCTTATTATTGAGCCTATTATCATGCCAAAGTGGAAACCATCTTATGATAGGCCTACTAATCGGAAATATAATGATCAATGGGAAAAGACATTTGTGTGGCTCAAGAAATCCACTGACGGTTCTGAACAGGCCTATTGCAAATTGTGCCATTGTAATATTGTTCAAAGATGTGCAAATCATGCAACAACAGAAAAACACAAGCGGAGCGCGCCATCTTCTTCACAAAAAACACGTTCAGTGGTGACAATAAGCAAGAAAGTTGATGATAAAGTCAAATTAGCAGAGTTACAAATTGCTGTTAGCATGGACTGCTATAGTGCCATATGCACCATCGATCACTTAGGTGAAATAATGGTAGCCCATGGATGTGGCAGCACTCTTGGTCAGATAAAATTGCACCGAACGAAGTGCATATCACTAATAAAAAATGTTATTTCACCGTCTTTAAGATCTGATCTAATTCTAGATCTGCAAAACAAGAAGTATGCACTCATCATTGATGAGTCCACTGATGTCTCGACCCAAAAGTATTTGTGCATTTTAGTTAGATACCTCAGCGATAAAAGAAATGAAATTACTATCAGTTTTGTAGGCTTGATTCCAGTTCAGGAGGCTACAGGAGAGAATATATTTAATTTGATTAACACTGAAATTGAAAAATGTAATCAATCATTAAAAAATTGCATTGGTTTTGCATCTGATGGTGCTTCCAATATGGTTGGATGCAACAATTCAGTTTGGTCCAGAATGACAGATGTATCTCCTTCATGTGTTCAGTATAAGTGTGTTTACCATTCATTAGCATTGTGCATCAAATACGCAGTGTCAAAACGAACTTCAAACATTGGATTTTTGCTGACAGAAATACCAAATTGGTTTAGACATAGCAATCTAAGACGAGATGCATTTAAAGATTTATTCAAAATTATGAACTCATCGACAGAATTTCAGCAAGCTAGAAATGCACCACTTCCTTTTGAGAAAATTTCTTCTACTCGCTGGCTTGTCCGGGGAAAAGTAATGTCCAACATTCTAATGAATTGGGAAGAACTAAAGGCTTATTTTATTTCTGCTGAATTAGCAAATTATGACACTAAATTTAAGTCACGACTTATAAAGGAAATGCTTCTAGATCAAAGAAACTACCTTTATTTTCATTTTGCAACGCCTATTGTGCAGGAATTCGAAAGGTTAAGTAGCCTTTTTCAGAAAAGTAAGGCAGATCCTCACGAATTACATGAAAAACTATTTTTGCATTATAAGAGTCTTAATAGTAGGATTTATGATACCAATAATAAGAAAAAAAGATGTTTCTAATGTTGATTTTGGCATCAAATTCCTGTCAGAGTGTGATAACTACCTTCAGAAAAGTTCTGATACAAAAATTAATTGCCAGCAATAGGTCTTAGATCTAAAAGAAAGATGCTTATCAATGCTAGAAGAAGCACTTGATCAAGTTAGAAAGCGGCTTCCTTCAGCAAGAAATATATTTAAGGATCTAACCAATTTTAGCCCTGGAATAATCTTAAACCTTGCTTCTAGACCACTATTTTCGAAATTGCCCTTTTTGAATTTGGCTGAAGAAAACCACCACACTATTATCGAAGAACAGTACAGAAAAATTGCCTTTTATAGATTGGAAGGAAGAAGAACAATTTAAAGAAAATGGACTGCCTAAAAATGCAGAGCAGTTCTGGCAAGGAGTCATGAAACATCCCCAATTTAAAGAGCTTGCTTCTTTTGCTCTTACTTGCTTAATAACACCTATTAGCAATGCTGCAGTGGAGAGGATGTTCTCTCTTTTAACATGTATAAAAACCAAAGCACGGAATAGACTTCAGCTGTCTCTCTTAGAAGCAATTATTAGAATTAGAGCAGAACTATTATCTTCAAACAAGTGCTGTAATGAATATGTTCCTTCATCCAAAATGTTGAATGATTTCAAAGCTGGAATTGTATATTCTAATGAATCCTGTACTGAATTTCTCAACAATGAAGAGGAATAATTATTTGAAGAAGAGGTCTTCATGTGATGTAAGTATATTTTTAATATCCAAAAATATATCTTTTTACTGGGCAATGTTTGGCTTTTTAATTTTTCACTGGGCAATGTTTGGCTTTTTCTATTTAGTGACTTGCCTTTTTTCATTGCGGCGATCTGGTCACCCTGCGCAGAAAGAGGCGTCCCTTTCCGCGTTTTAGAAGAGCCGCGAGGGATTAATTTTTTATTTAAAAACTTTTATTGAGTGTTAAAATCGTTGCAAAGTGTATTGTTCGTGTTTTTACAGAGCATTGCATGTGGACGTGTAGGTGACATATACAAAATTTTACAAACATTGTATACATTGGAACATTTCTTCATTGAAATTGTTGTAAGGAAACATTAAAAACACCAGCATCATTTTTAAATTTTTTTTTCATTTTAATCACATTTTTTTAAACGTTTATTTCATACAAAGCAATGTATATTTACAAGGTGTAATGTGTGTTTCTTTTGTTTGTGTATATTACAGAGCGTTGCCGTTTGATAGTGTTAGGTGTCACATGTGTGAATAAAAGAAATACATACATATATACAGTTATGATAATATGACATTATGGCATAGTGCATGTAAACACACATGCCTTGCATATGCTTCATTTCCACAAGCGGAATGTATGTAACACCTGTCTATCTCTCTCTCTCTCTCTCTCTCTCTCTCTCTCTCTCTCTCTCTCTCTCTCTCTCTCTCTCTCTCTCACACACACACACACACACACACACACACACACACACACACACACACATTTCATCTTGATCTATTTCATGCTTTTTGGAGACAGCAGTACATTAAATGCCGTGAGCTTGGGCAATAAACTTTAAATTATCATTCCCATTAAAATGTGGCTTCTGTGTAATTTCTGGGTCACTTAGCTACCGAGGTGAATGTTCACATTGTTGGTGTTGTTGGCCTGATGTCAAATTACAGGATGACGCTCTAGTGCCCTGAAATTTTTTTTTAATGAAAACTATACGTTTATCCACGCATGACTAGGGGTCAAATATACATCAACACAGACACTACCGACAGACATATATACATACCAAATATACATACATATTTCTGTGTATATTTCCACCCACACCCAAACACACACATACCCACTTATACGTATATGTACAGACATTTCTATGCATGCACGAACCAATACAGATTTAGATGTATCTCTATGTTTGTATACCTTATCCAAACCCCACAGACAAAATTGAAATGTATATATTCCCTTTTATCTAAGTGGTTTTGAATATTTGTGTGATTTTGTTTTGGACTATGTGCTGTATTATATGTGTGTTGTATGTTCTGAACCTGTATGTTGCTGCATTTCTACAGGTCCATACCACATACCTGTACTCTGCTAGTGCAGTCAACAATCTTATGTGATTATTTTCTGTGGTTTTTGGTAATGTGTTTACAAATATTGCCTTGTACATATCTGTCTTCTTTTTGGTGAATATCTCAATTAATTGTCTTAAAGTAACTAGTGCAGTCTGTACTGTTGGACATGTAAAAAAAAATGTGGTCTTCTGTTTCTTGTATGTTTTGTCTACAGAGTTGACATGGTGATATTCGTTTTGACTTGTGTTCTTGTTTTTCGGTAGTAGGTGTCATGTTAAAGATCAAACGATATGTAATTTCTTTCGCTTTGGGAGCTATGTTTGGGTTGTGGAGATTAGTAAATGTACATGCGTAGTCTTGTATGTAGTATGTTTTTCCTCTTTTAATTCTAACTTGTAGTGGGGGTGCTTGTTGTTTAACCAGATATTTGTAGATTTGGCGTGTTGTCTGGTGTAGTAAGTGCTCACTCCCTTGGAGTGCTTGTATACATGTCTTATAGAATGCTGGTAGAGCTCCAAAGTGGTTTGGTGTATTCAGATTTATTCTCCTAATGTGTTGCAGTCTCATTTCTATATATTAGAGTGCTAGTGGGTGTTGTTCTGGGTGACTAAGGATTTGTCCTATGTGTTGGATTCTCAGCGCTTGAATCTTTGTGTGTATGTCTTGCAGTGCTATTCCTCCTTGTTTCTTATCCTGTATGAGTGTCTTATGCTGTATGCAGTAAATTGTGTTGCCAAAGATGAAACGTCTGATATGTTTGTTGATGTCTGTGTTGGAGGGTCTAGTACTGTAACTAAATATATAATTTTAGGGATAATGAAAGTGTTGACAATGATACTCCTGCCGAAAATTGTAGATGTCTTGTACTTATATCTGTGTAGCATGTCTATGATTTTGTGTGTGAGGTTTTGCCATGTTTGTGCGTGTATCTGACTGGAGTTGCTGGGAAATGTGATTCCATATACCTTAATATTGTCTGTGGCTGTTACGTCTGGAGGAAAATCGGCTTTATTCCGTCATTTCCCGAGACACATTATGTGTGACTTGTTTATGTTTAATTTGGCTCCACTCCCTTTACCAAATTGTGTAAATGTATGGAGTTTCTTTCTGATGGATGTTTTGTTGGTGGGGAAGAAAACGGTGTCGTCTGCGTATGCAAGCAACTTCCGCTCTCCTCCGCCTGGAATGAATGTGCCTGTGATGTTGGTGTCTTGTCTGATTGCTTCTAGTAGTGGTTCTAAAACCAGTACATATAGGAGCGGCGACAGAGGGCATCCTTGTCTCACCGATCTTGTGAGTCGGAACCCCGCAGTGAGTGTGTGGTTAATCAACACCTTACTCTCAGGATTCCGGTACAAGATCTCTATCCACCTCCTAAATATATTCCTAAGTTGCATTGTGTTAATGTCTTGTGTAGACAAGAGTGGGAGATTCTGTCAAAGGCCTTCTCTTGGTGTGTATGTGATGATGTCTCTAATGAAATGTGTGTGTTGGTGTATGTTCCTATGTGGTACTCCGCATTGTTGGTCAGGGTTTATGAGCTTTGGCATGTAGGGTCTAAGCTTCTGGGTCAGTGCCTTGGTAAGTATTTTATAGTCTGTGGTTGTCGCGGAATTCTTGGAGTTGTCGATCGATGAAAGACTATCGCGCCATTCGTCTACAGGCAGCCGCCATTCTTTGATGTTGGGGACAGACTGTCCTGACGAGAGTCGGCAAGATCTTTTGTTGTGGGGGAAAGATTTCTCCAGATCACAAGCCGGCAAGACTTTTTGGAGTACCGGAAACAAATTCCCCAGATCAAAGCGGGGCAGCCGGCCGGTTGTTTACATCGAGTCGCAAAAGGAGAGAAAAAAATAGTTTCTCGACGCCTTGTGTCTAGTCGGATTTGTGACGTCATTCAGACACAGTTTTAAAACAGTCTCGACAAACACCTTTGGCGGGAGTCGACCAAATATTGTTAGGCAACAAGGACGTGTTTGATGTTCCTGTTCTGATTATGGAAAGAGACCACGGTGTCTTATGTTGATTTACATCGGCGGACATTTGTCCATTGTGTGATTTACTAGTCTCGATTTCAGACGGGAATAAACATATGGTTCCACTATGTTTTCCAAAAAAGCTAGCAGACAAGTCATAGAAAAGGATTATGGCTCGATCACTGAAGGCAGTTTTTACTCAGCGGCCTTTGCACTGGGCCCATAACCCAGAGGGTCTGGCAAGAACCTGGCCTCTGCTGAGCAGGAACCGATGATCATCTAAGAGTGATTCCTCCGTGGTAGTACTCATCATATTAGAGTGAAGATACAATACCACCAGTACCAGGGACAATAGTATTTATATGAGAAATTAACAATTAACATTGCGTTTTCCAAATGGTGAATTCCTGTGAGAAATTAACAATTAACATTGTGTTTTCAAAATGGTGAATTCCTGTGAGAAATGAACAATTAACATTTTTGTTTCAAAGTGACAGTAAACATTTATTTTACTGTACAAGGATTATCAGATCACATAACTTTTAGTGACATATTAGTTACACTGTGTATGTCGGATTCATGGTCAGTATTGGCCTACATCCACCATTGGTGACTAGGCATCCGGACTATCCAAGAGCCACTGGAGGAAGTCGACACCTGGCCGGAGAGGCGCATCATTTGGTGAGGTCCTTCTGTACTTGATCTATGGTGCTGTTGTGTGGCCGGTACTGTGATGAAAACAGACTTTGATCCTGAGCTGTTCGGTCTGATTCTGCATACACCCTAGATTATACGACAGACATTCTACACACACACTTTGCACATACCTGACACTGTTCTTTAATAAATTAATTTGTCATTTTGTTAGAAGCTAGAGTTGTGTAGTATGTTTTGGAAAAGAATGAGAGGGGGCATGGTCCAGTGGCAAGAAGAAGAAGAAGAAGAAGAAGAAGAAGAAGAAGAAGAAGAAGAAGAAGAAGAAGAAGAAGAAGAAGAAGAAGAAAAAAAAAGAAGAAGAAGAAGAAGAAGAAGAAGAAGAAGAAGAAGAGGAAGAGAGAGAGAGAGAGAGAGAGAGAGAGAGAGAGAGAGAGAGAGAGAGATCCAAAGACTGAGGGGGTTTTGTGGACAGATCCAGGAGATCCTCAAGATAATGATATGGAGTTAAAAGAATGTGGATGTTGATTCCCCTCACCCCAGAGACGACAGTTATTACGACATTACTAGGGGCTCGACGCGGGATGGTGATATCATATTAATGAGGATCCAGCTAGAATGAATGTGGATAGGAGTTAAGACACATATCATATCTGTTCACAGTTTACAAGTCTACATAGGTCTTTGGTCCAAATTCTACTCTTGTCATTGAGAGATTGTTTTGCGTGGTGCTGTGTGGTGGTAAATATATAGATACATTTTAAATAGTGAATATCTACCTATTGTTTGGAGAAATTTACACTCAGCCTGCTGACTCACCTCTCTGAAATATGGCCACTCCCAAACTAGATATGGCAGAACTAAGGGCAAGGGGGGAAGGAATGGACTTGTCGGGTTCTGCACTATCAGAGTACATACAAGAGGTGGAGAGAGATTTTCTTCAAGCAGAAAGGGAAGATCAAAAAGCCGAGATGGAATTTAAGAAAGATGGAGTTAGAGACTAAAAGAATAGAAGCTGAGCAAGCCACTAAAAGGTTAGAACTTGAAGCTGAGCAAGCTTCTAGGAAACTTGAAGCTGAGCAAGCTGCTAGGAAACTTGAAGCTGAGCAAGTTGCTAGGAAACTTGAAGCTGAGCAAGTTGCTAGGAAACTTGAAGCTGAGCAAGCTGCTAAGAATCTTGAAGCGGAGCAAGATGCTCAGAAAAGGGAGCATGAGTACGAATGCGGGAACTCAAGCTTAAGAGGCAATCTAGTGGGGAAACTGAGGGAGCAGTGGGAGGTTCCTCTCTCCCTGGCTCAACCCCAGTGGGTGGACATATTTACCATGCTATGAAGTTTCCTTTGGCTGTCTATGAAGAAGACAAAGAGAAAACCGACCAGTACATATAACGCTTCGAGGCAATGTCTGCTGCTATTGGTCTGGATCGTGACAATGGTGTCTTAAGTTGTCCCAGGGATTACGCGGGACAGGTTAAGAAGTTTACTCCGGCCTGCCACCAGGATACGAGAACAATTACGACGAATTGAAAACGGCTCTGCTGAAACGTTTCGAGGTTACGTCACATACCTACCGGAAAAAATTTTCGAACAGCGAAACGAGAACCGTGCGAGTTTTTTGCCGCCTACATTCTGCGTCTGAATTCCTATCTCCATAAGTGGATGGATTTGGCTGGGTTCGCGCATGACTATGAGAGTCTGGAAGAGCTCGTGATAGTCGACCAGATGCGAAAGCAAATGTCGAAACCTCTCAGGACATTCTTGGGAGAACAAGGGGCGGAACGTATCTACATCGTGACGAAATTAGCAGAACGTTTCGTCGAGGTACATGGGGAGGCTGGGGAAAACCATTCCACAAACACCAAAGGTCAGGAGAAACATGACCGGAAGAAATCCAAAAGCACGGAAACTAAGAAAGTGGAACCTTATGTTAAAATTTCAGCAGAGAGTTTGGAGAAGACGAAGGAGGGAAGCAAGAGCACCTCCAACTCTTCACCAAAACGACAGTGGACGGAGAAGTGGTGTTCGATTTGTAAGTCGCCCTCTAACAATACGAGGGACTGCAAATCGAAGGATAAGAGCCTTCATTTCGCGGCGTGTCAAGTGGCTCCAAAAGAGGTTGTCACCGAAAATGCTGAGGTCGACAAAGAAGCTCTCAACCAGGAGAGCTCACCGAAGTCAGGGACGAAAATATCTAGGAAACGGGAAATGGTGCAAACACTGCAGGTCGAACACGCATAATGCTAGAGACTACAAGTTTAAGTTAGGAGACTCACATTTCGTCGTGTGCCCAGTGAACCCAAGGTGGAGTCCACCGAACAGGTCGAGGCCGAGGAAGAGACTCCAGACCAGGATAAGCCACCTGTAGTGGAATTGATAGAGGTTAACGGCCGTCAAGTTGAGTGTCTACATGACACTGGCCTGGACGGGGAGACCGTGATTTCTGCTGATCTGGTACACCCAGAACAATTCACAGGTGAGATCATGGAGATACAGCCTGCACAGAAGAGTGCTGTGGCCATGAAGTTGCCAATCGCCAAAGTGGAGATTCGGTCAAGATATGTCACAGACACAATCAAGGCCGCTGTATTGACCGATCCCATTTTCCCCGTCATCCTCGGTTTCCGGTATGTCTTTCTGGGAATTCCCAGGAAGCTAATCCATTTGGGAGCAATTCAGACTCGCTCTCAGACGAGAACTGACCAGGCAGAAGCAATTGTCACTAACCCACTGCCGGGGGAGCTACGAACTGCCCAGAGTGAGGATGCAACCTTACGTCCTTGCTACAAGAAGCTGCAGAGAAGTGCTGATCCACCAAAACGGAGGCAGTACTACATGAAGAATAGGATACTCTACAGGAGAGCGGGAAGGGGAGACAACTTACATAGTCAGTTGGTAGTCCCGAAGGCCTATCGTTCCCAAATTCTTCATATGGGGCATACCATTTCATTTAGTGGTCATATGGGTATTGCCGCCATCATGCAGCGAATTTCCTGCCATTACTATTGGCCGGGAATGACCGGTGATGTGCGTTGGTATGTGAAGTCATGCCATGAGTGCCAGAGGGTCGCACCGAAACACTGGACAGCGCCGGTGGTCTTAGGTGAAATGCCCATCATGAACTCTCCTTTCGAGACGGTAGCCATCGACATCGTGGGTCCACTTCCTAGGACTAGGAAGAGGAACATGTACATACTCACAATGGTGGATTGCTGTACAGTGTGGGATGAAGCCATACCATTGACCACAATTAACTCGAAACGAGTGGCTGACGCACTGATGGAGGCCTTTACCAGATTAGGCTTCCCTAATCAGATTCTGACCGACAATGGGTCCCAGTTTTGTGAGAAACTCATGGAGAAGGTATTTAGGGTGTTACACTCTAACCATATTCACACCAGCCCATACCACCCTCAAGCCAATGGACAAGTCGAGCGTTTAAACGGCACGTTGTTGACAATGCTCCGGAAACTGGCACAGGAAAAACCCCTGATAGGTGGAATGAATATATCCCAGCAGCACTTTTCGCCTATCGAGAAGTGCCTCATAGCTCAACAGGACTACCACCCGCTACTTTGCTGTTTGGTCGTCCAATCAAAGGACCATTGGAAGCCATGTTGAGGAGTTGGACTGAGGAGGGGACATCAGAAGAAGTGATCTCCTCTTATAAATACGTGGAGGAACTGAAAGAAAAACTTCACACGGGCTGGTCTCTGTCGTCTCAGAACCTGCGAAAGGCAAGAAAAAGACATGCGGCTTACTACAACCGTAGGTCTAAAGACAGATCTCTAGAGGTGGGAGACAAAGTCTTGTTGCTACTCTCAACGGGAACCAACAAACTGGAGATAGGTTGGCAAGGGTCATTTCCCGTGGAAAGGGTGGTCTCCAGAACCAACTATCAGATCCGAATCCGGGGAAAATTTTAGATTTTCCATATTAATCTCCTGCGGAAATACGAGGAGAGACCCGGAGACAAAGCAGCCCACCTCATGGCAATGGCAGTCGCAGTGGAGACTGAAACGGGAACCAACGACGGCAGGGAATATCCACTGGTACACCAGGAAACCTATAGGGATGTGCAGGTGAACCCTGATCTGACTCCCCAGGAGAGGGAAAAGATTACCCAGGTTCTCGAGTCTCATAAGCAGATACTGACTGATAAACCAGGACGAACGAGGTTGGTGGAGTTCGAGATAACCTTGACCACACAAGAGTCTGTTCGCCAAAAGGTTTACCCTGTGCCATTCTCTCAAGAAAAGGCCCTGGAGGAGGAAATACAGAAACTGCTGAAGGATGACGTGATTGCGCCATCCACATCCCCATACAATGCGGGAGTGGTTTTGTTACGCAAACCAAGTGGAGAACACCGGTTGTGTATAGACTATCGACTCTTGAACAGTCACACTCAATTTCAGGTGGAGCCTTTGCCGAATCCAACTCAGTTACTCGCTAGGCTCCATAAGGCTAGGTACTTCTCAAAAGTCGGGGGTATTATCAGATCCCGTTCAAACCAGAGGTCCGACCCCTGCTGGCTTTCAGACACTACGAATTCAAGGTCATGCCCTTTGGACTCAGCAATGCACCTAGTGTGTTTACTCGCATGATGAGGACCTTGCTAGATCCATTACGGGATCCGTCCATTATCTCGTTCATGGATGATATATTGATTGCCAGTGACATCTTGGATGACCATTTGCAATCCTTGGAGAGAGTTTTCAATAGGCTCAGGGAAGCAGGGCTTACCACTCGACCAACCAAGTGCATGATTGGTTACCAGACTCTGGAATTTCTGGGTCACACCATCACTCCAGGACAAATTGTCCTGGAGGAAAAGAACCTAGAAAAGATCAGACGTGCTCCAAGGCCAAAAACGAAGACGGATGTGCGACCCTTTCTCTCGTTGTGTGGGTTTTACCAAAAATTCATCCAGCATTTCACTGAACTGGGAGCTCCATTAACGGAAACCTTGAAAAAGGGATCCCGGGATCCAATCGTATGGACACCCGAGTGCGAGAGGACATACAGTCAGTTGAAGGAGGCCTTGGTCAGCAAACCTGTTTTACAGCTTCCCGACCTTTCCAAGCCATTTGAGTTGAGAACGGATGCGAGTGGGATTGGAATTGGGGCAGCCTTGTTACAGGAAGGGAAAGACGATGCTTCGGTTTTGAAACCAGTGGCATACGCAAGCAAGAAACATCTCTCGGCTGAAAGGAATTATTCGACCGTCGAGAGGGAGTGTTTGTCTCTCGTATGGGCCGTGCAAAAATTCCAGCACTATTTATATGGAGTTCAGTTTAGGGTCCAGTCGGATCATCACCCCCTAATGTTCCTGGCCACTTCTCAGAAGCTCAACGCCCGTTTGATGCGGTGGTCGTTGCTGCTTCAGCACTACCACTTCACGGTGGAGTATATATCTGGTAAGGAAAATGTTGGAGCTGATTTCCTGTCTAGACACCCAGCTCCTGAAGAAGAGGAATAGATCATCTAGAGCGAACCTCCAATGAGCAAGAGTTGATGCGTACTACTCTCTTAAGAGGGGGCCTATGTCGCGGAATTCTTGGAGTTGTCGATCGATGAAAGACTGTCGCGCCATTCGTCTACAGGCAGCCGCCATTCTTTGATGTTGGGGACAGACTGTCCTGATGAGAGGCGGCAAGATCTTTTGTTGTGGGGAAAAGATTTCTCCAGATCACAAGCCGGCAAGACTTTTTGGAGTACCGGGAACAATTCCCCAGATCAAAGCGGGGCAGCCGGCCGGTTGTTTACATCGAGTCGGAAAAGGAGAGAAAAAAATAGTTTCTCGACGCCTTGTGTCTAGTCAGATTTGTGACGTCATTCAGACACAGTTTTAAAACAGTCTGGACAAACACCTTTGGTGGGAGTCGACCAAATGTTGTGAGGCAACAAGGGCGTGTTTGATGTTCCTGTTCTGATTATGGAAAGAGACCACGGTTTCTTATGTTGATTTACATCGGCGGACATTTGTCCATTGTGTGATTTACTAGTCTCGGTTTCAGACGGGAATAAATATATAGTTCCACTATGTTTTCCAAAAAAGCTAGCAGACAAGTCATAGAAGAAGATTATGGCTCGATCATTGAAGGCAGTTTTTACTCAGCGGCCTTTGCACTGGGCCCATAACCCAGAGGGTCTGCAAGAACCTGGCCTCTGCTGAGCAGGAACCGACGATCTTCTAAGAGTGATTCCTCCGTGGTAGTTCTCATCATATTTGAGTGAAGATACTTACAATACCACCAGTAACAGGGACAATAGAAATTATATGAGAAATTATTCCTGTGAGAAATTAACAATTAACATTTTGTTTCAAAGTGACAGTAAACATTTATTTTACTGTACAAGGATTATCAGATCACATAACTTTTAGTGACATATTAGTTACACTGTGTGTGTCGGATTCATGGTCAGTATTGGCCTACATCCACCACTTGTGACCAGGCATCCCGACTATTCAAGAGCCACTGGAGGAAGTCGACACCTGGCCGGAGAAACGCATCATTTGGTGATGTCCTTCTGTACTTGATATATGGTGCTTTTGTGTGGCCGATACTGTGATGAAAACAGACTTTGCTCCTGAGCTGTTCGGTCTGATTCTGCATACACCCTAGATTATACGACAGACATTCTACACACACACTTTGCACATACCTGACACTGTTCTTTAATAAATTAATTTGTCATTTTGTTAGAAGCTAGAGTTGTGTAGTATGTTTTGGAAAAGAATGAGAGGGGGCATGGTCCAGTGGTAAGAAGAAGAAGAAGAAGAAGAAGAAGAAGAAGAAGAAGAAGAAGAAGAAGAAGAAGAAGAAGAAGAAGAGAGAGAGAGAAAGAGAGAGAGAGAAAGAGAGAGAGAGAGAGAAAGAAAGAGAGAGAGAGAGAGAGAGAGAGAGAGAGAGAGAGAGATCCAAAGACTGAGGGGGGTTTTGTGGACAGACTTCCAGGAGATCCTCAAGATAATGATATGGAGTTAAAAGAATGTGGGTGTTGATTCCCTTCTCCCCAGGGACGACACTTATTACGACAGTGTTCAGTAGTGATATTGGTCTATAATTTTTCATCTGTGTTTTGTCTGTATTGTCTTTGGGTATGAGTGTGATGTAAGACATGTTGCAACTATCTAGTAGTTGCTGTTTATCAAAGGCGTCTTGATAGACTTTAAGAAGAAGACTACCTAAGATAGGCAAGAAGTGTTGGTAGAATTCTATCGTTAAACCGTCCGGCCTTGGTGTCTTGTCCTTGTTCATTTTGCTGAGTCCGTGTGTTATGTCAGCCAGTGTTAGTTCTGTGTCTAGTCTGTCTCTGTCTTCATCTGACAGCTTTTTACTGTATTGTAGAAATTTGTCTTGCGTCTGTGTGTCTATTGTCTCTGCTGTAAACAGTTGAGTGTAGTATTGATTGAATGCTTCTGTTATTTGTGCTGGTTCTGTTTGCATATTGCCTTGCATGTCTACTATTTTGCCTATTTGTCTGTTCGCTGTCTATTTTGTTCAATTTGCATGTATTGTTTACTGGGGGATCTCTTGTGTGATTGTGTTGAGCTTTGTTCTCAGGAGAGCACCCAGATATCTGTGTTGCTGGTGCTGCTCTAGTTGTTCCTCTAGTGTGTGCAAGTGTAGTGTATTGCTGTCTGTCTGTTTTGTCAGCTGTATGGCTGTTTGTATAAGTTGTTCCTGTCTTAATCTGTCTGTGTGTATGATGGATGCTAGTTGTTGTGTACTGCTTCGTATTGTATTTTTCAGTAAGTCCCAGTATTGACTGATGTTGTCAGTCGGTATGTGGTCGGTGTATGTGTGTAAAAGTTGTGTCATGTATTTTACGTATTTTGCATGCTTAAGAAGTGTGTTGATAAATTTCCAATGTGGTGAACGTTTAAATGTATGTGTGTTTATGTTGCTTGAACTGATGTGTGCTAATATGGCTTTATGGTCTGTGTACTGTAATGTCTCTTGTAGGTGCCGAGTGTTTATTATGTGGTGTGTTGCGGGTATGTATATCCTATCTAATCTTCTTCCCGTGTGATGTATTTTATCTGTGTGGGTTATTTCTCGCTTATTTGGATGTTTGTGTCTGAATGTGTCTATTAAGGTGTGTGTGTCGAAAATGTTTTGCAATGTCTCTAACTGGGCTGTGCCTTCTCTGTTCATTCTCCTCACCTGTGTCTTCATTTCTCCGCCTATTATATCCAGTGCCTGTAATACACAGTTGAAATCTCCACAGTGTATGATGTTCTGTCCTCTGTTTGTATGTGTGAGTAGTGTGTCAAGTTCTTCATAGAATTGTGGTTGGTGGTTATAATTTGGTGGTGCATGAATGTTGACAATGGTATATGTGTGTGAAGTGTTACTTATTTGTGTTATGTTGATTCTACCCAGGCTATCCCGATTTGTTTTGAGTATGTTCCACTTATCTTATGTTTGTAGTAAGGCTGCCCCAGACCCTATGTTGTGGACTGCCAAACTGAAAAATGCATGTCTCAGTCCAAATTGTGTTGTAATTTGTGCGCTATGTGTATCTGAATGTATATTTGTCTCTTGTAGTGGGATGAAATCTGATTTGTATTTGTGTATAAGTGTGCAATTGTGTTGTTGTTTTGTACGTATACCTGCTATATTTAAATATATTATCTTGATGTCGTCACCCATCCCAGTATCAAACAAAAAATTATGTTGAGTATAAATTGACAATTGATATTAATAATAAGATAATTTTTCTTTAAAAACAATGGTTGTGTGTAGCTGTTTAGTGTGTTTTTGTTGTTTCCGGATTCTCTTCATCGTCTGTGTCGGTGGTGATAAATAATTTTCGTAAAGATATGTTGACGTCTTCCTTTGTGGTCTGCTTTTGTCCTTTTGTTTTTCCTGTGGGGGTGTCTTGTTTGTTTACTTTCTTTGGTGTCGCTATGGGAGACTCTTCCTCACAATCACTGTTTTCTGTGTTTTTCCGTCTTCTATTGCGCTTGTTATGTGTGACTTCCTTGAAACCCTCTGTCGTATCTGCATCTTTGTCGTTTCTAAAGGAGGCTTCCTCCTCCTCCTTTTGGTCTTTCTTCTTGGTCGAGGTCGTTGGTGGATCTGGGTATAGGGTCGTAGCTTGTTTCGATTTTGCCTGGGTAGGCGGGGCAGGCTGGGTGGGTTGTCTTTTTAACAGTCCTGGCAGAGCTGGAAACTCATCTAGGTTGTTTATGGTTGGTGATGGCTTTGTTGACTTAGTTGGACATTTATTTGACCAATGTGAAACTTGTCCGCATGTCAGGCAGACTGTCCTCCGCCCTGGCATGGTCACCAGGATTCTATGATTCCGAATTTTCTACCCTCCTTTTGATGTTATATTGACATAGTGTGGTATGGTTTGCCCTTCTTTAGGATGTACCAAGGCTCCCTGCTGAATTTTTAATTCTGAAAACCACGGACTCAGGGTCGTCTGTTATTTCTTTCACTATTGTCTTCATACCTTCTTCTTTAATTGTTGCTAAACTCCAGTGTAAGGTTAATCTCTTGTTCTCTTTCTCTGCCTGTTGCATTTCTATTGTCATTTCTGGGTTATTTAAAGTTATGGTTTTCCCATGGAGACGCTCGAAAAGTGTCTCTGATACAACAGCAAAGAACCACTTTGTTGGGTTTTCATACCTATATAGTTCGCCGAGTTCGTTTATCGGTACACCTCCGGCACCGACCAATGCACCTCCCACCAGTTCGGCGATTGATATGGCCGATCCTGGGCCTCTCAACGAGACCACCAGCGTTTTGGGTAGGTGCACGGTGCCACATAAAGGCACACGCGCCACCAAATATAAAGAAGAGACCTTATTGGATTTTCCCAGACAGTCACAAAACTGGATGACAAATATGAGAAACCAAGGGAAAAAACAACGTCATTGAACGGCAACGGGGGATGCTGCGAATTCGTGGATTCGAAAGGATGTGCTTCTAAAGGCTCCGTGTGAAGGTGACACCTGGAGGAGGTGATTTCGTGATGAGGCAGCTGGGAGTCCGGAGAGGAATTTGTTGAAGACAACACAACGGTAGAAAGACCGGGTGTGGATACCTAGACTTTTATTCAAGCGTTTGAACGGAGGATTTGGATGATTAGGCCTCAAGGGCAGCGACCTGGACTGGGAGCTCGTAGGTAGATGTTATTTAAGTGAGCGCCGATCCTGCGTATAGGGATCAGCTCACGTTTCTACAAGAGTCCTTTGTCCTGCGGCGGAAATAAACGTACGTCTGAAAATCGTTTGCTCGACTTGATTCTGCCATATGTTCATGATCCTGTTCACTTAAGGTAGAACATGTTTTGTTGTTCTGATCTGTTCTTGACGAGTTCGATTTGAAATGCTTTGAGTGTCCGGTCCCGTTGGATTTAGAGGACAGGCACTTTGAGACACGTGGGGGTCGTTACCGGACTGTTTGTTTGTCAACACAGATTTCCCGCCAGTTTCCATAGCTGAACATAAAAGAAATTACGCACCAGCGGCACATTCCACACTGTGCTACACAGAAAGAAAGAAGGAGCACATGAAAATCCGCGTCATCAAAATGACGGAACAACAGCCGGAATATCTTAAGTGAAAGATCATTATTTGATAAAGTAATAACAACGAGTGAAGTTAAAACGTCATAAAAAAAACTGTAAGTACGTATAAAATTAATACATAATAATTACATCATGTACAAGAAGTGCTATTCAGTTGTGCTTAAAAAATTGTTGTGATAGTTGTACAGATATACAGATATAAAGGGAAAAAAATTATAAATAATTTTTTATCTGGGAGGGGGTATTATGTCACATAACGGCACACGCGCCACCAAATATAAAGAAGAGACCTTATTGGATTTTCCCAGACAGTCACAAAACTGGATGACAAATATGAGAAACCAAGGGAAAAAACAACGTCATTGAACGGCAACGGGGGACGCTGTGAATTCGTGGATTCGAAAGGATGTGCTTCTAAAGGCTCCGTGTGAAGGTGACACCTGGAGGAGGTGATTTCGTGATGAGGCAGCTGGGAGTCCGGAGAGGAATTTGTTGAAGACAACACAACGGTAGAAAGACCGGGTGTGGATACCTAGACTTTTATTCAAGCGTTTGAACGGAGGATTTGGATGATTAGGCCTCAAGGGCAGCGACCTGGACTGGGAGCTCGTAGGTAGATGTTATTTAAGTGAGCGCCGATCCTGCGTATAGGGATCAGCTCACGTTTCTACAAGAGTCCTTTGTCCTGCGGCGGAAATAAACGTACGTCTGAAAATCGTTTGCTCGACTTGAGTCTGCCAAATGTTCATGATCCTGTTCACGTAAGGTAGAACATGTTTTGTTGTTCTGATCTGTTCTTGACGAGTTCGATTTGAAATGCTTTGAGTGTCCGGTCGCGTTGGATTTAGAGGACAGGCACTTTGAGACACATGGCATCCTCCTCAAAGGAGTCTAGGCCGGCGCTTACCTCAGGAACTTGGTTAGTGCCGGTGTTAGACGCGGATACTTGACTGAATAGTCTTCCATCGATAACACGGCTCACCTGAGTAGAATCCATTTTGAATTTCACAAACTTTCTGCTATCGGAATAAATTCACTCGATGATCCAACGAAAAGACACACAAAAGAAAGTCAATTAACTATTTTAGCATCTGAAACAGATCACTCAAATAATATTACATGAAAACAGAAGCATGAACACATAATAACTTGTCCGAATCAAAGCACAAGTTTACAACGCCACATGTGCATTACCTCATATAAAGACACTGCGAAGAAATTTTTTTAAAATTTCCTTTAAATTTTATGCGGCCCTAGTAGGCCAGTAAAACAATGCTAAAAAAAAAAACACTTTTATTTCATACAAAGCAATGTATATTTACAAGTTGTAGTGTGTGTTTCTTTTGTTTGTGTATATTACAGAGCGTTGCCGTTTGTTAGTGTTAAGTGTGACATTGTGAATAAAACAAATACATACATATATACAGTTATGATAATATGACATTTATGGCATAGGGCATGTAGATACACATTCCTTGCTTATGCTTCACTTCCACTGCCGCAAGCGGAATGCATGAAACACCTGTCCATCTCTCTCTCTCTCTCTCTCTCTCTCTCTCTCTCTCTCTCTCTCTCTCTCTCTCTCTCTCTCTCTCACACACACACACACACACACACAATTTTGTGCTTTCTGGAGACCGCAGTACATTAAATACCCCGCGCTTGGATAATAAACTTTAAACTATCATTTCCATTAAAATGTGGCTTCTTTGTAATTTCTGGGTCACTTAGCTACCGAGGCGAAGGTCATTGGTGTTGTTGCTTGATGACAAATTACAGGGTGACACTCTAGTCCATGATACCTTTTGTTTGGGGGACAAGAATAAGGGATTTACTACTAGCAATTAGAGTCCATGGCCTGTCCCCGGGGAGATAATTGGTCCAAAGTTGTGATAGTGTCTGGGTTTCATATACAATGGGAAGGACTTAAATCCTGGCCACTAAAGGCCACTTAGCTTACTGGGTACTTAAAGGACTCATTCAATTTGTTTATACATGGTGGTGCATATTTTTCTTTTGAAACATATTTCCATATAACATCATTTTAATACTTGAGATACCGACTTGGTTTAAAGGCTGCTACACGCACGCACGCACGCGCACGCGCGCACATACACACACACACATACACACACTCATACACATGCGCGTGCAAATTCATGCACCACACACACGGACACACACCTGCATCCACACACAGACGCATACATATGTTACTGCCAACCGCACAGACACTCATCCACAATATATTTCATATTGCACATTCAAATATAATAATGGGAAAATTAATAATAATAGTAGCAGTAATAATAATAGTATTAATAATAATAATAATAATATAATTGTAAGATTATTAATACCATCAATAAACACATTTACAGTTGTAGTATCCTTTGTTGAAAACAAGTTATTTGCTTCTTCTGTAATATGTGCTGTCTTCAGCCAAATCTTTTAAGAGATTTGCGCTTGTGGGGCTAAGATTAGAATGTTTGCGACTTTTTGTTGATAAAGTTGTTGGACAATTTCTTTGTTGATTGTTCTGTAATTGTATAGTGCTTTGTTTCTTAATGTCCATATAAGATTTTTGTACTCTGCCAATAGAACAAGTAGCTTTGTGTGGATGTCGTGTGTGGAGTAAGGAATGGAATTTATCATGATTGCTTTGTAAACATCTGTTCTTTGTTTCGTATGAGTGTTAAGGGTGTTTTGTAGGAGATTTCTTGTTGGCATGATTGTGTTGCATTCGTAATAGATGTGCTCTTCTGATTCTTGGACGTTCCGTCTACAAAGCTGACACTGTAGTATTTGTTTAGTTATTTTTGCTGTTCTCTCTGTTGTTGGGGTCATGCTGTAAACAAGCCTATATGTAATTTCCTTTGCTTTTGGAGTAATCTGCTTGTTGTGAATATTAGAGAAAATTTCGGTATAATCTTTTATGAAATATCTATGTCCTCTTTTAATTCTGAGATGTACCGGAGTTGCTTATAATTTAACTAAATGCCTGTAGATTGTATGTGTTTTCGTGTGTAGTAATTTTTCATGTCCTTTAATGGCTGAAATACATGTTTTGTAGAACGTTGGGAGAGTGCCAAAGTAATGTGAGGATGTATTCCTAATAGGTTTTAAATAAGATAGCCTAATTCCAATGTAATAGTGTGCTAAAGGGTGTTTTTCTGGGTGTTGTAGGATTTCACCTACGTGTTTTATCCTAAGTGCTTGTATTTTGGTTGTTATGTCTTGGAGGGCGATACCTCCATCTTTTTTGTCTTGCATTAGTGTAGTATGTTTGATACTGTAGATGGTTCTGCCAAACACAAAGCGTCTAATCTCTTTGTTTATGTTTGTGACAGTCTGGCGTGGGGGATCTAGGACTGTGCACAGATATAGTATTTTTGGAATTATATATGTATTAACAATGGTACTTCTACCAAATATGGTAGTTGTTTTGTATTTGTACCTCTGTAACATATCTGTTATTTTCTTCTCTAGATTTTGCCAAGTGTCTTTGTGTGTCTGATTTGGTTGACATGAGAAGACTATTCCGTACACTTTTATAAGATTGTTTGGTGTTAAGTCAAATGGAAAATCCGCCTTATTTTTCCATTTGCCTAAGCCCATTATAGTAGATTTTGGACGTGTAAAGTTTGCCCCACTCCCTTTGCCGAAAAACGAGAACGTCTCCAAAATGATCCGTACAGATTTTTCAGTCGTCGTAAAGAAAATGGTATCGTCCGCATAAGCACGCAGCTTTTGTTCACCCTTCCCTGGTATGAACGTACCCCTGACATTGTCGTCCTGTCATATCTTTTCTAGAAGTGGCTCTAGAGCGACAACGTACAGTAATGGGGACAAGGGACATCCCTGTCTCACTGACCTAGTCAACCTGAAAGAATTGGTTAGGGTATGGTTTAATAGAATCCGACTTTCCAGTTTCAAATATAAAATTTTGACCCATGTCCGAAAATAATTTCCCACGTTGCAATGTGAGAGAGTTTTGTGGAGGTATGAGTGAGATATTCTGTCGAATGCTTTTTCTTGATCTAAAGAGAGAATTGAGGACTGACAGTTTTTCAGATGTGTGTAGTTGATGATGTCCCTTATGAAGTGTGTGTGTGTTGCTGGATATTCCGGTGTTGTACACTACATTGCTGGTCTTCATGAATGAGAGATGCCATTACTGGCATTACTGGTTTCAATTTATTTGTCAAAGCCTTTGTTAAAATCGTGTAGTCTACATTTAAAAGCGAGATCGGTCTGTAACTCTTTAAAAGTGTCTTGTCGATGTTCTCCTTCGGAATAAGAGTGATGTAAGACGTGTTGAAACTGGATGGGAGTTCATGTTTGTGGAAAGATTCAGAGAATACTGCTAGTAAACGGGGACCTTGAAGACGAAAGAAAAACTCATAGAATTCAGCGGATGGTAAATTTTTTTTCGAAAGATTTATGCGTTGTGAAGAGAAACCACAGTTTTTACCAACGGGGGTATGATAACCCCCAATCTTTATCCCCCAACCTGGAGGACCAGGTTCATTTACAATTATAAAATACTTTAAATGATTTGAGCTGTTTTCTTAAAACAACACAACTTTAAAACAGCATACAGAAATAATACATTTTTGTAAATATATGGTAATTGAAAATCTTAGATTACTTATATGTACTTAAACAAATGGAATATAAATTTGAGATATCATAGAAATATTTTTAATTATAATTTGTTTCCCTTACTTACCACACTATTCTTATGTCCCTTGATAGTTTATTCTTTAAATGCAGAAAAGCCCCATTTACACTCTGTGGCGTGCGCAGAGAATATGCTAGCTCCATAATTATATCTTAATTACCTTAATTATATAAGCCAATGGTAGATGCTTAGTGGCATGGTTCGTGAGATTAATTGTACGAAAATCTTCGCATTCAATTGCTCCTCGTCTTTTTGTTATAGAAATAAGAGAGACTTTATAAGCAAACGTTTACTAGTAATGTACGGAATGATTTAGTTGAGAATCTAGGCTCCATTGGAAGATGACAAGAAAGGGAAGAATATTATTTGTCGTTTTTACTTTGTTTTATATTGTCCATTAACTCTATGATTACACATGTCATCTATTTCTTGTTCGCCTTCTTTTCAGTAATATACTTTGCTTATTTGATAGATGTCGTTCTTTTGGATTTCCCTTTGTTCGCCGATGCTTTGCGTCTATTTCTTCATCTGTCCATACACAACTGGAGAGACGAAAGTGGGGGAGGAAGATAATAATGATAGGAATTGCAATTTTTCGGGTGTCCATCGACAAGGTTATTTGAACTCACCGATAAGGGTATTTGAACTCACCGATAAGGGTATTTGAACTCAATAAAAAAAAAAAAAAAAGGCTACCAAGGACACACTGATATTTCTACAAACATTAAAGTGTGTTTATTTTTTTTTTTTTTTGGCTCCAATATAAAATTCAATATCTCAGTAACCAATTGAGGGAAAATTATGAGATTTAGCATATTACCTTATCATTACGTCCACAAATTTTTTTTATTCTGGAGATTCTAAGGCAGATTTCAATGTTTGTTTATATGCGGTATATAATTTACGGTTCAGGGATTAATACCATCATTTTAAAATTATTACAGCTTCAGCAAGACACATCCGAGCTTTTTTAAAAATTGTCTCGCGGTTGTCGTTTTGGCACAAACAGCGCGGAGTTAAATGGTATTGTTCAGAGGTGTCTCCAATGGGGATTCTTTCATTAAATGTGATTATATAAATAAACTAGCTGACTCGGCCCGGCTTCGCCGAGCTCCTGGCGGGAATCTATCTATCTATCT
This sequence comes from Cepaea hortensis, assembly GCA_963921405.1. Lineage (NCBI taxonomy): Eukaryota > Metazoa > Mollusca > Gastropoda > Stylommatophora > Helicidae > Cepaea > Cepaea hortensis. Next base: position 130,160,807 of record OY992880.1, on the reverse strand, counting down.
ATCTATCTATCTATCTATCTATCTATCTATCTATCTATCTATCTATCTATCTATCTATCTATCTATCTATCTATCTATCTATCTATCTATCTATCTATCTATCTATCTATCTATCTATCTATCTGTCTGTCTGTCTGTCTGTCTGTCTGTCTGTCTGTCTGTCTGTCTGTCTGTCTGCCTGTCTGTCCGTCCGTCCGTCCATCCGTCCGTCCGTCTATCTATCTATCTATCTATCTATCTATCTATCTATCTATCCATCCATCCATCCATCCATCCATCCATCCATCCATCCATCCATCCACCTACATTTCTACCTACCTACCTGCCTGCCTGCCTGCCTGTCTGTCTGTCTGACTGACTGTCTGTCTGTCTGTCTGTCTGTCTGTCTGTCTGTCAACCAGTCCGCGCTATTAAATATTGATAAAAGTTACTGGAAAAAATGTGTGGACCATGTGTTGAAAGAGGAAGAGGACTATTGGAGAAAGGATGGATTGAATTTTATGCAACCGAGAGCGATCATCAACCTATTTTAATCGTCCGACACAGATTAAGGTCTGAGCCGATCGCAGACCTTAATCTACGTAACACTTACTGGGATATTTTGCTCCAACTATTCAGACGATTTGCAGGCCCTAAACATTACAGCATCAGCATAATGTCAATGGCAACAGTTTGTATTCCACAGTGATGAATTTTCAATTCCACAAGCCCTCAGCGGTGACAAACAACTGTATTGAAACACACACACACACACACACACACACACACACACACACACACACACACACACACACACACACTAAACGCATTGAATACCAACAGAAGAGTAATATTGCAGTGGAAACTGATATATTGTGGCATAACAAGAAAGAAACGTGAGAGCAAACACGTTGTCAAATTAGGGGACAACACATGTGCATACGAATCAATCTATAAACTTCAATGAAAAGAGGACCAACATCTTGGTCGTTAAGAAGAAAGCCCACTACAGAGACACTGACAACTATTTTCATAGTGCAAAACAGGTAATCATGTTCCGTCTCTGAACGGTAAACAGCAGAGTAGGCAATCTTTCACGAAGACTCAAAGCTGGTCTGTCACACATGTGTACGTGTGAACAAACTACACAAACATCTGAACAGATCCTTAAAAATGGAAAAATTATGACTAAATTGCGGTATCATTTCTGGTCACTCCATACGCACATTAACGCACAGCTATTTGGAAGCTTTCACGAACTCAATATAAAAAGCTAACACGAATACTTGTGTACACATTATTAACCAGCAGCTGAAGAAACAAGAAGGAAATGAAAAATAAGGTAAGAAATATATTCCTTCTACTTTCCTGTCATCATCATCATCATCATCATCATCATCATCATCATCATCATCTTCCACTTCTGCCGTCAAGCGTCGTGGGGAGGAATAATTTGCGTTCCAGCGCCCGGTGGACTGCACTGGATAGTGTCATTCCGTGTGGTTGTACAATGTCTCTGATGTCGTCAATCCATTTTCTTCTTGGACGTCCTCGTGGTCTCGTCGCAGATGATCTTTGATGTAAGGCCAGTGATGGTAGTTGCTGATATTGCATTCTAACGACATGGCGAAACCACTTGATCTTCTGTCTGTCAATAAATGTGGCACAAGGTGTTGATCCCACAGTCTGTCTGATAGTAGCATTTCTAACTCGGTCTCGGATTGTTAAGTTGGCAGCTCTCCTCAGGCATCTCATTTCGCAGGTGTTGATTTCCTGTCAATTTACAAATTATTTACCCCATGCTTCTGTAAATTCTCTGTCTTTACTAATATTACACATTGCACCCCTCTCGGGATTCTCCGTGGTGAAGTGGTCAAGCCGTCTGACTCGGGCTCCGAAGATTGTATGTTCGATTCCGGGCCGCGTCCTTCATTTCACGAGTGCATTTTTTTCGGAGACTCCCGAGGGTCGTCGCTGGAGGTACGGAGTTCGCGCTTTGTGCGACGCTTTCCGCGCTGCGGAAAGAAACTGAGCCATATGGGATAAAAACCCGGTGCAATGCAGCCGACCTTGTCGATTTTAAGCTTCTTCTTTCATTGCACCAACTCCCATAAGAATCCGGATACGCCTTGTGTGTCATCTGAATTGGCGGGGCTTTCATTACTGTAAACATAAATTTGTTAGCGAGAAATCATTAGTTTTTCAGCAGAATATGAATAAAATTTGGTGGAACTGCGGTAAAGCTGTGAAAGTGTAAACAATATAAAATGACACAAAGTAGTGCAGCTTTACATAACAGAGTTAAGACACATACAGAACGTTGCGGCGATTAGCCTTCATCAGCAAACAAACACATTCACAAACACAACATATAGTCAAGGAGATCTCCTGTGACTACATCAGAAGTTGACGACAGGACGAGAAGAACAAAAGCATGGAAAAATGGTAGAAATGAAGAGAAAATGAGAATTAAAAAACTGTTAATTGAAAAGAATGTTAGTTGAAGAAAATGTTTAATTGAAAAAAATGTTAATAGAGAAAACGTGCAAACTCACCTCACCGTTCGGATCTGTCGGTCTGGCAAGGGTATCTGAGCAATCACAGTGGATGTGCTAGTGAAGTATGGGGCGAGTAGATCCTTAAATATGTTGTATAACATCAACCATACTGACTATTTCATAGGGTACAGTATGAGTAAAACGTCGTACGTGTAGACCGACGTACTCCGCATACCTCATGTGATATATCACAGGCACTTTTCCTCTCTCTCTCTCTCTCTCACTCACTCTCTCTCACTCTCTCTCTCTCGCTCTCACTCTCTCTCTCTCTCTCTCTCTCTCTCTCTTCTTACATATACTTTGCACATGCCCACACACACTAGTATTTTGTCTATTGAGGGGTGCCTATGTATGTATGCGCGTTCACACATATCAGTCCACCCAGACTTTAAGACTCGCCCCTATAATAACACAATGTGGTTTTTGGTACTACCACCTTCAATCTGGCGCGCCCCATACTTCACTAGCACATCCACCGTGATTGCTCAGATACCCTTGCCAGACCATTGGCCGTCCTCCTACCCCACCCCCTTCCTTCTATGTGCTCACTGAACCGTAACACCCAGCACCGGGCATCAGAATACATCGGAGATTGCCTTGGTCACTTACAGATCCGAACGGTGGGGTGAGTTTGCACGTTTTCTCTATTAAATTTTTTTTTTCAATGAAACATTTTCTTCAACTAACATTCTTTTCAATTAACAGTTTTTTAATTCTCATTTTCTCTTCATTGCTACCATTTTTCCATGCTTTTGTTCTCGTCCTGTCGTCACCTTCTGATGTAGTCACAGGAGATCTCCTTGACTATATGTTGTGTTTGTGAATGTGTTTGTTTGCTGATGAAGGCTAATAGCCGCAACGTTCTGTATGTGTCTTAACTCTGTTATGTAAAGCTGTACTACTTTGTGTCATTTTATATTGTTTAGTTTTTCAGCAAAACATCAAAGAAATGTCGCCGCTTTCAATGATTTAAGTTGTTTTTGGACCTATCAAAGACATATTCCTTGGGTGGGGGTAAATATAAGACGGCTGGAAAAATTTCATAACGATGCAACAGACAGTTTTCAAAATAATTGATCGTGAATGAAGGCATTCTTTTCGGGACATACTGTAGTCAAATTAGGTCAGGTGACCAGCCGTTTGCGAATAGGTCACGTGACCAACCGTTTGCGCATAATGTCCGTACTCCCAGTGCAGGTATGATAATCTAAAGCAGTGGTTCTCAACCGGTAGGAACCCCCCCCCCCCCACAGGGTGGAGGGAGGGGATTAAGATTATTTAAAGATCGCGTTAATAAAAGAACCGATTACTTGGTATTATTTTTCCATCCATACTTTATATTCTGTACTTTTCGCCCTTCCGAAATTCATTTTAGAACGTAAGTAGACCCGCAAATCACGTTTTATGTAGACGTCTAATCTAGACTTGTTTTAGTAAGTGTTATTACTGTTATTAAATTTAGCTTCCATTTTTACGTATACTGTGTAGGGGCGGAGGGGGGGGGGGCGTAAATTTATAAGGAGGAAATACGAAAGGTGGGAATGACATTCTGAACATATGGTGAAGGGGTCATCATCATCAAGTGCCGTGCCGGCTGGCGTAGGCGTTCATGGCTCTCCATAGATCTCGGTCTTTGGTTTTCTGGATCAACTCTGCTGCTGATATTTCTCCATGCCACCTTCTCAATCCATCCAGCATCACTTCTCTTGGTCTACCTCTGCCTCTCTTCCCCTCGATCTTTCCAGTTGTTACGATGTTCTCCAATGCCCCTCTTCTCATCACATGACCGAGGAAAGCTGTTTGTCTCTGTCTTATTGTTGTATATAATGTTCTAGTTTCGTTAGCCTGTTTCAGGCAGTCATCGTTAGTTACTCTGGCAGTCCAAGGAATTCGCAACATTCGTCTCAGGAACCACATCTCTGTTGCTTCTAATTTCTTCTTAATTTGTTCATTTACATTCCAAGATTCACTGCCATACAGCAAAACTGGTTCTACATAGCATTTCAGCACTCTCTTTCTTACATTCAGTGATAGTGACTTATTGCATAAGATACTCTTCATTTTCTGAAATGCGGCTTTTGCCTGCCCTATTCTGCTCCTAATCTCTGTTGTACATCTTCCATCTGATGTTATAAATGCCCCTAGCTATCTAAAATTATCAACTTGGTTAAGGATTTTCCCTTCTATTTCTATGTCACATTTTGGTGTCACCATTTTCTTTGATATTACCATTGTTACTGTTTTCTTGATATTCAAGGAGAGTCCTTTCCTTGCACTCTCTGTTACTACTACGTCTAATAATTGTTGTAGGTCTGTTGAATTATCCGCCACCAATACTGTGTCATCTGCATAGCGTATATTATTTATATTATAACCTCCAACTAGTATTCCTGGCATCTCTTTGATCTCTCTCATTACTACTTCGCTATATAGGGAGAAGGGGGGAAGATCTGGTGACAAGACACACCCCTGTCGTACTCCAAGCTTTATCTGTTCGTAATTACCCTCTTTATTTCCTATTTTAATTGCTGCTACTTGGTTCCAGTAAATATTCTTTATTATTCTTAAATCTTTTCCATCAGTGTTGATATCTTCCAACATTTTAATCAGTTCATCATGTTTTACTTTATCAAATGCCTTAGTATAATCTATGAAGCACAAATATATGTCTCTCTGTTTCTCTATTGACCTTTCTATTAGTGTCCGTAATGTATAAATTGTATTGTTTGTGCCCTTTCCTTCCACAAATCCATACTGTTCTTCACTAATTTCCATTTTTATTTTCTTTTTGGTTCTTCTCATTATGATTCTGAGTAGAAGCTTAGTGATATGGTTTATAAGGTTAATTGTACGAAAATCTTCACAATCAATTGCTCCTGGTCTTTTTGGTATAGCTATAAATACAGATTTTAGCATATCACTGGGTAAATATCCACTGCTGTAAATATCATTCAACATTTTGGTTAATATATCTACTCCAAATTCTCCCAATACTTCTAATTCTTCTATTGTGATTTCATCTGGCCCAGCTGTTTTTCCTTTCTTCATACGTTTCATAGCGTCAGCGACTTCTTCTTTCAGAATAGGTGGACCTTCTAAGTTACTATCTTCTGTTAATTCTTCCCTTTCTCCTTCATATAATTCTCTTATATACTCATTCCACCTCTTCATTATAGCATCTTCCTCTAATATTATCTTTCCTGTTTTTGATTTCAAACACCCTGTATTTATTCTTATTTTTCTTCCTGTAAGCTCACTGATTTGTCTGTGCATATTTTTTGTATCTTTAATGGAATTTAATTCAATTTTTTTTGCATTGCTCGTTTAACCAACTTTCTTTAGCCTTCCCACATTTATCTTTTATTTCTTTATTTATCTTAGCGTATTCTTGTTTGTCATTTTTACTCTGTTTTCTTTTGTCCATCAGTTTTAAGATATCTTCATTCATCCATTTTTTCTTAGCTATTTTGCCTCTCTCCGGTAATACTTCTTTGCTAGTTTGATGAATGGAGTCCCTTAACATTTCCCATTGTTCATCTATACTCTGTATTTTAGTTATTGCATTGTACCTATTTTTCACAGTCACTCTGTATTGTTCTTGCATTTCTTTATCTATTTTCAGAACCTCTTTATTAAGTCTCATGTTCTTAACCATTTTTCCCCTCTCTTTAATCTTACTTTTATATGTCCACATAGTGGTACATGATCACTATTACAGTCAGCACCAGGCATTGTCTTTACATTAATTAAAGCATTTCTAAATCTTTTATTAATTAGTATGTAGTCAATTTGGTTGCGTATTTTCTTATCAGGGCGTATCCATGTGTACAGTCGTCTTTTATGGTGTTTAAACCATGTGTTTCCAATTATCATATCATTGATATTTGCCCATTCTATTAGCTTTTCCCCTCTTTCATTTCTTGTACCTAAACCATAATTCCCCACTACATCCTCCATTTTTCCCTTTCTAACTTTTGCATTAAAATCACCAAGTATTATCTTTATTTCTTGTGATCCAATTTGAGCCATCGCCATTTCTATTTCGTCATAAAAGTGTTGTATTACTATTTCTTCATCACTACTGCTTGCCGTTGGTGCATATACTTGTATAATATTTATGTCTATTGGTTTGCCTTTGATTTTTACCATAATAACTCTATCTGAAATACACCAGTATCCATTAATTGACTTGGCTGTTTTTTCGTCTAGGGTGCGTGAAGGGGTGCATGGGCCAAAATAAAAGGTTGATGAGAACCACTGATCTAAAGACTAACACTAACAGTTACGACATGAAGGGAGGTCACTATTGTCCAACACGATTCTGTTTACGGCAGTTTGTAGGAAGCAACAAAAACATCCCCGCCCTTGTAGAAGCCGAGTTCCTGTTGTAAACCTCTCGGCACAAATATTTCCTTCTGCTGGATACATGTAAACAATGATTGACGAAATAGCTGAAATGAAACATGACATTGATAAAAAACTTGAAAAGGTAAGATTTTTTTTTTTTTGGAGCTTATCAGTTTATCGAAACACACCTGCAGGCGATTTGGCTTTGCTTTGGACTTTTTTTTTTTAACGAAATAATGTAATTGGTACGGGTGCCGGTCGTTCAAAAGCAATGACAAACTACTGAACGTAAACTTGCGAAGAGATTACAACAGCAAAAAAAAAAAAAAAAAAAAATGCTGTTAACTGCGACCTCCTGTAAACTTTACAGGACGTCGCAGTCAACACCAGCATTTTTTTGTAAAGGTTTAACCGTAAAAAACTAAAGGATATGCAACTAATAACTAACATTACATTTGTTTAAAATAAGCTGGCTTGATATGAAAATAATAATGACTGATATAAATTATAATATTAATAAGATAGTTATTAGTTTTCTTAGTTATTTATTAGTTGGAAGATATCAACATTGATGGGGAAATATTTAAGAATAATAAAGAATATTTACTGGAACCAAGTAGCAGCAATTAAGATTGGAAATAAAGAGGGTAGTTACGAACACATAAAGCTAGGAGTACGACAGGGATGTGTCTTGTCACCAGATCTCTTCTCCCTATATAGCGAAGTAATAATAAGAGAGATCAAAGAGAAGCCAGGAATACTAATCGGAGGTTATAATATAAACAATATACGTTATGCAGATGACACAGTAATGGTGGCAGATAAATCAACAGACCTACAACAATTGTTGGACACTATAGTAACAGAGAGTTCAAGGAAAGGACTCTCCTTGAATATTAAGAAAACAGTAACAATGGTGATATCAAAGAAAATGGTGACACCAACATGTGACATAGAAATAGAAGGAAAATTTCTTAACCAAGTGGATAATTTTAGATACCTAGGGACATTTATAACATCAGATGGAAGATGTACAACAGAGATTAAGAGCCGAATAGGGCAAGCAAAGGCTGCATTTCAGGAAATGAAGAGTATCTTGTGAAATAGGTCACTATCACTGAATGTAAGAAAGAGAGTGCTGAAATGCTATGTAGAACCAGTTTTGCTGTATGGCAGTGAATCTTGGAATGTAAATGAACAAATTACGAAGAAATTATAAGCAACAGAGATGTTGTTCCTGAGACGAATGTTGCGAATTCCTTGGACTGCCAGAGTAACTAACAACGACTGCCTGAAACAGGCTAATGAAACTAGAACACTATATAAAACAATAAGAAAGAGACAAACAGCTTTCTTTGGTCATGTAATGAGAAGAGAGGCATTGGAGAACATCGTGACAACTGGAAAGATCGAGGGGAAGAGAGGCAGAGGCAGACCAAAAGAAATGTTGCTGGATGGATTGAGACGGTGGCACGGAGGAATATCAGCAGCAGAGTTGATCCAGAAAACCAAAGACCAAGATCTGTGGAGAGCCATGAACGTCTACGCCAGCTGGCAGGGCACTTGATGATGATGAATTATTAGTTTGTTGACTTTGTAGTTTGAAGAATCCCCGGGAAAAATGCATTTTAGGTTCAAACATCTAGCACTCAATGTCCGATGCATGGGCTTGGCTTTCATGTTGTCTGAGCCCTGCAACGGCTTGCATCTATGGAACTGAAGTTGGTATTGAGACTCTCCTGGCCACCCTGTGCACCTCCACGGGGAAAGTTGCAGAACTCTCCTCCCCCTTTCCTGGACAGTTTCCAATCTCAGAAACCAGCGGGGTCTCACTGTCAGTGTGCAAGTTTGGTACTGGAACTTTCCATCTGCGGCAAGGAATATTTTAGAGATAGCTAGGTCATGATTCAGTACAACATGTATGGTCTGGCTGGCATGAGGTTTAGGTTGGTAGTTGTTCATCACATATGTTAGACTCCAACCCACTTATTATGCCCTTGTTTTCCCATTGAAGATACGCCTACAACCAACTCACATCCTAACATTTGCTATTTCCTGCAGCTCCCGCTGTGTCCTCACAATATTATATTATTCCTCTCTGTCTTTCTCTTCTCCATGTGTTTTTAGCCTCTCTCTATTATATTTGTCCAGAGAAAGGACTTTCTAGTTACACTGTTATCAGGTTTTCTCAGTGTGTGTCCATTCCAATACCAGGGTCTTGTCCTCACCTCTTGATTGGCTGGAGTCTGTCTAGTTCTCTCCCAAAGCTTCATAATAGTGATTCTGTCAAAGAACTGTAGTTGTTCTATTCTGTGCTGCCACCAGTTAGTGAGTGCTTGTAGTTTATTAATAATTGTTTTAGCAATTATCCATGTTTCTGATCCCTAGACTTAGGGCAGGACTGATTGAAAGTTAGAGTTAAATATTCTCAGTCTGCTACTAGTTTTAATTTCTGTTAACTTCCACAAATAACCTAGTGCTATGACATTTCCTGTTGTCTTTTGTATTCTTATTTTAACATCCCTGTCTGTTTCCCCCATCTTTGTCTACATGAGTACCTAAATAAGTGTTTGATTCTACTGCTTGGGGTGAGGTTTCACCAAGGGAAAGTGGGTTATCATTTGCTGGATTTATTCTCATTATCTTTGTATGTTCCTTATGAATGTTTAGACATAATTGTTATGACCCTTCTATCAAGCTTGTTCAGTTTACATTGCGTCTGGTTTCATGTGTAGGATAGAAAAGAGATTTATTGAGTAGTCTAGATAATCAAGCTGTTCTGATGATCTATCTGCCCCTTTCACTGTGAGGAGCATTTTACTCTGTATGGCCTGAGAACAGCAGTATTTCACCTGTGTTTGGAAGATTTTTGTCTGCTCCCTTCCATCTTGTTTCACATAATCCCACACTGCTAATCTTATAATATTTAATTTCTTCAACCACATGTGCTATCTTTCCCAGTTTATACATAGTCAGTGACATCCCTTTACTTGCTCTTAGCGTTTAATTTGTCTCTCTCTATTCTTGTTTTCCAGTTGTTTTTCTTTTGCATCTCATCTCACATGATGTGATTTTATGCCTGTGTGTTTCTGGGACTGTTCATATCTGACATTGGTAACACAGCATTGGTAAAAAAAAAGTACCTTTAATTATTTTTCATTTATATTTACTTTATATTGCACTGGTGACTGCTGAGTTGTCATAAATTCTATCACACCAGTCTACAGACTGAATTACCTGTCATGACAATTTATACTTAAGAATCATGTATGTTGTTGCTTCAGGAGGAGACACACCTGGGCTTGCTGCGTCAGTGCCTGACCAAGTATGGCACCAACACCCAGCACATGGTCAACATCCTCAACAGCTTTGAAGAAAGGTTGCAGAACCTGGAGAAGACCATCATCCCGGTCTACAATGAAACTGAGAATCTGAGGAGGAGACAAGAAAGTATCCTTGCTGGGGTTCAGCATTTCCTGGACGTGTTACAATAGAAACAGATTTTAGTCGCACTGTTTATCACTGTAAGAGATCATAAGATAATGATGGCCTCTTACCATGTGACAATCTGTGTAGAGTTATAGAATCAATTAGTTCAACTCATCTCATCATGTTCCTATTGTACCTTGCAGTGTCGAGGTGAAGAATAAACATCGGGAGAGTGCCCGCTTATGGGCTTCATATATTGATATTCCCATGGACTCTGTTATTCCCTGCGTCCATTGTTTACTTGGTCGGCCTGTTCCTATGATTCTATCTGGTCTGTAGATCATTGTTTGTTGTGGTATACTGTTAGTTGTTAATCTACTTGCATGGCCAAACCATTTGACTTGCTGCCTTCTAATAAAATCTAGTGCAGCTATAACCCCCACTTTAGTCCTGATTTATTTATTTCTGATCTGATCTCTTCTTGATACATTGAGTATTCTTCTCAGGGATCTCATTTCTGTTGTAATTTTTCTTTTCTATTTTTCTGTCATTGTCCAGGTTTGGCATTGGTAACATAGAGTTGGTAGGAAGATTGTGTTGTAAAGTGCTTTCTTAGTAGTTATTGATACATGTTTGTTCTTTAGTATTGGTGCCATTTGTCCAATGAGTTGGTTTGCCTTATTGCATCTATTTTCGATCTCGTTTCTGATTTGTCATTTGATGATATTATACTTCCTAGGTACTTGAAACTCTTTACTTGTTTCAAGGGATGTTCATTTAGGTGAATTGTTGTTTTTTCTTCTTTAGTTATAGTCATTACCTCTGTTTTACTTATGCTAATTTTCAGGTTATGTTCCCTACACATTTCATTTAGACTTTTCATGTGGTCTTGTAATTCAGCTTCTGATTTTGCTATTAGTGCTTGGTCATTTGCAAACAGGAGTTCTCTAATGGTTAGATTTGCAGATGGTTCTTCTTCTGTGTTCTCGTCATGTAGTGTTCTTGCGATCTCTGTTTGGCTGGTTTCTTTACATATGATATCTATATATGTTATGAACAAGAGAGGGGACAGGACACAACCTTGTCATACCCCAGATCTTATGGTGAAGGGTTTTGAGTTTCCTCCAGTTGCTCTCACTATGCATTCACTGTTGTTGTATAAACTTCTACATAGGTTTGTTAGATGTGTACTCACTCCATACTGTGTAAGGATTTCCCACAGCTTGTATCTATCTACTCTATCAAATGCATTTTCTTGGACGCCAAAGGCTAATCAATCAATTAGTTATCTTCATCAAATACCCTGCCAGCTGGCATTGGCATTCATGAATTTCCACAGTTCTTGGTCCTTGATGTTCTGGATCAATTTTATTGATGATATTCCATACCACCATCCTAGTACATCAGTTTCTTTCAGTCTGCACCTTCCTCTTCTACAATTGGTCTTTCTAATTCATCACCATGTTTCCTAGTGTCCTTTTTAAAATTCTTTTCATAATGTCCTGTGACCAAAGAGCACTGTCTACTTTTATTAGCCTTTTCCATGCACTTGACAGTTCAAGGTATTCATAACACACATCTCAGAAACCACGGTCAGACTAAAACCCCACAGCAAGAACAATGACATTAAGATCAGCTATTCCGTTATTTGGTTCATTGGCAAGGAATTATACTTGCATAGATTTAGCACTGCATTATCATGAATATTGTTTCCTCCCTTTGTTGTGTTTTCTCTCCTTTTTTCTCCTGTTCATCCATTTCCATCTTTTTCCTTTTCTCCTACCCACTTCCTCTTACTCTACCTCTCTGACTCTATCTCACCCATCTCATTCCCTTTCTCCCCTCTCTTTCAAGTGCCCTTTCTCCTTTCCCTTCTCTCCCTCATTAACTCCTCTTCACACTCCATCCCTCTGTTTTCCCCCTCTCCTTTCCCCTGTTCATCCCATCCCTTTAATCCCTTACATTTCCTCTTTTTCCTCTTTCTTAATCACCCTACCTAATTTCTGTCTCATCTTTCCTTGCCCTCAATCACTTTCCAGCCTCCTCCATCATTAATCATTACTCTCTCAAAGCCCTTTATTGCTTTCCCTCCCCTACTCACTTGTGCCACAAGATTTATTGCAAAATTAAATCTAGCAGTCTCAAATGAGCAGATCTTCCTTAAGTGTGGCTCTACAGATATAGAAAAAACCATGCACACACTGGACAACGTGCTCAGTTACTATCACACGGCCAAAGATGTTGAAGCCACAGTCAAGGAGGGGTATGTGTATGTGTGTGAACAGCTCAGTCACTGCTACATTCAGTTAGTTCACTTTATCATCATTGCACTTCTGACATATCTGTAGGTGCTCTGATCCCCTCTGTGAAAAATCTGTCAGCGTACATTGGCTAGCTATGTCAGTCAGGTGCTGATTGATGAGTATTCCCACACACCTGGCGTCCTTATCTTTCCTGGTGACAGTGATCTTCAGTCTGAACACCTGCATTCTAACTATCGATGGTGAGTCATTCAATTGAAAGTCCTCATCTTGGTCAAACTTCTAAGGATGTTCATGATGTCAGCTTGATCCATTGGTTGACACTCTGGTATAGTGGCAGTGCCATCTGGCCTATCCACCTTTTTTCTGCGGTACGCCTATGTCCTGGTATAAAGATGAATATATTCTACAACTTTTGGACCTTTGCAGGGTTTCAATCAAAATCTGTGGACGAAATCTACCTCAACTTTCAGGATCATGCTCAATTACTTAGTAAGCATGTTTGTAGTTGTGCAAATTCAAGCCAGCGTAATGCTATTTTTGCTTCCAACACTTTTATTGTCATACTGGTCTATTATATGTGTATAGGAGAATTATGACACTCACAGTGATATAAAGCCATTGTCTGCTGTGTCCATGACATCTTCAGTGAGAGAGAGAGAGAGAGAGACACGTGTGTACCGAACATGCGCACACACACACAGTAATAATAATTTTTCTGTGTGCGCTTAACTAACTGAAAGCTTAACCATTGTGATTGTATGTGTGTGTACGCATGTGTGTATATGCATATGACACACCTGTGTGCTCGTGCATGCACACAAGGCAGAAGAATGACATGAGGATACAGACGCAACAAAGAGTCATGGCTGAATGCGGCGGTCTTTGCTCAAGATGTTTATGAAGGATTTCAGGTCAGAGAAGAGACATGTGCGGCCGCCATAGACTTAGAGGACGCATATAACAGAGTATCCTTCGAGCACTTGATGCAAACCCTCCTCAGACTGAAAGTGCACCCTCACCTTGTACGATGGATAGCTGCAGTTCTACTCCAAAGGAAGGTGGTGCTAAGATGCGGGAGTTGGTCTTCTGAGCCGATAACGATATGTCCAGGATTGCCGCAGGGTTCACCACTGTCACCAGTACTATTCAACGTGTATACGGTGCCGATCACTGAACAACAGTTGGATGGGAGGGGTAGGACTCTATCATTCGTTGACGACATCCTCGTGTATCGACAGGGTCGAGATAGACAGGCGGTTGCCAACTATATGCAGGGCGAACTAGATCGAATTTCCTCATGGTGTGCTGATGCCGATGCCCTTGTCAATCCTGCAAAGGCAACGGTTACATGGTTCTCACTAAACAACCATATTGTGAAAACAGACCTGCCGGCAGTAAGAATGGATGGGAGCATTCTGAGTAGAACCCAGTCAATGACATATCTTGGCGTGAGGCTTGATCGTAGCCTGTCCTTCAGAGATCATGTCGATTATGTCATAACGAAGGCTCGAAAAGGTTTGGCAGCAATGAGAGTCATGGCGAGTGCCAATATCGAGCAAAGACTGCTATTACTTCTGTTCCAAGGACTTGTGCTTTCACGCATCGAGTATGCCCTGGCCATCCTCACTGTCAGCCCTACACAGATTGGAAGACTTGAAAAGGTACAAAACGAAGCCATGCGCATCATTTTGGGCTGCACGAGAGACACCAGCTGTGTAGCAATGAGATACCTCCTTGACTTCCCGACAATGGAACACAGGATCAAGATCTGGAGAGCTCGTGCATACTTAAAAATAAGTGCAGATGAGCAGCACCCTCTGCATGACGCTGTATTCAGAGAAAAGGGTGACAGGCTAAAGAGGGGCAAATCATGGATGGGTCGGGCGGAAGATGTCGTCGGACGGGTCTGCAGTCTTACCAGTATCAACCCCGGCAAGGAATGGGTGCCGATGCCTCCAGCTTTTAAGTGTACCTTCTCCTGCATTATCACACTCGACAGACGGTGCAGAGAGCAGAACCCTGCCGCTGTCAATGCAGAGGTTAACGCGCTCATCTATGATCACTCAGATAGCCCCGAAGTGCTCATCTATACAGATGGATCTGTTGTAAAGCAGCAGAGAAGTGCGTGGGCATTTACAGCCCGCTCAGCGGGCCGAACCGTTCAAGAATCCAGTGGTGCCCACTCCATGACCACGAGCAGCATGACGATGGAGGTGATGGCAGTTACACAGGCTTTCATATGGCTGGAATCACAACTTTATACCAACGTGTGTGTACTAAGTGATTCAATGAGCATGATTCAGAAGGTCGAAGCTGGATCTGTACGTAGACAGTGGACTGAGTCGCTGCGGAAGTCTGTTGTCCGCAAAGTCACCTTCATCTTCGTCCCGGGACATGCGGGAGTCGAGGGAAATGAACGAGCTGATAAATTGGCTGGCTCTGCACCCCCTGTAGATGGCCAACCCATGGATCGTGCCGATGTTATTAACGCCCTTAAAGATATGGCGAGAACAGAGGATTTTGACGCCAGTGATTCCACATCGCTTTCCAGGATGAAAGACCTGGGAGTAAGAATCGGCACAGCCAGACGCGAGAGGTACATCGGGAAAACAAAGCGCCTCGTCAACCAACACAGAACTGGCACTATTAGCCACCGGACGCTGATGCATATGCTGGGGGGAGGATCTGAGCACCTATGGACATGTCCGAAGTGCAACGAAGATACCCCAACTGATAACTAACTGATAACTAACTGAAGGCAGAAGAAGAAAGAAGAAGGCAAACATTCTGGCATTGAGAAACAACAGTAGAGGCAACATTTTACAGACCACTGCCATTATCATTATCATCTTCTACATCAGCCTTCAAGCGTTGTGGGGAGGAATAGTTGACATCCCAGCACCTGATGAGTGGCACTACATCGTGCATTCCATGGGATTGTACAAAGTCTCTGATGTCATCAATCTGTTTTCTTCTCTGGCGTCCTCTGGCTCTCGTATCAGATCTTCTTTGATGTAGGGCCAGTGCTGGTAGTTGATGGTGTTGCATTCTAACCAGATGACAGACCCTTTGATCTTCTACCTTTCAATATATGTGGCACAGGATGTTGATCCCACTGTCAAGGGACCCTTTTCATGCCTTTGGGCATATGGTCTTAGTCCCATATTTATATAGACCAACTGGCACTCAACAGACAATGTGATCAGTAACACACTGGTTAATTTAACTTCCCAGAACATTTCATGGTGTCTAATTTAGACTGGCTTAGCCTGCCAGCCCTGGTCAGTACAACAAAAATTCCACCTCAGTGGGAATTTGAACACATAGCCACAATGGGGATTTAGACACATAGCCACAATGGGAATTCGGACACCTAGCCACAATGGGAATTTGGACATCTAGCCACAGTGGGAATTTGGACACATAGCCACAATATGAATCTGGACTTATAGCCACAATGGGAATCTTGGGACACATACCCACAATGCTGCAGTGAAGCAGCCACAGTGCTACTGCCAACAGACCACTAAGTGAACAGAGAGAAACAGTGAAGTTGATACAAGAGATAACATATACGCTGGGGATTCAAATGAAAACCTTAAATTTCTATTATGCGTGTATATTTTCTGAAAAAGTAAAGATCAAATGTATCATTTTTCTATGTAGTCACCGCTGCGTTCAGTACAAGTCCTCCAGTGCTGACAATGTGCTTGGATTCCTGTAGAAAAGAATTCTCTTGATCGCGTATGTAACCACTCTGGGGGTCACTACTCAGCATGCCTGACCTGGTCTTGAACAGTCTGCCACAGAAGTCACGCTGTTTTGAAACTTCCCCCTCCACTCATACACTTGCTGGACTGACAGGCATGCATCACCATACTGGACTTTCATTCACCAATGAATTTCTGTAGGTTTCACCCTTTCACTGATCAAAAAATGGAAAATAGAACGTTGTTTCTCTTTGGTACATGTCAAAAGTGGGGAAGCCATCTTTAAACTGTCCTTATAATGTCACCATTTTCATCTGCACTGTGATGTCACATGCTTAACTTTCTTGACATCCTTAACAACAATATTGACAGGTTACAAGACAATGGCGTGGTTATTGTAATTTCTGTCACACTTTTAAGGTTTTCATTTGAAGTCCCCTCATAGATATTAACAATTTGTTTTCAGTCAAGACCATATATGTACTTTCACAAATCGATAGATAACCTCAGTTTACTGTTTATTTTCAGGCCTGCAGCCAGTGATCTTGAGACCTACATGTCATATTTAGAGAAAGTTCTAAGAGCCAAGAAATATTTCGAAACCTACAGCCCTAATAGCAAGGAAATGAAAGAGATTGTACGTATGGCTTGTATATTTTATTCTTGTAAAATCATTTTCAAAGTGATATTGTTATAATGAGAGTGGAGAGAAACATAAGAAAGCTGTGGTTTGTTCTTTATATGTGTGTGTATGTGTGCAGAATAAGGAATTATTGAGACTAGTATCCTTAACTTTCCCATATCTTAGAAACTTATTCACTTGCCTACAGTTATTTAACTCTTTGAATTGCAGAAGAAAACTTGTTGATCACCTGCCTTCAATATTTAACTCTTTCATTCACACCTGAAAACTCATTGATCACTCGCTTTCATCTATTTAGCTCTTTCTATCACAGAAGCAAACTTGTTGATCACTTGCTTTCAACTATTTGACTATTTCAGTCACAGAAGAAAACTCATTGATACCTTGCTTTCAATTATTTAACTCTTTCAGTTCCTTAGTATTTAACAGCAGATTACCAAGATTTAATGGGGATAATATTCACACACAAAAATCTGTTGTATATTACTGTCATTGAGACAACATATATATATATATATATATATCGGGGGACTGAGTGGTCTCGAGGTATGGTGTCCGCCTCGAATGCTGGAGGTCCCGGGTTCAGGCCCCGATGAGGGCCGGGATTTATTTAAAAAATCCACCTGGACTTCCAGTAACAAAATTTCCCCTGGTCTCTGGGTAGTGAGATCGGACGCCCGTGTGTATTGTTGCGCACGTAAAAAATCCCTTGGCAGTTGGAAATCGAAAAAGAGTAGCCTAACGGCGCTGCCCGGGCAAAATGTCGAGTCAAAAATCTACCCAAAGTATTTCAGGATCCTTGCCGATGCAACGGAGTTCGTGCATTGAGCTGAGTTTCTCCAGACTCAGATTTGAGTTAGGAGGAAAACGGAGCACTTATGGGTTAAACCGTGTGCTGTGATGTTGATCCAACGACTAACCTAAACTAAACTATATATATATATATATATAAAAAAGTAAAGTAAAGGACCCTTTCCCAGACCTTGAGGCATATTGGATGAATGGTGCTAGCTCCATGTTATAGACCAGTTGATGCTCGGTGGATAAAGTAGTCAATGTCACGATGGCTGCCATTATTTCCTGGTACCAATATTTAGACACACAGTGAAAAACTAGGGTTAAAATTAAAATGTAAGAAGACAGTTTATGGTCATCATTAGGAAGAAGGAAATGCCACAATGTAATATACAAGTGCCGTTCTACGTGGTGAAGGGGTTATGGACGCAGTTCATAATCCTGCTTACCCACGTTCGAAACACAGCTGCACGCGATTTGACAGCAGACCGCGTTGTACTGGATTTTAACAAATTGGTATGGGTGCCGGTCATTCAGAAAGCAGTGGCAAATTACTGAACATAAACTTGCCAAGACATCAACAACAGCAGTAAAATGCTGGTGCTGACGATGTCCTGTAAAGGATATGCAAACAAGAAATATACAAGTAAATGGGAATATTTTTAAACAAGTGAGTCGGTACAACTATCTCGTAACAGTCATAACATGTGATGGGAGATGCCTTGAAGATTAGAACAAGAATTACCATGGCAAAGGTAGCCTTTTAAAATATGGAAGACATACTGACCAATAAAAAGATGTCAATTGAAACGAGAAAAAGAGTGTTGAGGTGCTATATAGAGCCTGTACTTTTGTATGAATGTGAAGAGTGGACAATGAGCAGACAAACTGAAAAACATCTTATGGCTGTGGAGATGTGGTTTTTGAGAAAAATTCAAAGAATACCATGGACAGACAGAAGAACCAATGACTAAGTCCTACAAGAAACAAATGGAAATCGTAAACTGATTGGAGAAATTAGACACGAACTGTCAACAGTTTTTGGTCACGTTATGAGAAAAAATAAATTGGACAACTTGGTGACAACTGGCGAGATTGAGGGGAAAAGAACAAGGGGAAGGCAGAGAAGTTAATACCTGGATGGCTTGGCTATGTGGTATGATCGAGGCAGGAACACTGAGCTGATTCACGACTCTGATGATCAAGTGAGATGGTGAAACAAGACCACCCACGCTTATCGGTATGGCATATGAGGATGATGATTTTTAGGCTGCTGACCTGAGAGCACTGGTCAATTAAAATAATTGTGTATAATAAATAAGCCTGTGTAGAGATTCAAATACATGACTACTGGGCCAGCAGGCAAACATGTAGTAAATAGCACTGCCACCAGTAATAAATAGTATTTTCATCATTGGCAATAAATAATATTTTCATCACTGGTAGAAATAGTTTTTTTTATCACTAGACACGAACTGTCAACAGTTTTTGGTCACGTTATGAGAAAAAATAAATTGGACAACTTGGTGACAACTGGCGAGCAGTATTTGTATCACTTGCAATAAATAGTATTTTTACCAGCAATAAATTGTATTGTCACTAGTAATTTATGTACACTTCTGATGGTGGTTTATGCAGGAAAGAATCTTCGAAGATGGCAAAGATGCTCTTCAACACGAGTTTAAGTCTCTACTGAACCGCCATGGCCGTCCTGTGCCTCCAATTGTTATCCTGGATCTTTTGAATACAGATGAAGGTAAGCTAGTGTGGTGGCATGTTGCATTCTGTCTTTCTTCTTGTGGACTAGACATGTTAGCAAAATTACAAGAACTCAGCAACTGTTCACTTTCAGTAGAGTGGAAAAGCTGGTATGAGTTACAAAGAAATACAAAATGAAATGTTATTTATGGAAATGTATTATGAAACTGCTATAATGTTCGCCAGATGATGATAGTATAAACTCCACAGTGGAGGAAGCACAAAAGGAGGCTTCTGATTGTCGGAAAATATCCTTCTACAAACATTTTGACCTCTTTATCTTCTTTGTACTCTTGGGTACAGGACCACCCATGACTCATAGGAGTTATTCGAACCTTGTTGTGTATCTGCACTCTGTATGCAGGCTTCATGGCGTGTGTTCACCGTTGATTGCAATATTCCCACTAATTTGCTTCTTTGTGTGCCTGCCTGACAGCCATCTCTGCCCTCGGGAACGTCATGTACCAGGTGCATCATGATCTACATCCTTGGCACCTTTGGCATGTCTGTAATAAAACCAGCTTCCTTCCTCCGTGTGTTTGACCTCTGTTGCTGGCTTCACATCAACTATACCACAATGAACACCCTTGCTGTCATGTTGTCTTCGTCACACCCGACCTATAACTGGAGAAGTCACATTTTTACACCTGCCCACAGTAAGCCAGCTCTTCTTGTTGGCTATTGCCATTGTTGTTATCGGCTGGATCCTTCCTACCTTTGCCCTTACTTCTACTGCAGAATGTTATCCTCGCATGGTGTCGTACTCTACCATCAGCAACCACTGCTGCAGTTTGGCTGTGGTGGTAGGACTTCAGATGACATTTCTCTATCCCGGTGTCCACCGCATTAAGAGGATGGCTATTTGGGCTGGCACAAGACAGTAAAGGTTTGTGGGATTGTTGCATGGACCCTTCGCACTCTCTAGTTTCTTGACCTTCATAGATTTCATCTACCATCATATCTCTGCTTCCCTGGCCGATGCCTTGGACCACTGTCGGACATTGTTCTGAGCCTTGTTTACTGGACTGGGTATATCCCGTTACTTTATTTAATTTCAGTGATTCCTGGGTGGAGTCAATGGCATTGCTTACCTTCCACTTCCTTCTTGTTCTTTGAGCAGGCTGGAAGTCACAGACTGTTTTGTCTGAGGACTTATCTAGCATCATCGCAAACCTGGCTTTTCCAAATTTGGATTTGATGGTTGCAGACGAAGGGTAGCATGAGATTGACCTTCCTGCATCTGACAGACCTGTTGGTGCTCCTAGCCACTTTCTTGTGGCTTTGTTGATCTTCCTCTTTATTGCCCGTACTGTGTTTATGCTTATCTCCTAAATAGGCAGGAGTCATGGGAGTTTCGGAATCAGCATAAATTGGAGACACCAGATCGTGAACTACTCTATTAGTCTGCTCATGTTGATAGCTTGCAGAAGAAGTTTCAGCTGTGTCACATATCTCTGCTGTACTGCATTTCTTGTCTGTCAATGTGGCATCATACACTTGGCCGAGACTTTGAACAGGTTCCTCCATAACTGTGTTGGTTACCTGGTTTACCACCATGAACGAGGTTGCCACCACTTTGTCCCTCATAATCAATAAGTTTCTTGACTTCTTGGACTTGAAGCTCATCCTGCACCAGCCGATCAGTTGATCTAGCTGTAGATGTATATTATTGGGATGGCTCTCAGGAGTTACAAATGCAGTTTGTAATCTCGGATACCGCATTCAAAACGCGGTTGCGGGCGATTTGGAAGTAGACTACTTGCACTGATGTACATACTATGGTATGAGTGCCGGTTGTTCAGAAAGCAATGGCAAACTACTGAATGTAAACTTGCCAAAAAATCACAGACAAAAAATTCTGGGGTTGACTGCAACATCCTGTAAAGGATATGCAACTAACTTTATCTCCTCTAGTGCCAGTATAGTATCGTCATCCGTAAAAGCCTTCAGTGGTGGCACCCTGCACGCCACCAGTCCTCAGACCTTTAAGTAGCTGGCCGCCACATCAAGAATGACCTGCATTATTATGACAAACTATTCATAAATCACACACTATGCCCACTTGGAGATTGAACTACTTAGTCGTGAATGCTGAGGTCAAGACACGAAGCAAGAAGTCAGAGAAACACTGCATAAGTATTGTCCTGATTTCCTCGGATATGTGATACACCTTGGGGACCTGTCATAGCTTCTGGTAAGGCGCTAACTCCGGATGAGAATAATTACACTTTTTTCGGTAAATTGAATTTTGTATAAAAATGATAATTGGTTTTATGGACATTTGATGCCACATTATGTATTATGTGGGAATAATGGAATTAAACCTTGTTCCATTTTGTAAATTTTGTGAAAACATGATGATTAAATTATGATGTTATTATGGAGATATAAATGAAGCTACATTATTTATCAAATCAGAGTAAATAAACCGTTTCATCTTTGCAAGCAGAATTTTGTGAAAAAATGATATATAAAATATACTGTTGTTTTGGGTATATTTGAAGCTAATTTATTTATCAGACAGGAGTATTTAAACCTTGTTCATCTTCATAAACTGAATTTTGTTAAATTTAATCACTCAATCAATTTCAAGATAATTGCCATACAACAAAGAGAAAAAGTCAACTACGCATCCAGCATCTCAAAAAATGCAGAGAATGTATCAGCAATGCTTTCTTAATGCGACAGAGGCGACACAATCTGGGTAGCTAGAGGAATATATCCCTGCCGAGACCTGTTGTTTTTGCCCCAGTTATATTCCATATCCCTGCTGATTTCATCTTCTTGTTTTCCTAACCCAAGTGTGTGATTAGATGATTTGCTTGTTTGTATTGTTGTTTAATTTGGTGACACAATTTCCCTTTATTCTCAGACCTGCCCTGTACATCTTCAATATTATATTCATCATCATCACTATCATCATCATCATCATCATCATGAGTTCTCTGTGGAGCTTACAACTGCAACAATTGTTCTCCACTATTTTCAGTTCATACTCAGTCTTCATCTTCATAATCATCATAATCATCATCGTCATCGTCGTCATCATCATCATCATCATCATCATCATCATCATCATCATCATCATCATCATCATCATCATCATCACCATCATCATCATCATCATCATCATCATCATCATCATCACACCATCATCACTACCACCATAATCATCATCACCATCACCATCACCACCATCACCACCATCATTATTATCATCATCACCACCACCATCATCGACACCATCGTCATCATCATCATCATCATCATCATCATCATCACCACCACCATCATCACCATCATCATCACCATCATTATCGTCACCATCATCATCATCATTACCACCACACCACCACCACCATCATCATCATCACCACCACCATTACGAGTATCATTATCACCATCATAATCATTACTATCATCATCATCATCATCATCATCATCATCATCATCATCATCATCATCATTATCATCATCATAACCACCACACTACCACCACCATCATCATCATCACCACCACCATCAGCATCATCATCATCATCAGCATCATCATCATCATCACCATCATCATCATCAAGTCGTGGTAGCATAGTAACTAGACGCTCGTCTGCTGACCCAATGGTCATGGCTTCAGTCTTCATAGGGGTGGATTCAAATAAAACAAAATTGACCTGGGCTGCTGGTTGAGCCAGCCTGAAATGGATCCCTCTGTTACCACTGATCTTTCCAGACATCACGATGATTTCCAGTGCCTCTCTTTTCATTATGTGACCAAAGAACACGAATCATACACCACACATGATTCTACAAATACTATAAATAAACTCACATTTAGATCCTTGCCACCCAGGAAGGCTACCCCTGTCAACACATGCCTGAAGAAGTTGGATGTGTTGGCCAAAAGGTGCAAATATCGCAGCTCTACTGTAGACAGGCAATTAAGTCTAAAACGAACATTTTGGATGAACAAAAAAGAAGAAGATCCTTGCTATGGAGTTTGTGTACTGTGTTTCTGTCTTTTCATGTAGCCTGATTTAATTTTGACACTTTACAGCTGGTTACTGCTTCAAATCTGTATTCCACATGGTGTCCAACATATGTTGAATATCACAGTCTCCCCCGATGTGTCTCCACCTTTCCGTGGTGGGGGGGCTTGCGTGTCCCACTGACCCCATGTGCTGTGTCGATGGATGAAAACTACATATCAGACAACTTATGGGATAGGGGCCAGACTAAGCGAGACACAACCTGCTGCTCTGCAGGTAGACTGAGGATAGCAGTCAAAAGTTTAAATCAGTTGCATGAAGGCAGAAGTTCTTGGTCCGAAGACGTACTATGTCTCTCTGTCGAGGGTTGTGGCTGAACGCCTCTAAGCCATAAACCCTCGGATGTAAGAGCCTGGTCGATACCCACCCCTACCTACCACAAAATGGAGGTGAGATTCTGAGCACGCTACATGCCCAGTCCAGATACTTGTCCAAAGGCTCTCAGTTGGGGGATATGAGGGATCCCTGGATGAGAGGGCCTGGCCGTTTCTTGCTCACTTCTGCATGGAGGTAAGGTGCTGAGCCGGCAGCACATGTAGCCTACCTCGTGAGCGAGTAAAAAAAGGTAAAAGAAGAGCCCCAGTCAAAATGGATATTAAAACTGTCTGTATCTACCTCGTAGAGAGTCTAGACAAAGGTGGAATAACGTCTCAACACGAAATGGAACGCACGGCTAGCAAATTCATTGCGTGGCCCGAAGTCCAAAGTGAAAGCTTACCTAGTGGATATCGCCCACAGACTGACCATTCCTGGTGTGTGCTTGAGCGACCAGTGGCAAGCGAAATGCCCAACACATGGAAATGAGGAATTAATGCAGCCATGAGCAGGACGTGGCAATTCCTCGGGTGAGCCCAGTCTCAGAGCAATATGTGCCGGCTCTGCAATTATGGAAGCCTCCTTGGATAGCTACGGGTGCAAACAAATCAGGCACAACGCAAAAAACGTCAGAGTGAAATTTCTTTCGTGCTAGGAACAGCTCTGACTACCTAGTTTCTGAATGCTGCTCTTGTTCGGAACAGCTCTGACTAGGTAGTTTTCCGAATGTCCGTCGTGCCTGGAACAGCTCTGATGGGCACAAAGACAAGCACATGTCCGAACCGAAAACTCGCTGAGTGGATACCGTCTGCAGACCGGTCTGGTTTGTGCGGGAACGGCCCGTGGTGAAGGAAATGCCCAATATATTTAAGTGAGGATTTAAAGCAGCCATGAGCAGGGCGTGACGATTCCCTTGGTGAGCCCAGCACCAGGGCACTATGTGTCGGCCCTGCAACTATGCAAGCAACCTTGGATGGCGGAAAATGCTATGGACTGTCCCTGCCTTCCCTTGAGGGATGACCGAAGACTTCGACTGTTCCAATTTGACCAGCTGGGATGTGGACGTTACCACAAAAGTGAGAGTCTCCCAGGAATGCTAACCTGGTCAAAACAGCACGCTAAAAGTCGGATGTGTTGGCCTGAGGGTTTCGACCCAAGGGTGCCTAACTAGACACACCGCAATCACATCTGAAAAAACACTCAGGATGAACGCAAAGAAGAAGAAGAAGAATATCACAGTGTTTTCCTTGAAATTAAATAAATGTGTTTTGAGAAAGCTGTGGCACTCTGCAGTTTGCCATTTGAGAGCCATAACCTTTTTCCATGAATGCTTAACCTATTGATATAATGATACATTTCTCTGCTTTATTTTTGCCTACATCATCATTTTTATTGCTCCCTTATATTCACAGTGTGTGATTACTTTGTTAACTCCAGTGGATTCAATAATTTACTTTCATTCACTTAAATGTAAAATAAATAATACAATATTTAGTAAATCTAACGTGTCATTTTAGTTAAGTTAGTGCATATCCTTTGTAGGACGTTGCAGTCAACACCAACATTATTTGCTGTTGTGATCTCTTGGCAAGTTTACGTTCAGTTGTTTGCCATTGCTTTCTGATCGGTCGGCACCCATACCATTTGGTAAACAAAAAAACCAACACAATGTGGTCTGCTGCCAAATTGCACGCAGCTGTGTTTTGAATGCAGGTATGCAGGATAATGAACTGCGTCCGTAACCCGTTCACCATAGAGCCAGCTGTTATATTAGTAGTGTTGAGAATTTGTTGTAAATCACATCTTTGAAAGAAACATTATTATACAGATATAAGAATGCTATTTTACTATTGTGACTAACATGACTATATATGAACAACTGCTAGTTGAAGATAAAATAACAAATAACAGAACGAACAAATGAAATTTATTTCCTAAGAATTAAGAATTGGGCACACAAGCCCGTCTGACATACTGCCCTTCTCATCTCTCTGCTCTCATACATTATTTAATTTAAGCACCAATTATGAAGCTAATCTTTGACAACAATGACAATAACAGAAGCAGTATGCATTAATCATATGGAAAACATTTTTAAGGGTGTTTGAATTTGGAATTAAGTGAGATTCCAGCAAAGATGGATATATGCGAGGATGAATCCATGTTTACAACCAGTATGGTACTAGAATGATCAGTTTCTACACCTTACATTAACTGAGACAGAAGGAGCATCTATTGATTTGCTTGGAATCCTATTGTGCTGATTCTTAGAGTCTAAAACCAAGACTCATATGTAAAGCACATGAACATGTATTGACTCATGTGTAAAGCACATGAATATGTATGGGCTTCAGCCTCATTTAAGATGTTGAACGTAGTCCCATAACAGATACTATGTGGGTGTGGTGATGTGTTAGGCCTTCAATATTCTAGGCCTCGACATAATGGTGATGAGTTGTACACATGCCATTTTTGTCCATCATTTTCAGCTTCTGTTTTGCCTTCTCTTCGGTATAGATCCAGATTCGGGACATTGAATATTAAAATGATGGGAAGAGTTAAGGCAGGGGAGGTATGGTTTTCAGAAGAATGTTGGGAATAATATGGGCAGAGAAGAACACAAACACGGGTATTGAAAATAAACTGGTGACTGGTTGGTACTATTAGTATACTCGATCACCTTGACCATCTTCTGAAGGAGTTAGAGGACATGTAGACATGCCCTGAGTTCTATATGATACGTGTTGGATAACAAATGTTGTATTTTCCTGATATTCTTTAGCTTTGGGTAGGAAAATATTAGGTAATAGAGACAAAGAAAGACAGAAAGATGTATGTGGAAAATGTAAACAGCTGGACAAATAATAATTAAGCAACATCAACTTTAGTAAAATATCAAAGGGCAGAGAGAAGTGCAGGATCATGATCACCAGTATCTACTGCAGACCAGGAACCTGAAGTAGAGAAGATGAGCAATACAAGAAGTGGTACTGTACAGTTTTGTTTCGGTGTGTGCAACCAAACGGTGTTTTAGGTGGCTGAACTAATCTCATGGACCTTTCTATTTGGCATACTGTTTTATTGTTTACATTCTTGGTTACTAAATCAAGAGTGGGGTTAAACAAGGTTGTGTACTAGCTCCCACCCACTTTTTCACTTCTACTGAAATATGCCTTTTGTGATAAGGATGGTGGTATATGCATTCACTCACACACAGATGGCGGACTCTACAATGCTTAGAGATTGAAGGCCAAGACCAAAATTAGGAGGGTACTGATCAGAGAGTTGCTTTTTGCAGATAATGCTGCAATTACGACCCACTTTGAGGAAGAATTACGTCTACTACCTGCATTCTCCCATGCTTGTTCTGAATTTGGTTTAACAATTAGCAAAAAGGACACAGATTATGCCACAAGGTGCACATGGGGTACCATCAATCTTTATTGATGATGCCAAACTGGAGATAGTAGACCATTTGTCATATCTAGGATCAGAGTTAAATAAAAAATTATCTCTAGATCAGGAAATCAACATCAGGATTGGTAAGGCAGCAACAACAATGAACAGGTTAATAAAAAGAGTCTGGGAGAACATGAAGCTTACTGCCAAAACAAAAGTCCTTGTCTATCAAACCTGTGTCCTTAGTACTCTTCTTTATGGCAGTGAAACCTGGACAACTTACTCACACCAAGAGAAACGTTTAAACAGCTTTTATATGCAGTGTCTGCGAAGAATTCTTGGTATTAAGTGGCAAGACAAAATCACAAATACTGAAGTATTGGAAAGATCAGGTTGTGTGACGATTTATTCCATGCTCAGTCTTCGTAGACTTAGATGGATAGGACATCTTAGGAGGATGGATGATGGTAGAATACCAAAGGACATCTTTTTTTGGTGAATTACAGATGGGTAAGAGATCTCAGGATTGGCCTTTACTACGATACAAAGATGTGTGTAAGCGGGACATGATTGACACAGGCATTGATAATGCACATTGGGAGCACGTCGCTGCTGAACGTGTTGCATGCAGAGCAAATATCAGAAATGGAATAAAGACAAGAGAAAACGATTGCAGACAGCAACATGCATTTCACAAGCCGAGAAAGAGCAACTGCAAAGCCAGATTGAGGAGCTAAAGAAGCAAGTCAAGCTACTGCAAACATCGGCACCAACCAGCGACAATGGGAAACTTCTTGCCGAAATAAAGGAGATCCAAATGGACATCAAACAAGAGGTGGAGAATATGAAGCAGATGACAAAGATAAATGAAGAGATTCTGCGAGACATCAAAGCGGTAAGAGAAATTCTAACAACTGAAAGGGAGCCAACCCAAAACAAACCAGCACAAGAAACAGAAAAGCACACAGAGAAACCACAAGATGACATCCAACAAGAGGACAAGCCGGATCCGCTAGACAAAGCCAGCAACCCAGCCACGACACTATCCCGCCAGACATCCGAAGAAAACCAAGACGAGCACCCTGAGGACGACACGGAGAGGCCCCGGTGGCCTACCTTGGAGGAGCTAAGAGAGTCGGCAAGGATTGAGAAACTCAGACACGTGGAATTCAAAAGGTGCTGGATTGAAAGAGAAAAGAAGAAACCCAAAAAAAACTCAGGAGACCGGTAGAATACCCAACTAGACACTTGGAACAGGATACCGACTACTTGTACTACATAGAAGACGGAGAGAGAAAACCATGGCTGAGCGCGGAGGAAAAACTCGAATGGCAGAAGCTAAAACTCGAAGAAGAAAAAAAGTACAAGAAGGAAAATTGAAACGTCGAAAAGCTCCTACAGAAAATACACAAAAAAGGAGACTAAAAGACCTAATAAAAAGTCCTTATAAGGACTACAGCCAGTCAAGCCAGACGAGCTAGGAGCCTACACCAACAAAGAAAACCACAAGAATAGACGAGCACAAAGGATAGGCGCCGACCGATCCCCCAGCTGACGTCACAGACACAAACTAACATAATCAGTCCGAGATAGGACTCACAAGACAAGAATTAGGGTGAATAAACCCACAAAAACCACGGACCTCAACAATAACCAACACTGAGGAAGCAGGTTGAACGAGGCCGAATTTGGAATTTTTGTTTTGAAAATTGGAATTGGAATTGGATTGCAGATAAGTCACACACCGAGCATGGAGACGTAAGATGGTGCATGATGGTGGAAATGACCATGTGTTCATATGCATCCACTGTGGACGAACATTTACAGCTCGAATTGGTCTTATTAGTCACATTTGCTACCGCCATGGATTATAGTTATTATGCCCTTTTGAAGCACAATGTAACAAACTATTATCTGTCAAGGCGGCAAGGTGCCAATGAATGAATGGTTACTAATAACCTTTATCATTACATGAATAAGTACATGCGTGCTTCTTCTTCTTGCTCTTGTTTTTGCTCTTCTTCTTATTTGTCTTCTTCTACTTCATTTCCTCTTCCTTCTTCTCATACACCATCACCCTCTCCTCTTCCTCCTCCACTATATCCCTCTTCTTCCTCCTCCTCTAATTTTCTTCTTCTTCCTCCTCCTATTTTCTTCTCTGAGTGGAACTCAGTGGCCCACAATCAACATATACCAAAACGTTTGTAAACTTGTTCATGATTGGTCAGATTTTGCAGCTAAAGTTTTTTACAAGATGAGGTAGCCAGCCTCATGCCAGTCGTAATTAGTCTCCTCTTATGATATGAATAAAATTTGCGGAACTGCGGTAAAGCTGTGGAAATGTAAACTTTATGAAATAACACAAAGTAATGCACCTTTTCGGAACAGAATTATGAAAAATATAGTACATTGCGGCCTTCATTAGCAAACAAATGCATACACAAAACACAACATATAGTCACGGAGAAGACCATCCGGTGACTGCATTAAGGCATAAGAATGGGATGAGGAGAATAAAAAAATGAAAACATGAGAACAATAAAGAGATAATGAAAATGTAAAAAAAAATTTTCTTTGCTACTTATCTCAGAATTTGTGTATGTATTTGTTAGAGATGTTAGAGCAGTGGTTCTCAACCTTTTTTGGCCCATGCCCCCCTTTACCATATGTTCAGAATGTCATTCTTACCCCTTTCGAATTTCCTCACCATAAATTCCCCCACCCTTACACAGTATACATAAAAATGGAAGCTAAATTTAATAACACATACTAGAGCAAGTATAGACATCTACATAAAACGTGATTTGTGGGTCTACTTACATTATAAAACGAATTTCATTAGGGCGAGAAGAACAGAACTGTAAAATTTAGAGGGAAAAACAATATAAAGTATCTGGTTCTTGTATTAATGCGATCTTGAAATAATCTTAATTCCCCCCATGGAAACCCTAAAATTCCCCGCACCACCACCACCGGTTGAGAACCACTGTGTTAGAGGAAGTTAGAGATCAGGGTTGACAGAGGGAGAAAATGCTGAATAGGTTGATTGAGGGAGAAAATGCTGGATGAGTTGACAGAGGGAGAAAATGCTGGATGGGTTGAAAGAGGGAGAAAATGCTGGATGAGTTGACAGAGGGAGAAAATGCGGGATGGGTTGACAGATCGAGAAAATGCTGGATGGGTTGACAGAGAAAAAAAATGCTGGATGGGTTGACAGAGGGAGAAAATGCTGGATGGGTTGGCAGTGAGAGAACATGCGTGATGGGTTCACAGAGGGAGAAAATTCTGGATGAGTTGACAGTGAGAGAACATGCAGGATGGGTTGACAGAGGGAGAAAATGCTGAATGGGTTGACAGTGAGAGAACATGTGGGATGGGTTCACAGAAGTAGAAAATGCGGGATGGGTTGACAGAGAAAAAAAAAATGCTGGATGGGTTGACAGACGGAGAAAATGTGGGATGGGTTGGCAGTGAGAGAACATGTGGGGTGGGTTCACAGAGGTAGAAAATGTGGGATGGGTTGACAGGGGGAGAAAATGCTGGATGGGTTGACAGAGGGAAAAAATGCTTGATGAGTGACAGAAGGAGAACATTCTGGATGGGTTGACAGAGGAAGAAAATGCGGGATGGGTTGACAGTGAGAGATGCTGGATGGGTTGACAGAGGGAGAAAATACTGGATGGATTGACAGAGAGAGATAATACTGGATGGGTTGACAGAGAGAGAGATAATACTGGATGGGTTGTCAGAGAGAGATAATACTGGATGAGTTGACAGAGAGAGAGATAATACTGGATGGGCTGACAGAGTGGCACAGAGTGTGATCAGCTTTTGAGCTCATAAAGAGCACAGAGGACAGATGTTTGTGGAAAAACATGATTGCTTGCGTTGCTCAGCTTGGTACCTGATGATGATGATGATGTTGGTAGTGTTGATATTACTGCATCTTCACGCACATTTTCAGACTGTATGTTAAATTGCGATGGTTTTTCCTCGGAACACAGAACTCCCTCCAATTGGAGCAGACACAGATCTGGCCTTGGAACAGCTGTCAGAGAAGGTCACACAAGATTTGAGAACCATTTCAAAATGGCTGACGGAGTATGGGAAAAGCACCGAATTCATTCGCACATACCAAACAGCTAGATCATCAATGCTGAGCCGCTCTCTTGCAGGGTGGGTGGAGCTTATTTGTGGCAGCCAATCTCTTCTTTACTTGTTTCATCAGCTTTTTATTCATGATGATTTTGCTGTTTTGAATCATACTGATTAATTGAAATCTGGTTTCAATGTCCATTAGACCTTGTGTGAAGGTCTCATAATTTGTAACCATATGGTTGTGATTGTGTATAGTAAACTAAAAGACCCTTTTCTATGCTTGAGGTTATTGGGTATATGGTGCTAACCCCATAATTTTATAGACCAGTTAGCATCCGCTGGGGTTAACTTATATATGTTTATATACATATTTGGTTTGGTTTTTGTCAAAGATTACTTTCATTGCACACAGATTTCTCCATAAGTGCTACAGACTCCTCCCAGAGATCACACGAGGAGAATTTCAGCACAGTGCACGAACCCTGCAGTAACCAGGGAGTGTTAAAATGTGTGTATACCAAAACCACACATGCTATAAATATTCTTGTCTGGGCAGGTGTTCTCATTTTGTAGTCTAGCTTAGGCTGCAGACTTTTTGGTGTGCTGTTTTTGATTTTTAACTGCTGCGGAATTTTCGATGCGTGTAATGGGTACAAGGGTCCTTTAAGTTTTTTGTCTTTGTCAAAGAGGGCTAGATGTCCGATCCCCTACCAAAGAATCAGGGGGAGGTAACCATCATTTCTTTATTTGTAAAATCCATGCAGCCCATGCTGAGTATCGAACCAGGATTACACATGTTAATGGTGGACACGGTAACTTCTGAGCTGCCTCTTATATATAGGTTACGATATTTGAGATTCTCCTTAGGTGATAGGAGACTATAGCACTTATGGGAGTAGGCAATGAGTGATCCTTTCGGAGGTATGCAAAGAGTGTGATCCTTAAGGAGATATGCAATGAGTGTTATTCTTCAGGAGGTATGCAAGGAGGGCCTTTTTGTGACACCATTTCCTGTGTATAATTCCATTCACATATAGATATGTGACAGTAGTATACAGTGATTGATTGACACTTTTTGATCTGTATCTTGCAGGCTGAAGGAGCATCTTAAATCATCAAGCGGAAGCTCCTTCAACAGTGGTCAGCTGTCCTTTGGAAACCAGAACTCTCCTGCTGGGGTGAACAATTACATACTGTTGTGTATTTAACGTAATATGCGAGAGAGATAAAGAGAGAGAGAGAGAGAGAGAGAGAGAGAGAGATGATGAGAGAGAGAAAGAGAAACATAGAGAGATAGAGGGACAGACAGACACAATTCTATTTCTTCTTTGTTCCTCCTTCGAGTGGGTTACATCACATTTAATTATTCAGCTCAGAGGTCAGCGTGTCTGCCTGCAGCTTGCTTGTGTGTACAGTTTACTTTCTCCACACAGATTCCATCCACGGTAACAAAATAGATCTACCCACGGGTAGGTTTTCTTTAATAACTAATTTGCCATGGCAGCATTCTCATGGCCTGCTCTTGTGATTTTTAATGTGCACAGCTTGTACATAGTACCTACTATTTTTGCCCTTATTAAAAAAGACTAGGTATTCTATCTCACTACCCTAGAGATCAAGGGGCATATGATATTATTAGACCTGAGTGGCTCATGTAAACATTCCCAGTCCTATGCTGGGATTCTAACCAGGTACCTTCTGAGCCAGAGAAATACACCATAGACTATATACACCAATTAGTACAAATGTGCTGAGGTGATTGGAACCCATCCTCTGCCATCTTGAAATTGTGTGCTATATCATTATAAGGACATGTCTGGTAATATAGACATATTTACTACTGTTTTCACATGTCCCTCACAGTGGTCACTATTTCATGTGTGTTTGAACTCTGCCTCTCCAGGGTGCAAAGTTCCGTGCAGTCAAAGAGGTTCCAGCCAGGAAGAGCATCAAGAAATTTGTGTAGGTTGTTAGCGAATAATAATTAATGTTAATTCAGTGTTATCTGTGAAGTAACCCACTTGATCAGCTATCTTAAATAACTCAAGAAATAATTATCTGTGAAATAACCAAATAGTTATCTGTGAAGTAATCCAGTAATTCAGTTATCTGTGAAATAACCTAATTGCCAGAATCCGACCTGGGGTAGTTTTGGCGGACATAATAGTCTCTGATGCCTAGGGGTATGAGTTGTAAACTCATTCATTCATCATCATATAGTCCCCAGGCCTAGGGGTATGAGTTGTAAACTCATTCATTCATCATCATATAGTCCCCAGGCCTAGGGGTATGAGTTGTAAACTCATTCATTCATCATCATATAGTCCCCAGGTCTAGAGGTATGAGTTGTAAACTCATTCATTCATCATCATATAGTCCCCAGGTCTAGAGGTATGAGTTGTAAACTCATTCATTCATCATCATATAGTCCCCAGGCCTAGAGGTATGAGTTGTAAACTCATTCATTCATCATCATATAGTCCCCAGGCCTAGAGGTATGAGTTGTAAACTCATTCATTCATCATCATATAGTCCCCAGGTCTAGAGGTATGAGTTGTAAACTCATTCATTCATCATCATATAGTCCCCAGGTCTAGAGGTATGAGTTGTAAACTCATTCATTCATCATCATATAGTCCCCAGGCCTAGAGGTATGAGTTGTAAACTCATTCATTCATCATCATATAGTCCCCAGGCCTAGAGGTATGAGTTGTAAACTCATTCATTCATCATCATATAGTCCCCAGGTCTAGGGGTATGAGTTGTAAACTCATTCATTCATCATCATATAGTCCCCAGGCCTAGAGGTATGAGTTGTAAACTCATTCATTCATCATCATATAGTCCCCAGGTCTAGAGGTATGAGTTGTAAACTCATTCATTCATCATCATATAGTCCCCAGGCCTAGAGGTATGAGTTGTAAACTCATTCATTCATCATCATATAGTCCCCAGGCCTAGAGGTATGAGTTGTAAACTCATTCATTCATCATCATATAGTCCCCAGGCCTAGAGGTATGAGTTGTAAACTCATTCATTCATCATCATATAGTCCCCAGGTCTAGAGGTATGAGTTGTAAACTCATTCATTCATCATCATATAGTCCCCAGGTCTAGGGGTATGAGTTGTAAACTCATTCATTCATCATCATATAGTCCCCAGGCGTAGGGGTATGAGTTGTAAACTCATTCATTCATCATCATATAGTCCCCAGGTCTAGAGGTATGAGTTGTAAACTCATTCATTCATCATCATATAGTCCCCAGGTCTAGGGGTATGAGTTGTAAACTCATTCATTCATCATCATATAGTCCCCAGGTCTAGGGGTATGAGTTGTAAACTCATTCATTCATCATCATATAGTCCCCAGGTCTAGGGGTATGAGTTGTAAACTCATTCATTCATCATCATATAGTCCCCAGGTCTAGAGGTATGAGTTGTAAACTCATTCATTCATCATCATATAGTCCCCAGGTCTAGGGGTATGAGTTGTAAACTCATTCATTCATCATCATATAGTCCCCAGGTCTAGGGGTATGAGTTGTAAACTCATTCATTCATCATCATATAGTCCCCAGGTCTAGAGGTATGAGTTGTAAACTCATTCATTCATCATCATATAGTCCCCAGGTCTAGGGGTATGAGTTGTAAACTCATTCATTCATCATCATATAGTCCCCAGGTCTAGGGGTATGAGTTGTAAACTCATTCATTCATCATCATATAGTCCCCAGGTCTAGAGGTATGAGTTGTAAACTCATTCATTCATCATCATATAGTCCCCAGGTCTAGAGGTATGAGTTGTAAACTCATTCATTCATCATCATATAGTCCCCAGGTCTAGAGGTATGAGTTGTAAACTCATTCATTCATCATCATATAGTCCCCAGGCCTAGAGGTATGAGTTGTAAACTCATTCATTCATCATCATATAGTCCCCAGGTCTAGAGGTATGAGTTGTAAACTCATTCATTCATCATCATATAGTCCCCAGGTCTAGAGGTATGAGTTGTAAACTCATTCATTCATCATCATATAGTCCCCAGGCCTAGAGGTATGAGTTGTAAACTCATTCATTCATCATCATATAGTCCCCAGGTGACTTTCGGACTCCGCTTTCTGCTGCATCTCAGACTCTGCCTTTAACCACGCAGCCTCACTTCCATGGTTGTTAACTTCAACTCTAACGTCAATTACACGGAATCAAGCGCGGGTATTTTCTGACGATCTATTCCTCAAAACGATTTA
This sequence comes from Cepaea hortensis, assembly GCA_963921405.1. NCBI lineage: Eukaryota > Metazoa > Mollusca > Gastropoda > Stylommatophora > Helicidae > Cepaea > Cepaea hortensis. The sequence goes on along the minus strand of OY992880.1, from coordinate 130,125,217 downwards.
CATTATTCACTCGCAATTGCGCATACAATTATACAACATAGTATCACAAATCTACACTACATTGCCACACAAATAATTAAAATGGTAGGCACAATCTTTGGCCATAACCATCTTCTGCCTCGTGGTGCGTCCACACAGGACCACGTCCACAGCTCGAATGCCTTTGTCACCTTCGCGATCACGTGGATTCGCTCTGGTGACAATCTCGCTCGTCACGTCAGTCATGATCAATGATCGTTCCCGTCTTTGTGGGTGACTTTTTGTCACTATGCCATGGAGTACAATTCACTCCATGGCATTAATAAATAGTTATCTGTGAAGTAATCCACTAATATGGTTACTGTTGATGTAGATTCCCTTCTGTTTGTTACCATTGATATAGATTCTGTTCTGTTTGTAACCAGTGATATAGATTCCCCGCTGTTTTTTGCTATTGATATAGATTCCATTCTGTTTATAACCAGTGAGTTAGGTTCCTGTTTATTTGTCACTATTTCCGTAGCTTCCCTTCTATTTGTTACTGAGATGTTTAAATTGCATGTCTGCACATATTCTTCTTGTGCTGCAGCAATGATCATGTTTGTTCATGTTTTAGACCAATGCAGGCTGAACATTTATTGTGTTTGCTCTACAGGAGCTTCACGAAGAAAGCATCATCTTTGTTACAGCTAGAACAAGGTGAGTTACTTCTCTCTGCTTTTATTTTTTATAAAGAAAAACCATCTCATCTCATCTTGTTCCTGTTGTACCTTTCGGTGTCGAGGTGAAGTATAAACAGCGGGGCAGTTCCCGCTTATGAGCTTTATGTATCGATATTCCAGTTTGTCAGTGTTTTTTTCCTATGTGAATGTAACATGTACCATTTGATGAATGACAAATGACAGATGAGTGATTGGAAGGGCCGAATATAGGACGGACCTGCGTGCCAAATTTGTTACCCTTTGAAAATAAAGATCGTTCGTTCGTTCAATATTCCTATGGACTCTGCTACTCCCTTTGTCCAAGGTGTGGACTGTGCCTGGTCCTGCAGCCAGCAGGTTTAGGATCGGCTAGCCTCTCCCAGAAGGAGTGAGAAGTGAAAATTAGTAGCCTGCCGATGACCTGTAGACTACACAAGTCAACCCCCACCTCCACGTGGTGTAGACTGGGAAACCATGACCGCAAGGTCATGGGCCAACGTGGCTCTAGCTAGCCAGGGGGAACAGACTCCCCTTGGTCAGATTTTTGCCCTAAACTTGCGACCGGCCTAGAAAGCTGGCAGGGGATTTTCATACTGCTTGTAGAAAAACTAAGAAGTATAAAAAAAAGAAAAACAATTCTGATAACAATTGTCTGTTGAGCCATCATTTTTTAATAAAAGGGATATTGCTTATATTATAATTTGTTGCCTAATTGTTTGAGCTGTCCATGTACGTTTTCTCTGTATTCCTTTGCTTCTCGATAATAAAAATCTCAAAGGACTCTTAACTGTGGTGCGATACATCTACCTTAGCTAATTATAATTACCATGTCAGAAATTAGTTTTAATAAGTTATGTATTATTGATTACTGCACATTTTCCATGCATTTATAATGCATATATTATGTCTGTTTTCGTTAGTGTCTAAGATTAGCTTCATAAGTGATATATGAATGAAATAATGTATGAGAGCAGAGAGATAAGAAGGGCGGAATGTAACACAGGCCTGCGTGTCCAATTCTTAACCCTTTTAAAATAAAGTTTGTCCATTTGTTCTCTTGTCTGTTACTTTCTTGCATCAGGTTATTTTTTTTATTCCAATTCTTCTATTGTCATGCTGCATAAATTCATTTGATTTTTTCTTATATTTTGGATGAGGAATCTAGCAACACCTGCAGCGATCAATACCTTGACCTTGTTTTCTTCTCTACCATTGACATTCTCAAATTTCTTCTCTAAAAATACCACATCTCCATTACCTTCAATGTCTTCTCCATTTCATTTCTCATTGCCCGACATTCACATCCATAGCGAAGAACAGTCTATGCATACACTTTCATTAAGTGGATTTTCATGCTTGTCGTATTATTTAGTTTTTTTGCAGTGCTGCTCATTCTAGATTTGTTTGTTGTGGTTTCTGTTACATGTTGTGTTTTGTTTGTCACTGAAAGCTTGTCATCTCGGTGTCGTCCATTTTTGTAGTTTCATTCTTATAAAGCTAACCAACTCATTGGAACGGTGAGCATAAATTTGGGGTGGCTGCTGCATTGGGAGACTGAGCACATATGGGAGTGCCCAGTGTGCAGTTACATCATTCAACATTACCATAACATGACATAACGTATTGTAACAACATAACATCATAACATAACAAAACATAACATCATAACATAACAACATAACATACCATCATAACATAATATAACATACCAACATAACATAACATCATAACATAACATACCAACATAACATAATATAGCATAACATACCACCATAACATAACATACCATCATAACATAACATAATATAACATAACATACCATCATAACATAATATAACATAACTTAACATACCATCATAACATAACATAACATTCTATAAAACCTACCTTCTAAGCTTTGTGTTTTCATGCTGTCTAATTTGTACAATACTGTGTTATTTTCAATCAGGTCACCGGAAACAAGGTCCATATCCTGATCCTATCAAAGAAGAAGCTGCTGACCTGGAGACGGATCTCTACATTAGTGAGATTAGTGCTTTGTTAAGACTTATGCAGGTAATTTCTCATATTCTAGCTCTAGAAATGTTAAAAGTTAGTTGCATATCCTTTACAGGACGTCGCAGTCAACACCAGCATTTTTTACTGTTGTGATCTATTGGCAAGTTAAAGTTCAGTAGTTTGCCATTGCTTTCTGAACGACCCATACCATTTCATAGAAAACCAATGTAAGACAGCCTGCTGCCAAATCACCCGCAGCTGTGTTTCAAACACAGGTATGCAGGATTACAAACTGCGTCCGTAACTACTTCGCCATGGAGCCGACCCAGAAATGTTACAGATGGCATTTGTCCAATAGCAGATAAAGCCAGTTACTGGTAATCCTCTGACAGATCAGTTAGTTATTGGTAATCCCATAACATATATTGCTAGTTATTGGTAATCCCCTAGCAGAATTAGGTAGTTATTGATAACTTCATGGCAGATTTGACTGTGGGGTTGTCAAAGTTTACTTCTTCACAAAATGTAGAGTATTCAGTGAGCAGACGGAACTGATCAAATATTGCAGTATGAGAATGGAGATGGAGGCTGCCATTGGAGTGGCCTGCCAGTACTTCACGTAGCTGATTATTGTCTTGGACTCTCAGTTATAAATCTGAAAGTTCAGAATGGATGCTGTGGCCTGAGTGGCCAGAACAGTCATTAACCACAATTTTGAGTGGGAGTAAGAACTATTTGTGCATTATGAATAAATTTACTACTTTTCAAGAATACAATGAGGCTTGTTAATAAACAACTAACTAATCCACTTAGTCACTGTAGACTGAAAGATTTACTATGGATATGTTCTCAGCACATATGGACATATCTGTATTCATTATCATTATCATCATGTGCCTTGCCAACTGACATAGGAGCTGATAATCTCCACAGATCTCGGCCCTTGATGTTCTGAATCAGTTCTATTTTTGATGCTCCTGCATCCTGCATTATTGATCTCAGTCTGCACCTGCCCTCTTCTACTGCTAATATTTCCAGTCATCCCAATGTTTTCAATGCCTCTCTCCTCGTCACTTACTAAAGACCACAGTTTTTCTCATTCTTTTATTTGTGTATACTGTTCTGCTTTCATTAACCTTTCAAAGGCACTCCTTAGTTATTCTGGCAGTCCAAGACATTCAAATCATACATCTCACAAACCACATTCTTATTACCTGCAAACTCTTCTTAATTTGTTCATTCACACTCCATGATCCACTGTCTTACAACAGAGCAGGCTCTACATAACAGTTGAGTACTGTCTGTCTGATATTTAATGATGATGACTTATTGCTTAAGATACAATATCTAGAGTACAGTAATGATAAACCATGATGAACTGAACTGAATACTACAGATGTTCTTCAGAAGTAGGTTATTTATTGTACACGCATCATTTTGTGTACTTGTGTTTTCCACTAGAGTGAGGCACACCTGATGAGAGGAATCATCCCTGAGAAGCACCAGAGAACAGCCTTTGATAATATCATTCAACAAGCTTTGGACTCTTTGGTCAATGAAGGAGAGGTTAGTGGTCTAACAGACAGACATTGTAGAATTGTTCAGTTTGTCATAATGTGATCCATTGTGTATGAAATACTTTATGTTTCATTCAGCTGTGAAATGTACCAAGTGTTATAATGTTGTGATTCATTATTTGTGAAATAATTTTTATATCATTCAACAAGCTTTGGACTCTTTAGTGAATGAAAGAGAGGTAAGTGGTCTTACAGACAGCCATTGTGGGACAGTTCACAGTCTGTTATAATGTGATCCAGTATGGTTGAAACATTGTATGTTTCATTCATCTGTGAAATGTACCTAGTGTTATAATGTTGTGATTTATTAGTTGTAAAATATTTTGTATATCATTCAACAAGTTAGTCAGTGAAGAAGAGGTAAGTTATTTTAAGACAGACATTGTGGGACAGTTCACAGTCTGTTATAATGTGATCCAGTATGTGTGAAATACTGTGTGTTTCATTCACCTGTGAAATGTACCAAATGTTATATTGTTGTGATTCAGTATTTGTGTCAGAGATTATGTGTGTGATGTGGCAGTTAAAGCCAGCCAGTTCTTTGACGTCTGTAAAACTATGACAACAGTTTAGCTGGTAAATTTATTTTCTTATTTTTAAAATGTGGTGGTGTCATGGGTGAAATCAGTTACATGCTAGATTATGTCCGGAGTAATTGATACATAAGCCGGCTCCGTGGCCGAGGGGTTAGCAGCTTTCTCCGCTAACCCCGAATACTCTTGTCACGTGACGCGACGAGAATTAGCAGTGGTTCGAATCGCAAAAGTGACTTATGAGAGTATGGAGCCGGTCGCTGAGAAAGTCGTGGCGTGCTGATGAGCGTAATCTAGCCTAGGAATCAACATACAGCTGAAAGATGCTGGTGTTGACCGCAATATCCTGAAACAGGATGGAAACGCGGAAAAAAAAATAAAAAAATAATAATCATACTGTCATGTAAACTACAGTGTTTTAATGTATAGTCTGGTATGTGAGAAATATTTTGTATATTGTATTTCATTCACTCATGAAAAATAAGGGTTTATAAAATAAAGGTTTCCTGAATAGGATTCTGGTTTCCTAGCCATTTGGCCAGTGTTCCTCAGGTCCCTGTGTGACATATCAAAATGCTGATGCTGGTATCAATATTCATGTTCATGGTTTGTTTTCTCGTTCAGCTTCTGGCTACTGCAGCTAGAAAAAATGTGGCCAGACATGAGTTCACAGCTGTGTTGTCAATCTTTCCCATAGTGCAGCATTTGAGGGCCGTCAAGTCGGAGTTTGATTTGATTCTAGAGGTATTCAGGCACAGATGTTGCTCAGTTACTTTTATTTGTTGTTTGTGTGTGGGTTGTGTGTAGCTTATGTGTGTGTCAGTTGTATATGGGTTGTTTGTGTGTGATTTTGTGTGTGGGTTGTTTGTGTGTGGGTTAGTTGTGTGTAGATTGCTTGTATGTTGGTTTGTGTGTAGCTTGTTTGTTTAAGAGTTGAATGTATGTGGATTGTTATGTAGAAAGTATTTTCAAGTGAGTTTGTGTTTAAGTTGTTTGTATACACATGATTTCTGTGAGTTTTTAATTAGTTAGTTAGTCGCAGTTCTAACTTCATGGCAAAAGGTTGCCCCCCATTATGCTCAATTTCTGTGCCAGTGAATATCACACAAAATGCTCCTCACTGTTCCATGTGAAAAGTGGATCAGACAGGAGTCTCAACAAACCAACAGCCTGCACAGGTATACTATGTATAAGACTGCTGCCATAATGCCAACACAAAAGTCCGCCACGAAAACTACAATTCGTCGTCGATGGAAGCGGCAGTCATTAGAAAACCAGCAGCTACACAATACTGCCTAAGGCAACCCAGTTAGTTCAGCGACGGTCGCCCGTCATTTTTGGGAACATACAGTTCATGACACAAACAACCGGGGACAGATGTAAAAACACTTCACGTGAAATCCACAGCTCACAGTATCGCTCCGCTCACTCAACTCAGTAGCAATTATGCACTATCAGTCCAACATGAGGAAACTGCATAAGCAAAACGTAGCAACAAGCATAAACACTCCAGAGGTCTTAACAGCCCAACCGTCTATCCTCCATGTTGGGGACCGGAACGTGAGTTGTTAGTATGCAAGTTTTTTTTTGGTTGTTGGTGTGTAAGTTGTTTGATTGTGTGTGTGATTTTTGTATGTTGTTTGTGAGTTGTGTATAAGATTAATTTTGGATTGTTTGTGTATGATTTATTTGTGTGTGAGTGATTTCTGTGAGTTTTTGTGTGTGTGGAAATTGTTTGCCTGTGGGTTGTTTGTCTGTGAGTTGTGTGATATTTGCTATCAAATGAGAATGAAATAATAAATTACACAAGGGGAGAAACATAATTCACATGCACATAACAGTTACAAACAGACAGTAATAGGTTTTATATAGAAATTGATTTTATATAGTAATTGGTTTTGTATAGTAATAGATTTTGTTTAGTAATAGGTTTTTATGTAATAATAGGTTTTATGTAGTAATAGGTTTATATGGTAATTGGGTTTTATATAGTAATGAGTGTTATATAGTAATCCATCCATCCATCCATCATGTGCCATGCTGGTAAGTGTGGACGGTCATGTTTTGCCATCTCACTCGATCACCAGAGTTGTGGATCAGCTCCGTGTTTCTGTCTCAACCATGCCATGTGGCCAAGCCATCCAGGTATTTACTTCTCGGTCTTCCCCTTGGTCTCTTCCCTTCGATCTTGCCAGTTGTCACCAAGTTCTCCAAGTCATTTCTTCTTATGACATGCCCAAAAAATGTTGACTGTCTACGTCTAATGTCTCTAATCAGTTTACCATCTTCATTTGTTTTTTGACGGACTTGTTAATTTGTTTTTCTATCTGTCCATGGTATTCTTTGCATTTTCCTCAGAAACCACATTTCCTTAGCCATCAGATGTTTTTCAGCTTGTCTCTGCTCATTGTCTACACTTCACATCCATATAAAAGTACAGGTTCTATGTAGCACTTCAACACTCTTTTTCTCGTTCCAATTGATATCTTTTTATTGGTCAGTATGTTTTTCATCTTGCAAAAGGCTACCTTCACAATGGCAATTTTTGTTCTAATTTCTTCAAGGCATCTCCTATCAGATGTTTTGACTGTTCCGAGATAACTGTACCAATTCACTTAAGAATATGAGCATTTACTTGTATATTACATTGTGATATTTCCTTCTTCCCAATGACGACCATAATCTGTGTCTTCTTACAATCCAATTCTAACCCTAGTTGTTCACTGTGTGCAACAACCGCATCTACTAAATTTTGCAGATCCTGTTCATTGTCTGCAAATCAATACTGTATAATCTGTATATCTAATGTTATTGATGTATCGCCCCCCAGTGTTGATTCCTTCCATATCTTCTATATTTCTGAAAATATATTTTACTGTACGTGGAAAAAAGATCTTGAGACATTACACTGTTATATATAATATAGTAATAGGTTTTATATAGTGAATTTCTATATTCTAAAGAAAGAGTCTTAAAAATGTAATACTACCTCTGCTATAACTTATATTAACTACATTATTTAATGGAAGTTGTATGTGATGAAGATATGAATTTACGATGACTCCAGAAATAAGGTATGTTAACTTTTGTTAATAATTTGATGTTCTAGGGATGTCAGGCTCCAACTAGAGCAAAATTAACTTCTCTGTTGTCAACACTGGACAGTACTGTAAGTAGTTGATTGCAAAAACTCTCTGACTTCTTCATATCTTATATATAAATTAGGATGTGCGTCCGTATCTCTGTCCGTATGTCCTTTATTTGTTCGCGAACGGCCCATCCGATTGAGATGAAATTTTCTACACGCCTTCCTTTCATTCCAGAGCTGTCAACTGTGATATTTTGTTAGTGTGAAATCGCCTGCTTACTCAGTATTATTTCATTTTTCATTTTTCATCATAATTTCATATATCTCAGGGGACCTAACTCTGTAAAAGTTATTTCAAGGGGCATAACTTTTCTGTATAACTTATAGTCATATTGTGGCATCGTTTTCAAAGATTTATAAACTCTTTGTCCATAGTTATGTACCGGCATATGAGTTATAATAAATAATGATACAATCTGTAAGGCATTTTCAAAGTTTTCATAAAAATGATGCACAATGTATAACATTGTAACTCATCTTTTTTTGCTTAAGAAGTTACTGTAGTCATGCAGGTGATTAGAAAGAGTTTTCATTAAAAATAATGGATGGTGTGTGGAAGAACGTTCTTTATGAATTTAATGAAGCCGGACAGACAGACAGATAGACAGTCGGGAACAGGAACTTATATGACTACTTATATAAATTAAATGAGATGCTTCACACCAGGAGCTGTGCGATGCCGGGCCAGGTCAGACAGACAGACAGACAGACAGACAGATAGTCGGTAACGGGAACTTATATGACTACTTATATGAATTAAATGAGATGCTTCCCACCAGGGACTGGGCGAAGCCGGGCAGGGTCAGGCAGACAGATAGACAGACGGGAACTTATATGACTACTTATATGAATTAAATGAGATGCTCCACACCAGGAGCTGGGCAATGCCGGGCCGGGTCAGACAGACAGACAGACAGACAGTCAGTCGGTAACGGGAACGAGAACTTATATGACTACTTATGTGAATTAAATGAGATGCTCCCCACCAGGGTCTGGGCGAAGCCGGGCAGGGTCAGCTAGTTTATATATAAATATCTGTCTATCCATATGTGCAGAGACAATGACTATAACCAAAGAAGAAAACAAACAAGGATTCATCTTGAACAATATCCCCTGAAACAACTACGAGCTTCAAGTATTTAGGAAGTAAGGTGTCATAAAATGGCAAATCAGAAGATGAGATTGAAAATAGATGCAATAAGGCAAACCAACTCATTGGACAAATGGCACCAATACTAAAGAACAAACACGTATAAATAGTTACAAAGAAAGCAGTCTACAATGCAGTCTTCCTACCAACTCCATGTTACCAATGCCAAACCTGGACAATGACAGAAAAAGAGAAAAGAAAAATCACAACAACAGAAATGAGATTCCTAAGAAGAATACTCAATGTATCAAGAACAGGTAAGATCAGAAATGAAGAAATCGGTACTAATGTGGGGATATATCAGCACTAGATTTTATTAGAAGGCAGTGAGTTAAATGGTTTGGCCTTGCAAGTAGGTTACCAACTAACAGTATACCACAACAAGCAATGATTGTACAGACCAAATGGAAGCAGAAGAAGAGGCCGACCACGAAAATGATGGATAGAGGGAATAGCAGAGTCCATGGGAATCTTGATACATGAAGCATATAAACGGGCACTCTCCCGCTGTTTATACTTCACCTCAGCACGCCAGGATACAAGAGGAACAAGATGAGATGAGATGAGACTGAGTTATTTTAACTTTAACTTTAAATGACAATCATGACTCCAATTTCATCTCCTCCTCCTCCTCCTCCTCCTCCTCCTCCTCCTCCTCCTCCTCCTCCTCCTCCTCCTCCTCCTCCTCCTCCTCCTCCTCCTCCTCCTCCTCCTCCTCCTCCTCATCATCATCATCATCATCATCATCATCATCATCATCATCATCATCATCATCATCATCATCATCATCATCATCATCATCATCATCATCATCATCAATCATCAATCATCATCATCATCATCATTTAGTGCTTAGTCTAGAGCAGCCATTGACAGTTATGACTCCACTCCTCTGTCATCTGATATTCCGTTGAAGGTGGTTTGGCGTTTATATAGTTATCAGTTGCCAGTTGTTTCAGCTGTCCACAAATGACACTACTGACGTCAAATTAAATCTCACATACAGTAGCCTAGACTATGTGAAGGTCTATTACTGCATGGGAGCCGCAGTACCTGGCCAGATGCTTGTCTGCTGGCTGGGTAATCATGGGTTCGAATCCGCAACAGGGCAGATGTTCAGCTGTCCTGGGAAGCTTAAGTGGCCAAACATGTGACTGACCACATGACCCACAGAGTCCGAGTGCTGATTGGTCTGTGCAAATATGGGTTTAGCACCATATGCTCAATGTACCTTAAGGCATATGAAATGGTCCTTGGCTTACTTTTTACTTACTTGTCATGAAACTCCTGTGTTATTTGTACATTCTAAACATTTCTACTTTGTACTTACTTGTCATGAAACTCCTGTGTTATTTGTACATTCTAAACAGTTCTACTTTGTACTTACTTGTCATGAAACTCCTGTGTTATTTGTACATTCTAAACAGTTCTAAATCACAAAATAATATTGTTGTTTCAGGGAGCAAAAGCACTGGAGGAGTTTACGGATAGTATCCGGGTACAGTATCTGCATGTGTTCAGAACTTGTAACTGTGTTCCCTGTCTGTCTGCTGAGAAGCCTCTGTTGTAAAATGTAAACTTATCACTTTTGTATTGCTATAACATGCATAGAAGAACTCTAATCATCATCATCATCATGTGCCATACCAATAAACGTGGGTAGTCATGTTTCATCATCTCACATGATCACAAGAGTCTGTCGTTTTCATCTCGACTATGCCATGTGACCAAACCATAAAGATATTTACTTCTCTGCCTTCCCCTTGTTCTTTTCACTTCAATATAGCCAGTTGTCACCAAGTTCTCTAGTTTATTTCTTCTCATAACGTGCCCAAAAAATATTGACTCCACAGAAGAACAATTTATGCACAGCTTATGAAACAGGAAAGATACAAAATGAATATAAAAGCTTCAAAATGGACAAAAGACCACTTTGACCAAATGAAAAAAAGTATGCTTATCGTCAGCTTTCAAGACAGGATCAAGTCATCACAATTTGTTTAGACAGAGAACAGGACACAAAAGATGGAAGTATAATCTTCATCACATCATTTTTATACAGAGAACAGGACACAAGAGATGGGAATATCTACATCACAAGTTGAAGATACGCAGGTTTCTTGGATCTTTGTGTTTGAGGCAATATTTCTATGACGGCCAGCCATTTACTGCAGTCCTGCCCAACTTATTACAATGAATGTAAACAAATATGACTATCAGTCAACTTCAAACCACCAAAAAACTGTACGGGAAGGCTTTGAATCTGAAAGTAGCTAGTGCTTTTGTTAGAGATGTTAACTTGAATGATTTGAGTGTGAATGAGCAAGAAGTAGAAAAAATGTAGAACTCAACTATAAACATAATCCTGGTAAATGTGTATCTGCTAATATAAAGGTAACACAAGGTATATTCAATATTATATAACATAGGTAAAGTATAGAACTCATCTATAAACGTAATGATGGTAAATGTGTATCTGCTAATATAAAGCTGACGAAAGGTATATTCAATATTATATTGTATAGAAAAAGTATAGAACTCAACTATAACCATAAACCAGGTAAATATGTATCTGCAAATAATAAAGCTCATAAAAGGTATATTCAATATTATATAGCTGTTGTTTGAAAGGCGTCTTTTAAGTAATAAAACTCAGAACAGGTGAGAATGACATTCACATATGTTGAATAGGGTGTGTGATGTCACATATGTTGAGATCTACTAGTTGAGCAGAATTTCTAGACATTATAAACAACAGTGAAAACAACCACTTTGATTTACATTCATCGACTTATGTGTTTGGAGGAACCAGCATTGAAGTCAACTACTTTGTTTTACATTTATCGACTTATGTGTTTGGAGGAGCCAGCAATGATGTCAACCACTTTGTTTTACATTTATCGACTTATGTGTTTGGAGGAGCCAGCATTGAAGTCAACGACTTTGATTTACATTCATCGACTTATGTGTTTGGAGGAGCCAGCAATGATGTCAACCACTTTGTTTTACATTTATCGACTTGTGTGTTTATATGACCCAGCAGTGACGTTAATTACTTTGTTTTACATTCATCAACTTGTGTGTTTGGATGAGCCGGATGATACATGTGAGGAATTCTGTCCTCTGAGGACAAAGACATAAGTTCACATATAAAACAAGAAGCCAAATACCACTTTTTGTAGTATGTTGTAGTGGTTTTTGAATGTAGCTGTATTAGTGTTGTTGTTTGTTTGTTTGCTAATGAGGTCTTTCTAGCTGCAATATCCTTCCTATCACTTGTGATTATGTTGTATTAAGCTTACTGGTTCCACTTTCTGTTGTTTTATTCATTATTTTATGTGCAGAAAAAAAGACATGAGTACCCATTTACTCTTTTTATAGTATGTTGTAGTAGGTTTTGAATGTAGATGTATTAGTGTCTTTTCTGTTTGTTTGCTGATGAAAGCTTTCTAACTGCAATGGACTTTCTACAAGGGGTATTCCAAAATCAACCACTGGTTGGCTGGTAAAAATGTAAAAAGAAAATTGACAATAACTTCTAAATACATACAAAAGTTACATACATCACTGCATTACTTTTCCACCACCTAAATTCAGGTACTTGTTGTACCATGGCACAAGTTTTTGTAACCCTGCATCAAGGAACGGCGCCGCCAGGGTATTTTGTAACCCTGCATCAAGGAACGGCGCCGCCAGGGTATTTAGCCAGTTGTTGACTCCATCCAAGAGCACCTTGGCGGTGTCGAAGTGCTGGGCAGAACACTGTAACCATCATTTTTCATTGCAGAAATGTTTGCTTGAATTTTTTGGGCTTGTTTGAAGGATGAGTATGCATCCTTGTTTTGACCGTTCCTTCATCTCTGTATTCACGAAGTGAACCCATGTCTCGTCCCCAGTCACTATTCTGTCGAGACATGCATCCCTCTCTTCCCAGTAGTGCAGAAGGAACGTCAAAGCTGAGCCCATACTTTGAGCTTTGTGAACGTCAGTCAGTTGCTTTGGTATCCACCGTGAACAGAATTTGTGATAACTAACCTCTCTGTGACAATTCAGAACAGACTAGAAATTTGTGGAAATTCTGTAAAAAGATCTTAAATTGTGAAACGGCGCTTTTCCATTACGACTTGGTAGACTTTTTTTGAATGAGCTAATTTGTCACACATGAATGTCATCCTTGTTCACCCTCATCATGCACATCTTTATGCCCATCTCTGAATTTCCTGAACTGTCACTCATAACGTTATCATCGTACATACGACACAATCAACGATGAATCTCAGCCATATTTTGACCTTCTGCTTGAAGAAAACGAATTAACCACAAATTTCACAGCTGGCAGGAAAGACAATAACAGTGTTCATGTTTATTCGTTCGCAATTTGTGAACCACTGAACAAATGCGACTGTAGTGAGCTAAAAGGCTACTGAACAGGCTACTGAAGCAATGAACAGTGTCGCCATGGAAACAGGTTTATTTTTACCAGCCAATCAGCGGTTGATATTGGAATAGCCCTCATATCACTGGTGATTATGTTGTTATAAAGCTGACCATTTCCACATTCTTCTGTTGTTGATTTATTAGTCTTCTATGCAGAATGATAAATCCACTACCATGCCAAGAGATGGAACAGTTCATGAGCTGGCCAATCACGTGAGTACATGACTGTTAACTGATTTCTTGACTTTAGCAACCACATAAGTACATGACTGTTAACTGATTTCTTGACTTTAACAACCATGTGAGTACATGACTGTTAACTGTTTTCTTGACTTTAACAACAATTTGAGTACATTACTGTCAAGAGATTGCTTGACTTCAGCAACTATATGAGTATGTTACTGTTAGGAGATTTCTTGACTTCAGCAACCATGTAAGTTCATGCCTGTTAAAAGATTTCTTGACTTCAGCAACCATGTAAGTACATGCCAGTTAAAAAGATTTCTTGACTTTAGCAACCATGTGAGGACATGGATAGGAGACATTAGCAGAATGGACGATTGTAGAATACCAGTGGATATCTTTTTTGGTGAATTACAGATGGGTTAAAGATCTCGGAGTTAGCCTCAACTACACTACATAGATGTTTGTGAGCAAGACATGATTGATGGAGGCATTGATACTGCACCTTGTGAACAAGTCGCCACTGATTGTGTTGCATGGAAGGCAAAGATCAGAAATGGAGTAAAGACAAAGGAGAAAATGATTGTGGATAGTCACACACTGAACGTGTGAGATGTCAAATGGTGCATGATGATGAAAATGACTATGTGTTCACATGCATCCATTGTGGACGAACTTGGCCTGTTCACTCACGTTCACTACCACCACGGGTTGTAGTTATGCCTTTCTTAAGCATAATGAAACAAATTGTCGTCTGTACAGACGGCCAGGTGCCAGTGCAGTAAAATATGATAATTCATCATTCAGTGGCTTTTCCTGTGCATAAAAGTTAGTTGCATATCCTTTACAGGACATGACAGTCAACCCCAGCATTTCTTTGCTGTTTGTGATCTCTTGACAAGTTAAGTAGTTTGCCATTGCTTTCTGAACGACTGGCACCCATACCATTTCATTCAAATACCCAACACAAGGTGGTCTGCTGCCAAATCGCCCGCAGCTGTGTTCTGAACGCAGTATGTGGGATTGCGAAGTGCGTCCATAACCCCTTCACCATGGAGCAGGGAGTCCTGTGCATAACTTTACCCAATAACTGCCTTTTGAAATTTCTCTTTGCCCTAATAGTTTTATAAGGTTTAAAATTAAATATATAAATTTTCCATTTTTATAACTAAAATTAATATTGTAATTTTGTTAATTTCAATTTAGAATTTCAGTAGTTAATGCATGTGTGTATTAATTCACTGGCTGTTTCCTTCAATAGTTAATATATTTCTGTATCAATTAACTGGTTGTTTCCTTCAATAGTTAATATATTTCTGTATTAATTCACTGGCTGTTTCCTTCAATAGTTAATATATTTCTGTATTAATTCACTGGCTGTTTCCTTCAATAGTTAATATATTTCTGTATTAATTCACTGGCTGTTTCAGTCCATAGTTAAATTCCTGTATTAATTCACTGGCTGTTTCCTTCAATAGTTAATATATTTCTGTATTAATTCACTGGCTGTTTCAGTCAATAGTTAAATTCCTGTATTAATTCACTGGCTGTTTCCTTCAATAGTTAATATATTTCTGTATTAATTCACTGGCTGTTTCCTTCAATAGTTAATATATTTGTGTATTAATTCACTGGCTGTTTCCTTCAATAGTTAATATATTTGTGTATTAATTCACTGGCTGTTTCCTTCAATAGTTAATATATTTGTGTATTAATTCACTGGCTGTTTCCTTCAACAGTTAATGTATTTGTGTATTAATTCACGGGCTGTTTCCTTCAATAGTTAATGTATTTGTGTATTAATTCACTGGCTGTTTCCTTCAATAGTTAATATATTTCTGTATTAATTCACTGGCTGTTTCCTTCAACAGTTAATGTATTTGTGTATTAATTCACGGGCTGTTTCCTTCAACAGTTAATGTATTTGTGTATTAATTCACTGGCTGTTTCCTTCAATAGTTAATATATTTGTGTATTAATTCACTGGCTGTTTCCTTCAACAGTTAATGTATTTGTGTATTAATTCACGGGCTGTTTCCTACAACAGTTAATGTATTTGTGTATTAATTCACTGGCTGTTTCCTTCAATAGTTAATATATGTCTGTATTAATTCACTGGCTATTTCTGTCACAGACAATCATTTTCTTGGAGCAGCTCTTGGAGTACGCAGAGACAGCTGGGGCCATGCTGCTGATGCACGGTAACCATCCTGAATATTCTGTGCTGTTTGTTGTCAGGTTTCAGATTCCTGTCTGCTCTGTCCTGTATTATTGACTTCTTTCATGTTCTGAGATGCTATCATCAGATGTTTATGTAATCATTAAACAAACTAGATTTGCGTGAAGTGAAATGTCAGACAGAAAGCAAGAAATTCAAGCAGTAAACGAACAAAGACATTTTATTTTCAAAGGATCACAAGTTTGGCATGCCTTACTTTTGACTCTTCCAACCACATAAATTGCTAGAGAAATTAGACACATTCAGTCAAGATTGTTTTGGGCATGTTATGAGGAAAAATGAACTTAAAACAACATAGTGAGAACTGGCAAAGTTGATGGTAGAAGAGCAAGGAAGGACAAAGTGAGAATACCTGGATGGCTTGGCCATGTTATTGTTGGGACTAGAACACTGACTTGATCCAAGACTGGTGAGATAGTGAATAATGACTGCCTGTGTCTATCAGCATGATACATGAGGATTCATTCATTCATTCAGTAGCATGTCCTTTGCAGAACCTCGCTCCCATAACAACCTTCCGGTAAACCTCTCGATCATAAGCAAGATGTCCAGCGTCTGATACACCCATCTAGAGATCGTCCGCCACATCCTGCACCCATCTTCTCTTTGGCCTTCCTTTTCCTCTTTTCCCGTGCATGCACCCCTCCATTGTTGTTCTCTCCAAACTTTCATGGCGTTTCAAGTGACCAAAATATTACAATTTTCTTTGTTTTATCGTCTTTAATAGCCAACCTTCTTTAATATTCAGCTCTTGAAGTATGAATACATTTGTTTTTTTCTTTATCCAAGATATTCTTAGAACTCGTCTATAACATTTATATTCAAATGCATTAATGCACTGTTCAGCTTGTTTACTAAGTGTCCAGGTCTCACAGGCGTATGTTTCAATGGGAAAGATGCATGCTCTTAAAAATCTGATTTTTGTAGTTCTATCTGTTCCACTCCACAATTTATTCAGTTGTTTTAGTCTTTGAAGAGCAATAGCTATTCGCCTTTTAACTTCTTTCATTGTGTCACCATTGTTGGTAATCAATGACCCAAGATATTCACAATTTTCCACCACCTCAAACTTTTCCTTATTAACATATATTTCTTTCTCCATAGTAGTTTTATCCGTATGCATTATCTTTGTTTCTGCTATGTTACATGAGGATGATGATAATAATTGATGTCAGCATGATATAAAGGATGATGATGATAATTGATGTCAGCATGATACAAGAGAATGATGATGATAATTGATGTCAGCATGATACATAAGGATGATGATTATAATTGATGTCAGCATGATACAAGAGGATGATGATGATAATTGATGTCAGCATGATACAAGAGGAAGATGATGATAATTGATGTCAGCATGATACAAGAGGATGATGATGTTAATTGATGTCAGCATGATACAAGAGGATGATGATGATAATTGATGTCAGCATGATACAAGAGGATGATGATGATAATTGATGTCAGCTTGATACAAGAGGATGATGATGATAATTGATGTCAGCATGATACAAGAGGATGATGATGATAATTGATGTCAGCATGATACAAGAGGATTATGATGATAATTGATGTCAGCATGATACAAGAGGATGATGATGATAATTGATGTCAGCATGATACAAGAGGATGATGATGATAATTGATGTCAGCATGATACAAGAGGATGATGATGATAATTGATGTCAGCATGATACAAGAGGATGATGATGTTAATTGATGTCAGCATGATACAAGAGGATGATGATGATAATTGATGTCAGCATGATACAAGAGGATGATGATGATAATTGATGTTAGCATGATACAAGAGGATGATGATGATAATTGATGTCAGCATGATACAAGAGGATGATGATGATAATTGATGTCAGCATGATACAAGAGGATGATGATGATAATTGATGTCAGCATGATACAAGAGGATGATGATGATAATTGATGTCAGCATGATACATAAGGATGATGATTATGATTGATGTCAGCATGATACAAGAGGATGATGATGTTAATTGATGTTTCACAGGCATTCAGTAATAAAATTCACAGTAAGTAAATATAATGTGTTTAGATTTGATAATGCATTGAATGTGAATTTTCAAGATCATGCTTGATTGGTGAAGTTTTTGAAATCATACCTTGTTTACGAAGTTTTTATAGTAAAACAAAGCATCAATATTTTATTTTCATGTGTTGAGGATGATATTTGTATAAACATTCTTTGATCATGACATTTATGATGCAATTGCAATAATTATCATGAACAAGAAAACAGATTTATAATCATATGTTAATCATGATTTGTTTGTAAGGGTCATGTCATTTACTGCCAATATAGTACCTTGCGGTGTATGGCAGGGGGGTCTTGAGCCTGAGGATTTAAGGCTGCCTGGCTAGTACAGTCACCGCAAACTGTGCAGGTTAGAGTTTTCTTTTTGGCCCCGACAGAAAAAAAACTCCACACTTTACCGAGGATTCGAACCTGGGTCTCCCGAAGGAGAATCCGACATTCTAGCCACTCGGCCAGCCGCTCTCTGTTTGTAAGGGTACATTCATAAAATAAAATTTAACCTGCTGTTGATGTGTGAAGTGCTAAGATCATCCCAGCAGGTGGCCAATCTTTCCCTCGTGTAGTGAATGCTGAGTACAGGCATTAAACCCTTGTCTGACCGCATTTATGCCATTGTCAAGCTAAAGTCTTGGCCATTACTCCATCTCGACCACTAAAGGTACATTCATGTTTACAATTATATATAGTCAATGATAAACATACAATAATGATAATTTATTTATCCAATTGGCAGGTGAGAAGTCAAACCCATCAGCTTTGATTACAACAGAAAACTGCAGAAACAAACTGGCAGATTATATGAGTAAGTTCAAGTAACGCCAACCTCTATGAGTCCTGTAAACAGTGTTGTCATTTATATGCCACATGTTCTCCACGTGAAGGTTCACACGGTCACTGTCTCACTGGCCATCATTGCTTTCACATGAACATCTCTGGGACTCATTTATGTGCCATATGTTATCCACATCAATGTTGATGCGGTCACTGTCTCACTGGCCATCATTGCTTTCCCTGGAATATCTCTGGGACTTTTGATTAGGTTTGTTTGACCACAGAACTGAATTAGTAGGAGACACAAGTCTAGTTCATCTAAGAACTGACTACTGATTGACAGTCAGGGTTAGATATTGTCTGTGCTACCAAGACCTATAAGGAAGCGGATAATAGCAACGCAGTAATCTGCCATGCATGTCATCAGAGACAACTAAGCAGGTTTGGTGTGGGACTGGCTAATTCATCCTGTAGAATACTTGAGCTGTAAAATCTAACCAATCGTGAACAAGTCTACTTATAATTCTTCCCCTGCCGTGGTATTTCTTTTATATATATCAACATAAAAATACACACACAAGCACACATGCATAAGAAGAATACAGATATTCTACAAGATGTGAACACTGATCAAAACTGGCTCATAGATCATTACATGTAAGAAACTGAAATATTTTGACTATATTAAGTGTGGCAATGGATTAGAAAAACACAATGGAAGGTATGGTCCCTGGAAGAAAAGGCAGCGATAGATCAACACGAAGCTGGACACCTTGGGTATAAAACTGTTTGAGGGAAGTGAACTTGTGGAAGATAAAGTGTCTGTCTGGCATGGCATGATAAGAGTAATGATCAACAAAGGAAGTTCTACTTCAATGATCTGTTGATCATTACTGTTATCATGCATGCCAGAACACCTCTGGTCCAGATCTTCCACAAGTTCACTTCCCTCATCCAGTTGATATATATATATATATATATATATATATATATATATATATATATATATATATATATATATATATATATATATATATATATATGGTGGTTTCTGAGACACATGCTAATTCTTTGGACTGCTGGAGTAACTAACAATGATTCTCTCAAAGAGGTTAATGAAAATAGAACGTTATTTTATGAATGAGACAAGCAGCATTCTTTGGTCATGTAATGAGAAGAGAGTCATAGAATTACATCATGACAAATGGAAAGGTCATTGGAAAAAGAGACTGAGGCAGACACAAATAATGCTGGATGTACTCAGACAGTGTCATGGAGGAATGTCATCAGCTGAGATGATCCTTCCTGAGCACAGGGACCAAGATCTCTGGAGAAACATGATTACGTATGCCTTTTGACAGGGAACATCATGATGATACATGTGCACACACACAAACAGAGAGAGAGAGAGAGAGAGAGAGAGAGAGAGAGAGAGAGAGAGAGAGAGAGAGAGAGAGAAATAATTTAGGAAATGTACATGTTATATCTTGGGTTACAAAAGTTGCCTGTTCAATCTCCAGCCAGAGTCCTGTCGGCGCTGGGACTGAACCTGAGCAACAAAGCTGAGACGTACAGCGATCCTGCCTTGAGGCCCGTGTTTATGTTGAATAATTTCAACTACATAATCAAGTCTCTGACCAGGTAGACAACTCTCCAGTCTTGTTCATATGTTGTTGTTTATCCCAGTTGTCTGCTCTTGGCAGCCCTTTTTCCGCAGCATGGAAAGCGTCGCACATAGCTCAAACTCAATACCATTCTTACATCCTGACGTAACAGAAGTATGTATATACCATACTACTACAATGTAACCACATTTTAATGCTGATAAGGCATGTTAGGGATGTTGTATCTGGTCCATACTCTCAGTGACTGATTGGTGCATTAGAGGCGATATGGTCAGTAGTTGGCTGTTGACTTTCTTCTGTTTGATCTCTTGTTAATTTGTGTATCTTTTACAGTACATGGCAGTCAACCCCAGTGGTTTTTGGGCTGTTTGTGATTTCTCGGCAAGTTTATGTTCAGTAGTTTGCCATTGATTTCTGAACAACCAGCACTCATGCCATTGTATGGGAACTAATGCAAGGCAGTCTGCTTTTAAATCGCTCGCAGCTGTGTTTCGAACTCGGTATGCGGGATTACAATCCCTTCACCACAGAACCGGTTGATCTCAGGTAGCCATTTAAAAAAAAGGTTACATGGCAAGACCTTGATGTCAGTGTAGTATCGTTTCCTTTGTTTGGGTGTTTTTGTATAAGCTTGTCAAAAAATCCCAGTTTTGTGTAACTGTATGTTGTAAATCAATGTATCAAGAAGAGATAAGATCAGAAATGAAGAAATCAGGACTAAAGTGGGGGTTATAGAGGCACTAGATTTTATTAGAAGGCTGCATGTCAAATGGCTTGGCCATGCAAGTAGGTTACCAACTAACAGTATACCACAACAAGCAATGATGTGCAGACCAGATGGAAGCAGAGGAAGAGGCTGACCACATAAATGGTGGACAGAGGGAATAGCAGAGTCCATGGGAATCTCGATTCATGAAAACCATAAACAGGCACTCTCCTGCTGTTTATACTTCACCTCGACACCGCAAGGTAAAAGAGGAACCTGATGAGATGAGTATGTTGAAAAGCTGCCTTAAACTCTGTTTCCCAAGTGTTTAAAAATAGACTGAAACTGATTTGTCTGGGTGATAAAATAAACTTATGTCTACACTTTAATGAGATTCACTTGCTCATGAACAGGCTGCAGTGAATGTAAGAATGGATGGCTTGATCATGTGCAGGTGACAGTTTGCAATACTCCATGACTGTTGCTTGCAGTCGAATATATATGTCTTTGACTTTGCTTTCAGGTCAGGGTTACTGGAGCTGTTGAGTGCTTGGAATAAAGAGATAGCAGACTTTTACAACAGTCAAATATTGGAGCAGAAACGTGAATATTCACAGAGGTACCTTTTGTGTTTATATATATATATATATATATATATATATATATATATATATATATATATATATATATATGGAGAGAGAGAGAGAGAGAACAAATTATTGAAGAAATGAACATTATTTATTTTTGAAGGATCACAAATTGTGCACACAGGCCCATCTTACATTATCAAGAGAGAGAGAAAGAGAGAGTGTACACACACATATATTTGCATCGTGTCATGTCAAGAGTTGCATGCATCAGGAGAGAGATTTGTATTAGTAGTAGTAATAATGGTAGTAGTTAGTAGTGTTGCTAGTTTATATATGGGATGGTCATGTAGGAACTGGCAGGTACCATCATAGGGATATAATGTTAAATATAGGTACCATCATAGGGATATAATGTTAAATATAGGTACCATCATAGGGATATAATGTTAAATATAGGTACCATCATAGGGATATAATGTTAAATATAGGTACCATCATAGGGATATAATGTTAAATATAGGTACCATCATAGGGATATAATGTTAAATATAGGTACCATCATAGGGATATAATGTTAAATATAGGTACCATCATAGGGATATAATGTTAAATATAGGTACCATCATAGGGATATAATGTTAAATATAGGTACCATCATAGGGATATAATGTTAAATATAGGTACCATCATAGGGATATAATGTTAAATACCAAATCAGAATATCAATAAAGTTATGAATAAAAATGGTTAGTTTCACAATCTGGGATTCTGAGAATAGTAGCACATTGTGTTCATTTTATTTTCATAGTTCTAATTTTGTTGTTGTTGATCGCTCCATTTTTCTTATTTTATTCATCTTTCCATTCTTCTCATTCAGTTATTATTCCTTAATGTAGTTACCGCAGTGTTTTCCTCATGTTTATATGTTGTGTTTTATGAATTTATTCACTGATGAAAGCCAGTGGCCACATCATCTTTCATTTGTTTTGCAATTCTGTTATGTAAGGCTGCAGTAAAGCCGGTCTCCATGGCCGCAGGCTTACGCGGTTCGTGAGCCGCTTACCAGGCGTTCGAAACGCAGTGGTGACTGATTCGGCAGCTGACTGTGTCCGGTTGTGTTATAACGTGTTGGTATAGGAGCCGGTCATTCAGAAAGCAATGGCAAACTATTGAACGTAAAGCTTGCCCAGGAACCATAAACAGCAAAACATTGCTGTAATTGACTGCTACATCCATAAAAAATATGCAACTTAAAAAAAAAGGCTGCATTAGTTCATGTTATTTTATATTGTATACTAAGTCACAGGAATGTAAGGTTTGGCGGCCAGCTGTCTTTCCATTTCCCATGATATGAAGCTAGGTTGATGCCAGATCCATGCAGAACAAAATGAAGATCTCGCCATTGGGGATTGAACTTCAGACAACTATTGTTTAGATAGAGCTCTAATGGCACTGATTAGTAATCCTGCATACTGGGCTCAAAACACAGCTGCTGATGATTTGGCAGCAGACTGTTTTGCACTGGTTTGCATACAAAGGTATGAGTGTCGGTCGTTCAGAAAACAATGGCAATCTACTGAACGTTAACTTGTCAAGAAATCATAAACAGCCAAAAAATGCCGGGGTTTACTGTGAAGTCCTGTACAGGATATGCAATTAACTAATGGCACATGTGCTTGTGTGATCTATAGGGGGGAGACTGGAGCCCATGTGGAAGTATCTGTGTGCAAGGCAAGGAATCCTTTACACACATACCAAAAAACAATAACAAAAACAAGATCGGAGGGGTATCCAATATTGTCCATGTTCTTGTGTATTTCTCCTTAAGCAGCAGGCTGTTGATGACTTTCTTGAATTGTTTTGTGTCTTACCCCAGCTGGAGCAAGGCACTGCACTATATTCTGGAGATGGACAAACCCCTATCCCAACACAGAGCACAGGACAATGTTAAAGTAAGTTACCTGACGTGCATGTTCAGTCACATTATGCAGTACGAGTCTTCAGTGGCAGAGTTAAAGCAACAACAATATTCAGTCAACTAAATAAAATTCTGCCACATTTATGCACTAATAAACTTCACTGTGAGATAGAACAATTGAAAGTAGTTTAAAACATGCCAAAGTTAAATTATGTCACATGAAGTTATGTTCAATCACAAAGTGTACTAGGAATCTCCAGTGAGAGAGTTTAAAAAGTCATTATGGTATTCAGTAATGAACATTAACTCATTAACTTTTTCATCCTAAACCTTTCATTTCCCAGTGAAACATCAGCCCACAACAAACTCATGCAAAGCCCTTTGTAATTTGCTTGTTCACTATTGGTTGGATTTTGCACCTAGTTTTATATGGGAATGAGGTAGCCATTGTTATACTTCTTAGTCACCTGTTACGACATGCATGATTGGTTACAGTGTTACTCTTCTTTGCTTCCCAAATTGGTTCTGGTACATGGTCAGACTCTTCAGCTACTGAAGTAAAAATCACTCTGTGGCAGAATTAATTAATATTGATATGTTTCAGCTACAGGTGTACCTATGTTTTAAGCTGTAGTTTTCTCACTTGGAACATATTTTCATGACAAATATAACACTTTAAAGATAAATAAATGTGGTGTTTTTTAACTAAATATTAAAATATGTGTATGGTTTTGTTAATTATTAAAAGGGCGACTAAGTGGAAACACGTGTATGATATAATATTAGATTTCCAGCTTACAGCAGAATTCTGATGTTCCAACACTTGTAGTGATAGTTTTTATCTTGTCAATTGTCTAGAAGTATAATCATTTATGACTTGAAATAACACAAGAACATGCACGTGCACCACTATCTTCACATGTTTTCATTTATTTACCTACTTGCACCTGGCTTCAAAAGACAAGACAGATTTAAAAGGATACTGCCATCACTATTTTCTAATATATAAGAACCTGCCACATCCACCATCCAGCGTGTTTTGATCTCACTAACATTTTTGGAACAATTTCTTGGTCTGTTCACAATTTACATGAGGTATTTAGGTGGTTAGTAAACCTTCAGCTGGTAGCCATAGTAAAAAAAAAAACAGTACAGAGCTAGGTAACTTATTCTAATTGAGAAACAAAAACTATTTCAAAACCGTTTTCCCATAGTCAATTTGAATAAGAAAGAAACAAACAATAGATTTCATAATTTATGCCTGGCACATTTTGCTGCATCTCATTAGGTACATACTGCAGAATTAATACAACATAAACTAAAGCAGTAAGATAAATCCTTCAAGCCGAAATATATAACACTCACACAATAATTTGAATTGTCTATCACAGTAATTTTAAACTGACTGTCATGTCTTTTTATTTGCACAAATTTGACTCTTGTAAATGAATAGCAATTGCCTAGGCCATCTTTAACATGCGTCCATTTTGTGTGTTAACACATTAAATGCATTGTCCCTATCAATCACATGATCAGTTTTCTAAATATGGTGTCCTAGTGATGATGAAGTGATTTCTTTTGTGTAGGCTTTACCAGGTTACCAGAGTCTCTGTTAATTATTCTGTTGATCCAGAAGGGTATTGTACAGATCTATGTGTATATTGTGTGTGTTTTTCTAGTTAATAACAACAACAACAAAACTTTATTTTGAAAGGGTTAAGAATTGGGCACGCAGGCCCGTCTAACATTCTGCCTTTTTATCACTCTCTTTCATACATTATACCATTCACACATCATTCAAGGCTAACTGAAAACAGCAACAATATAAAAGATATGCATTATAAAGGCATGTGGAAAATGTAAAATCAATACTACACACTCAGTAATAGTAATAACTGGTGTTAATGTTTGTGGTAGCCAGATGCTACAATAAATCTTATTGTTTTCTGTCTGCAGTTGAAAGATAAGGAAAGACAAAACATCAAGGACAAGTTCACAGTATGTCACCTTTTTGATGTTTGAATATAAATATATATATATACTTGTACAGAGGTCCCTTACTTGACTTGTACAGAGGTCCCTTACTTTACTTGTACAAGGGACCTCTGTACAAGTCAAGTCAGGGACCTCTTCTCACACCTTGAGGTGTGTAGGGTTTATGGTGCTAGCCTCATTGTTCAGACCATCAGCAAACCATAGATTCTTCTTTTTCTTTCGTTCACTTGAAATTTGTCTTTATCTGCAATGTTGTCTCTCGTACAAACTTCATTGTCTCTTGTAGTTCACTCAGTGGTCCATAGAGTTTATCTTCCACTGTTGTTTCTCCAGGCCAGAAGGTTTGCCTAGATGTGTCATAATTTGGGCAATCTTTGAGTATGTGATCTGCTGTCTACGGTACCAATCCACATGTGCACATAGCTGATTTGCCAATCTTGAATTGTGTATACATGTGGTTGTGTAATCTTTTATGTCCTTTTCTGAGGTGCAGAATAATGAGAAAGACAAACAAAGACAGAAATACAAAAAAATGGAGAGAAGAAAGCAAAAGACAGTTAAGATGATGCATAGCTGTCCAGAAAGAGAGAGACAGAAAGATAACGACAAAGAAAGAGACAGAAAGAGAGGGAAACAGAGTTCAAATTCAGCACATAGTTGAGTCAGCTCTTAGTACCCCAGTGAGTGAGAGAGAGAGAGAGAGAGTGGATGTTTGAGAGAGAGAGAGAGATAGAAAGGAGAGACAGCAGACACTTTTGAGAGAGAGAGAGAGTGATCTGTCATCGTCGCCCCTTGGTTCTGTGGTATTGTACTCTGGGAGCCATGAGCAGCAGAAGTATTGCTGTGATGAGCTGGCACACTTGAGAATAAACATTGTACATCTAAGTCATTTATAACTCTTTACACTAGGAGTTTATAGACTATTCTACACTTGCATGGAAAAAGAGTCAGTACTTGTATCATCATAATCAAGTGCCTAGCCAGTTGCATAGGTGTTCATGTCTCTCCACAGATCTTGGGCTTTGTTGT
This sequence comes from Cepaea hortensis, assembly GCA_963921405.1. Lineage (NCBI taxonomy): Eukaryota > Metazoa > Mollusca > Gastropoda > Stylommatophora > Helicidae > Cepaea > Cepaea hortensis. The sequence goes on along the minus strand of OY992880.1, from coordinate 130,098,564 downwards.
TCTGGATCAACTCTGCTGATGATATTCCTTCGTGCCACCATCTCTGTCCTTCCATCATCATTTCTCTTACTTTGCCCCTGCCTCTCTTCCCCTTGATCTTTGCAGTTATCACCATGTCTTCCAACGTCTCTCTTCTCATCATATGACCAAAGAAAGCTGCTTGTCTTTTTCTTATTGTTGTACACAATGTTCTAGTTTCATTAGCCTCTTTCAGACAGTCATCGTTAGTTACTCTGGTAGTCCAAAGAACATGAAACAATTGTCTCAGAAACACCATCTCTGTTGCTTCCAAGTTCTTCCTACGTATATAATAAAATCAATGTCTGATGTTTTCAGGGCTTCAACAAGGAACTAGAAGAGATCTTCAGAGTTCAGAAGACCTACGCAATGCCAGATAGTGAACTCAGAGCTTCCCTGGTCACAGAAAACAAGGAGTACATGGTCCCTCGATACACATTATTCTATAATAAATACTGCAACCTGAACTTTAGTAAGAACAAAGGCAAGTACATCAAATACCAGCCTTCAGATGTGGCTGCTTTGCTCGACAAGTTTTTTGATGCGTCTGCTTAGAAAAGTATAATTAGATATACAATTGTCTTTAATATTCTGTGATAAAACAGATTTTTATGGAAATACAAGCCAATTTTCTTTTTTATATCACATGGATATATTAATATTTGAAATGTTTGTGGTGTATTGAGCTGGCAATGTCTGGGTGTGCCACATTTTCTGGTGTCCGTTAGATTAGAAATGTTTGTGGTGTATTGAGCTGGCAGTGTCTCGTGTCCCACATTGTTTGTTGTGCATTTCGTGTGTTTACTGGTGATCCCTCATTGTTTGTTGAGCATTTCTTGTGTTTATTGGTGGTTCAGACAATCATCAAACACATGGAGGTAGAGAGCAGTTGAATAGACTGCACATCTATCTTCTACATTACGTTCTAAGATTGTATGGATTGTATTCTGCAGTCCATGATTCTGTATCGATGATGTCATTTACATAAATGAATATATTATGTCCACAATATATAAACTGCCCGTATAATGTCTACTTCCATTGCTGTAATGAACATGGATGTATGTGAGGCTGTTTATGGCGAAGTGGTCAGGCTGTCAATATGTTGAGGGTTTGTTATTTGGACTGCATTGTTCAGACCGCAGCTGCCACTGTCCTGCCCTCCCTGTGGGTCATCGTTGGAGCTGCGGAGTTCATGTTCTGTGTGATGCTGTTGGCAGGTGGCTCGATGTCCTACTGAGAGAGACAAGCCAGATGGTGTAACACCCGTAGAATGAAGTTGATTCTCTTGTCTTTAACTTTTACAAAACGTGTGTGTTTAATGGGCTCAAATATCCTGTACATAAATGTACCAGTTTACTAATTTGTCTGTTATATGCTGAGATGGTGACATGGACAAATATCATCAGCAGAGTTGATCCAGAACACCAAAGATCATGAACTGTGGAGGGAACGTCCATGCTGTCAGCTGAGCACTTTATGATGATAATGACTTTCTAATCTCTGTTATAAAATATCTAATGTTATTTAATGATTAGCTTGGTAAATTAACTGTATTCATTTTGTGATATTAGTTGTCCTATAATAGTTTTAATTCTCACTAAATTAATTATTTGCTGTTATACTCATTATAAATTCATTAATTATTTTATTATTTGTACTATAAATTCATTATTTGCTGTTATACTCATTATAAATTCATTAATTAGTATTTTATTATTTGTACTATAAATTCATAAATTAGTATTCATTGTCATTCTCATTGTAAATTCATAAATTATTTTCACTCATTCATCAATTCTGGTGTATCTGTTAGTGGTATATAGTCACTTTGATGTTAACATTTCCTGTGTAAATTAACATATTGTGGTGCTGCCCTTCCATGGCAGTTGGTCCATAGATGGGACTTGATCAAACAAAATACAATTCGGGTGTAGAAATATGTTGCTTAGGTCTACACATAAAATAAACGTGCACATCCAATGTGAGTTTGTGATTTCTTCCAAGTCCAGTGTGGTCTTCTTCTTTCGTCCAGTGTGTGATTGTGATAATGTGATTACTTGCATGTTTCTACAAGTTTTGGAGATGTGGTTTTATAGAAGTGTGCTGAAAATCCCTTGGACAGCCAGAAATGAGAAATCTGGACATTTGGAGGGAAGCTAAGCCGCAAAAGGGTGGGCACGGTGGGCAAAGTTGATAGCAAACTGTGCTTGTAATGTCGCAAGCATGGTCATAGTTTTTCTAATTCTTCTGCGGTCAAGTTTGTTTATACATGGTGCATTGCATCCATTCATCTCATCTCATCATGTTCCTCTTGTACCTTGCGGTGTCGAGGTGAAGTATAAACATTGTGGGAGTGCCCAATTATGGGCTTCATATATCAATATTCCCATGGACTCTGTTATTCCCTCCATCCAACATTTACGTGGTCGGCCTCTTCCTCTGTTTCCATCTGGAAACATTTATTGCATCCATTGTAGTACAAATTTGCCTGCTTTCTAGTCTGTGCCACTTTTAACATCTTCTGACTTCAACAGTTGAGAATAATTAACATTTTTTCTGTTGTCTGAGTAGAAGACTTTCTAGTGGTAGCATCCATTCTGTTGCTTGTGATTGTATTCTTGTAAAGCGGATCTATTCTACTTTCTGTGCTTGGTGATTCTCTCATGTTTCCTGTTGTGTCTTTGAGCCTCAAACCAAAAAGAATATTCTGGACAGCAGACTTTGTGTTGGCAGCACACATGGTGTTTGTTGCATCTTTTATTCTGCTCAACCATCGCTGGGGGAATCTCTTCTCTGTTTGTTGCATCTGTTTTTTTTGCTCAACCATCACTGGGGGAATTTCTTCTATGATTGTTGCATCTGTTATTCTGCTCAACCATCACTGGGGGAATCGCTTATCTGTTTGTTATATCTGTTATTTTGCTGAACCATCGCTGGTGGAATCTCTTCTCTGTTTCTTGCATCTGTTATTCTGCTGAACCATCGCTGGGGGAATCTCTTCTCTGTTTGTTGCATCTGTTATTCTGCTGAACCATCACTGGGAGAATCTCTTCTCTGCGTCCACTGTATCAGTGTAGAAAGTCATCGTAAGTTGCTCAAGAATGAACTATCTGACTTGCTGTCTTTGAATCAAGAGATGATGATGAATCTGCAGCCATGACCAGACTGCCAGAACATCAAGCCAAAAGCGGTGAAGCCAGACACAACTGCTAAGCATAGACCCAAAGTTGAATAGTCAACCAACACAGAACTGGTGTTGTTAGCCACTATACGGTGAGGCATATAATGAGGAAAGGATCTGGGCATTTATGAACTGAAGGATCTGGGCATTTATGAACTGAATAGTTGGATGTGCAGTGAGAATAATCTGTTGACTGGTCAACTTGCGGTCATGTGACGAAGTCCATTCCTGACATTGCACTTACTTGCTTCCTGACATCAACATTTCTGATCCTGTCACTTCTGGCCACATAAAGAATTCTTTGCAAGTATTTCACAGGTGTTGTTGCAAGTCTTCTTATATCTCTTGCTGCTTTCCTTTGGGCAATGGGCTGGAGTCTGTTGACAAGAAAAGACCTAAACCCTGTGGGAGAAACATGAACAACCCAGGTCTAGCCCTATCCAATCCCTTGTGCTGTGGGAGAAACGAACAACCCAGGCCTGACCCCAATCAATCCTTTGTGCTGTGGGAGAAACATGAACAACCCAGGCCTGACCCCAGCCAATCCCTTGTCCATTGGAGAAACATGAACAACCCAGGCCTGACCCCAGCCAATCCCTTGTGCTCTGGGAGAAACATGAACAACCCAGGCCTAACCCCATCCAATCACTTGTGCTGTGGGAGAAATATGAACAACCCAGGCCTGACCCCATCCAATCCCTTGTGCTGTGGGACAAACATGAACAACCCACACCTTCCCCAGCCAATCCCTTGTGCTGTGTGGAGTCATGCCAAGGCTACAGCCTAATATGTCTCTCTGCAGATGAACAGTTCAAGCCCTGGTGATGCACACAGGTTTGAGTTCTGGACTTGGAAAACATAGAGGGTGTGGGTGGAGAGAGAAAAAAAGAGTTCTGCAACAATGGATGTGGATTGTTTCTGTGGAAATTATTTCAATGTTAATCTGTGTATAAGTTGATTGTGTGCAGAGTATTTCTGTGTGTTTGTGTGATAGTTATATCATTGTGAAGTTGTGTGTAAGTTATGTGTATGCACATTATATCTGTGCGAGCTGTTTGTGTGTTAGTTATGTGAGTGTGAATATGCATGTAAGTTGTTTGTATGCACATCATGGAGATGGTACTTTGGTACTGCGTTGGGAGAAAATTCACCATACCATCCAAGCAATGCAAGCCCTTTTTGGTTGAACTGACCTGAAGCTTTAGACTTAAAGAGTTAACACTCAGTCTTTGTGAGTATTCATAAGCAGTGCTGGCACAGTTAATATGAACATATAACAAAAAACATCAGCACATAACTAGAGCAGACGTGTGATATACAACCCAAGTTTATTAGAAAACAAAAACTTCACATCGGCAGTTTCAAAGTTTCTAACATTAGCATACATCAAATTCAGCTTTCTGAGAAATGGAACGCAACATATCTGGAATGGCAATAAATCAAAATGAAATTATAAAGTTTGAAAATCTAGTTTTGAAAAAAAAATAAACCATACATGTTCTCATGAGCTGATTAATTAATGAATAATTTTGTGTCCAAAACTTTTAGACAAAAAGTTTCTCACAACCTGGATTAAAGCTGAGTACACGAACAGGTCAAGTGAGCGAACAGAGCAGATCCAGTGACCCTCCACCACCCTCCCACCCACATAAACAAAAACTATACACAGATTCAAAGTTGAAGCTCCATTCCATGAAGGGTTTATAATGTTAGCATTCAGTGGATGCTCATACTGTACACATTCGGCAACTAGGGTTAGAAATAAACTGTAAGAACGCAGAGATTATGGTTATCTCCAAGAAAAAGGCAATAAGACAATGTAACTTCCAAGTAAATGGCAACGTTCTAAAACAGGTGAACAAGTATAACTATCTTGGGACAGACAGTCTGATGGAATATGCCTTGCAGTGATCAGACCAAGAATTGCCAGGTAAAGGTAGCCATTTGCCAGATTGAAAGCATGCTCACCAATAAAATGCTGTTTGTTGCAGTGAAAACAAGAGTGTTGAAGTACTATGTGGAACCCACACTGTTGTATACATGTGAAACATGGATAATAATCTGACAGGTTGAGGAATGCCTACTGCAGTAGAAATGTGGTTTCTGATAAAAATGCAAAGAATATCATGGATGGAAAGAAAAATGGATTAGATAGTCCAAAAAGGAACAAATAAAAACCATAAACTGATTTGATGTAGGCAATTTATAATAAGGAGAAAACTTGGTGACAACCGTCAAATTTTATAGGAAAAGAGCAAGGGGAAAACAGATGATAAATACCATGATGACTTGGCCACATAACATAATCTGGACAAGAAAAAAGACCTGATGCAAGACTGATGATTGTGTGAGATGGCGAAACCTGACTACCCACGTTAATCAGCATGGCACATGATGATGATGATGATGATGATGATGATGATGATGATGGTCACACGTGTCAGTGTGGATTTTACTCAAAATGATTCAATCATTAACATCCCAATTATAACCCAGAAGGGTCAAACAGGATATTGAATACAAAATAACTAAAACGTTTGCAAATAAAAAAGAAAGTTAAAAGAAATACTATGTCTAGATTGCAGGGGTGTGCTACATAATATCTGTTCTGGCAACATCCATCCATATGTACATCGATAGTATAATCTTACAACAGAGTTCTAAAATCTCCATAAGAGAACAGGATGCAACAGATGCTGAAGGACATAGCGAAAGCAACAGTTTGCCATTTGAGAAAGTGGTATCTTATGATTTCTGCATTCTGTACAAAGCAACACCTCAATGTCAGTCATGTGACACACGCGCGTGCGTACATGCGTGTGTCTCTCTCTCTTTCTCTCAATATATATATTTGTATATATATAAACATTTTGTTGAGTACAAATGTCTGAGGACAATTCTGTGTATATAGTATAAAGAGCTGAAAACAAACACCTACATCAGCGAGAAAATAAAATACACAGTCAGACCAGCAACAAGCACTTTTGTCAGTGATGAATCGTCACACGTTTGTCTGGTCTGGACATGTCACATGTCACGATACACTCTCAAAGTAAACCTCCAGGGAACGGTTGAGGGCAAACAGAGAGGAAGGCTGAGAAAGTCCTGGACTGATAACATTAAAAAGTAGGCAGGGTGTGGTATTTTTACACTCATGCATGTTACTGAGGACAGGGAGCAGGCAGGACTGGGGGGTGATGCTTCCATCATGACACCCCTAGGACCCTCATCATAACACCCCTTGGACCCCCGTCACGGGTTACAGGATGAGATAATGAGGACCCATATTATCTACATTAAAGTGTAACACATATGGTGGTCGCACAGCACCCACAAGACATAGCAATTGATCACCAGCACTCATCTCTCACTCTTTCACTCTCTCTCTCTCACACACATGCATGCACACATGTCACTCACAAACATTCTCTGATCTATTACAATTAAATAAAATCAATGTTAGCTACGTCTCCCAAGGCTTGAGCTGAAAAAGGTGCCAGAATATTGAGTTTTGTGACTGAGGAGGATGTTAGGAATGTCCTGAAAGTGTTAGCTATGTATATTTCATTGTCACAGAAGCCGTCAGTCGTAAACATCTACAAATCACACAATGTCTTATTTCACAGAGCATAAAATGATTTTGTCTGACAAGAATCCTACAAAACCTACAGGTTGCACACACAAGTAACAGCCAACATGAGGGTCCCAGTGTAAGAGAGGGCCAAGAGGAAGATGATGTCAAGCTGGGACAAGGTAAACACGACCTCTGGTTACTGGTTCCTCTTGTGACCCAACAGAGTTGACATCAACCCAGGACAGGGTCTAAAAACAGGCAGAAGAACTATCAGTCACATCCCAGAGGGAGTTTAACTCATTAGTTAGTCATTAGTTGCGGTTCCAACTTCACGACAAAAGTTCACCACATAGTGCTCTGTTCCTGAGCCAGTGAATATCACACAAAATACTGTCCACTGTCCCATGTGAAAAGTGGAACAGACAGCAGTCCCAACAAACCAACAGCATGCACAAGTTTAACTCATGATATTGACTAACTGACTGCCATAAGCTGCATCTGGGCACTGGCTCGGAGACATACCTAAACCCCCATAGTTGAAACATGACCAACAACCTGGGCCTAATGCCAGCCAATCCGTGTGAGCAGTGCTTAAATTATGACCTGGTCACATCCTAACACTGAAAAAAAGGGTTATGAATGAAATTTGTAATCCCGCATACCACATTCGAAACAGCTTTGGGCAAAGCAGACCACCTCTCGTTGGTTCCCATACAAAGGTATGAGTGCCAGTTGTTCGGAAAGCATTGGCAAACTTCTGAACATAAACTTGCCAAGAAATCACAAACAGCCAACAAATGCTGTCGTTGACTGCCACATCCTGTAAAGCAGTGGTTCTCAACCTTTTTTGGCCTGTGCCCCCCTTCATCATATTTTCAGAACATCATCCCCCCCCCCCCCCCCCCCCCCCCCCTGTATTTTCTACCTAAAAATTTGGCCCGTGCCCCCCTTCACCATATTTTCAGAACGTCATTCCCCCCTGTCATATTTCCTACCTAAAAATCACGCCCCCGCCCCTACACAGTATACGTAATAATGAAAGCCAAATTTAATAGCACATACTAAAACAAGTCTAGATGCCCACATAAAACATGACTTGTGGGTCTACTTACTTTATAAAATGAATTTTAGAAGGGGTGAGACGTACAGAACCGTTAAGTATGAAGGGAAAAACATTATCAAGTAATCAGTTCTTGTATTAACGCGATCTTAAAATAATCTCAATTCCCCCCTCGAAACCCTAAAATTCCCCACCGGTTGAGAACCACTGCTGTAAAGAATATGCAACTAACTGCATCCTAGTATGTCTTTCTGAAAGATGTGATGTTCTGCTACTGGCCTTACACACCCTGCTAGCATATGAGCTTGGTACTTCAGTACACTATTGACCTTACACACCCTGCGAGCATATGAGCTTGGTACTTCAGTACACTATTGACCTTACACATCCTGCTGGCATATTAGATTGGTACTTCAGTACACTACTGGCCTTACACATCCTGCTGGCATATTAGATTGGTACTTCAGTACACTACTGGCCTTACACATCCTGCTGGCATATGAGCTTGGTACTTCAGTACACTATTGGCCTTACACATCCTGCTGGCATATGAGATTGGTACTTCAGTACACTACTGGCCTTACACATCCTGCTGGCATATGAGCTTGGTACTTCAGTACACTATTGGCCTTACACATCCTGCTGGCATATTAGATTGGTACTTCAGTACACTACTGCTCTTACACATCCTGCTGGTGTATGGGCTTGGTACTTCAGTACACTACTGGCCTTACACACCCTGCTGGCATATTAGATTGGTACTTCAGTACACTACTGGCCTTACACATCCTGCTAGTATATGAGATTGGTACTTCAGTACACTACTGGCCTTACACATCCTGCTGGTGTATGGGCTTGGTACTTCAGTACACTACTGGCCTTACACATCCTGCTGGTGTATGGGCTTGGTACTTCAGTACACTACTGGCCTTACACATCCTGCTGGCATATGAGATTGGTACTTCAGTACACTACTGGCCTTACACATCCTGCTGGCATATGAGATTGGTACTTCAGTACACTATTGGCCTTAAACATCCTGCTGGCGTATGAGATTGGTACTTCAGTACACTACTGGCCTTACACATCCTGCTGGCATATGAGATTGGTACTTCAGTACACTACTGGCCTTACACATCCTGCTGGCATATGAGATTGGTACTTCAGTACACTACTGGCCTTACACATCCTGCTGGCATATGAGATTGGTACTTCAGTACACTATTGGCCTTAAACATCCTGCTGGCGTATGAGATTGGTACTTCAGTACACTACTGGCCTTACACATCCTGCTGGCATATGAGATTGGTACTTCAGTACACTACTGGCCTTACACATCCTGCTGGCATATGAGATTGGTACTTCAGTACACTATTGGCCTTAAACATCCTGCTGGCATATGAGATTGGTACTTCAGTACACTACTGGCCTTACACATCCTGCTAGCGTATGAGATTGGTACTTCAGTACACTACTGGCCTTACACATCCTGCTGGTGTATGGGCTTGGTACCAAATATGTTACAGAGATCAGCGAAACATAGCTTTATATTAATGGCTTCTTGTTTGGCTAAGAGAGTAGAAATCAACCCCACATAATTCTAACAAAGGTAGAGGATAAAATCACTGGCATCATGCTTCCGTACACAGTGTGTGAAACCAAATGTATGCAGGATACACATTGATAACTGCAACAACTTTGCAGCCCATTCATCTAATTAATGAATACAGAAAACAAGTCAGGTTGTTAAGATGCAATAAAAATGGGCAGAATAAACATTGTGGTTAAACAGCCTTCATCAACAAACAATACATATAAACACAGAAGACACAAACAATATGTTACACAATTTATTGCCTGGTATATTTTGCTGCATCTGAGATGTAGTGAAATATGTCAGGCAATAAATTGTGCAATATATTGTTTGTGTTTTCTGTGTTTACATTCACAGAGGAAATACAGGGATTTGAAACAATACAGGTGTCCTTTGTAATCATGTTCCTGTCAAGCCAAGTATATGTTGTGTTATTTATTTATTTCTGGCATTTTCTTAGCGTGACTGCAGATAACTCCATGTCAATGTCATATAACTGGAGGATCACTGACAGATAACTCCATGTCAATGATAGATAACTCCATGTCAATGTCAGATAACTCCATGTCAATGTCATATAACTGGAGGATCACTGACAGATAACTCCATGTCAATGTCAGATAACTCCATGTCAATGTCAGATAACATCATGTCAATGATTGATAACTCCATGTCAGTGTCAGATAACTCCATGTCAATGTCATAACTCCATGCCAATGTCCGATAACTCCATGTCAATGTCATATAACTGGAGGATCACTGACAGATAACTCCATGTCAATGTCAGATAACTCCATGTCAATGTCAGATAACTCCATGTCAATGTCATATAACTGGAGGATCACTGACAGATAACTCCATGTCAATGTCAGATAACATCATGTCAATGATTGATAACTCCATGTCAATGTCAGATAACTCCATGTCAATGTCATAACTCCATGTCAATGTCAGCTAACTCCATGTCAATGTCAGATAACACCATATCAATGATGATAACTCCAAACACCATGTAGATGATTGATAACTCTCTGTCAGTGTTAGATAACTTTATGTCAATGTCAGAAAACTCCATGTATAGGTCAGATAACTAAATATCGATTAATAACTCCATGTCAATGGTTGATAACTCTGTGTCAATAATTGATAACATCATGTCAATTATTGACAACTCCATGTCAATGTCAGATAATTCTGTGTCAATGATTGATAACTCCATGTCAGTGTCAGATACTTCCATGTCAGTGACTGACATATAATACGCTCCTACAAATGTAGGCTTCTTCAGTTGTAACCTGATCAAAAACATGCACATACAACATGCTGACAACACTCCCTGCTTTCCCCAGGTTACTTCTTGCAGCAAGTTATTTCTTAGGCAAGGAATAATAACAACATCAGAACACTTGTGGTTCACTCTGTGCCAGATTACTATCACTTGAAAGTAACAACTGCCTAAGCTAGAAGAAGCTAAAGTAATAAATGTCTGAGAAAAACAAATTTAAAACAATAACTACAGCACAAGGAGTTACAGTAGTACATACAATTCTGGAGCAAGTTAACATAGAATGTGTTGGGGATAGAAAGATCTACAGCAATACCTATGGAATGAGGAGTTAAGTAACAACTGTCTCAGACAGAATGATCTAAAGCAACATCTATGGATGAGGAGATAAAGTGACAACTGTCTGAGACAGACAGATCTAAAGTAATTGCTGGGGCAGAATAAATTAAACTGGTAATTGACAAGTAGTAACTGGAACTGAGTGGACTAACTGAAACTAACGGCTGAGATAAAAATCAATTAAGTTTCGACATTATTTAAGTATTAAAGCTCATGCTGTGTAGTCCAGTGAACACTGACATAACTAGATTCACAATACAAATGAGAATTTCACTGTAACAGAAAGAGTTAAGGAGTAATTTTTACTCTGTAAATCAATTAAGCTCATCATAACCAAACATCCATTGCTTACTGCCTGCATCCTGAGTTTGCCTTAAGAAGAAAGTAAGCATTTCAGTGATGCAGGGAGAAACTCGTCAACAAACTGCGACATGACCACTATGAAATTCAGTAATATTGTAACCAGGTTTTTGTGACAACACATGCCAACATTTCTCAATGTACATGAAAATAACAATGTGGCAACAAATGCCTACTGCAACAAAGTGTCATAAATCATGTGAATCCAAACAAGTTTTTGTGAACACGTTTTTGTGAAGTTACATTGAAAATTGTGAGTAAGGTCAGGTTAATAAACTTAACTGGCGGTGCAACAGAAGTCAACAATTCTAGGAGTTTCACATAATACAGATCATGTTTGTATGAAGTGCAGTGGCCAGTTCCCTTCCTCTCCTGTTTCTTCCACCATTCACAATAAATTCATATACTTATCACACCACACTTGCCTGGTGGTCCAGAGGTGATGTGTTTGAATCTCTATCAAGGCAATTTAACTAACAAATGTCACCAGAGCTCTCAAGTTGATCCAACCTCATACGGGTGTGTCGAAATGTTGTGGGAACGAAAAAAAGTCTTTATTTTCAAAGGGTTAAAAATTGGGCACACAGGCCCGTCTGACATTCTGCCCTTCTTCTCTATTTCCTCTCATACATTCTTTTATTCAACATCACTTATGAGAATGATTATGGGAAGTAAATATAGCCAGTGAGATTATGACCACATCACTGGGCTGTCCAGCAATGATAGTGACCACATCACTGGGCCGTCGTGTGATAGTGACCAATGTCCAGTGCCCACTGGTCTATGCAAATACGGGGCTGGAACCACATGTCAAATACACACGTGTAAAAGAGTAATTGACTAAACATTATACCTGTATAATAGATGGCTCCATGGCAAGGGGTTATGGACGCAGTCAGTGACCCCGCATTAGAAATGCAGCGGTGGGTGATTTGGCAGCAGAAATGGTATGGGTGCCAGTCATTCAAAAAGCAATGGCAAACTACTGAAAGTAAACTTGCAAAGAGATAAAAAACTTCAACTGCCATTTACTGCCTATACAGTACCTTGCGGTGTATGGCGCGGGGTGGGGGGTCTTGAGCCTGAGGAATTAAGGCCTCCTGGCTAGTGCAGTCGCCGCAAACTGTGCAGGTTAGGATTTTCATTTTTCCCCCAACAGAAAAATTTCACACCTTACCGAGGATTCGAACCTAGGTTTCCTGAAGGAGAATCTGACATTCTAGCCACTCGGCCAGCCGCTCCTCAAGAGTTCTTAAACAGCCAAAAAATGCTGGGGTTGACTGCGAAGTCCTGTAAAGGATATGTAACTAAATTTATTTTTAAAACCTGTATAATATGGAATACAAATGTGTAGCACTACATCTGACTATGAGAATGACTGGAAGCGTTACATGAACAATCAGACTGTTCCAAAGATATGAACAAATAAATCCTTGGAAGCATTATATGAACATCAGATTGTTCCAAAGATATAAACAAATAAATCCATGGAAACATTACATGAACGTCAGATTACTCCAAAGAAATGAACAAATAAATCCATTATCTGAAACAACAATAAAAGACACTATATCCGAATTATAACTCAGGCTGAACAGGATATTATCTTTTTTCAACTAAAAGAATATAACAAAATGTACTCATCACGAGGCCTAGTATCTCAAATATTTTGGCTACCGTTGATATCTTTTCTACTGGTCATATAACCATGAAAGCCTACCGATGTTAGCTGCTGAATTACAGGACTTCATTGCAGCTAGGGCGAATCTCCCATCTCTAACTTTAGATTGAGTGAACACAGAACAAAGATGATGGTTGAGGACCATTTATATGCTGCAGCGATTAATTCCATGCACATTCAACAGGAGAAGCTTTTGCCTGCTGCTACAGGTGGCAATAACAGATCAACTAGTGGAATACTGGGACTTAATGAAGCTGCAGGTAGCAATAACAGATGAACTAGTGGCATACTGGGACTAAATAAGGTCCATTACCCCATATGGACAACAATCACCTTTGGATTAATAAGCCTGTGAGGGTAAACCCAGTATTATCATTCTGAGCAGGTGATGAAATCCAGCTATAACGTCTTGAAGTTGAACGGGGTAGGGGTAATGGTGAAATGGGAGTTAATGAAGCTACAGGTGGCAATAATAGATCAACTAGTGGAATACTGGGAGTTAATGAAGCTACAGGTGGCAATAATAGATCAACTAGTGGAATACTGCGAGTTAATGAAGCTATTAAGCTACTGAAAACTACTGAGCGTAATCTTGCCTAGTATATCAATAGCAGCTGAAAAATGCTGATGTTGACAGCAACGTCCTGTATGGGATATGCAACATAAACATAAAATAAATGAAGCTATAGGCGGTAATAACAGATGAACTAGTGGTATACTCGGAGACATAATGTAGCTACAGGTAGCAATAACAGATGAACTAGTGGTATACTCGGAGACATAATGTAGCTACAGGTAGCAATAACAAATGAACTAGTGGTATACTCGGAGACATAATGTAGCTACAGGTAGCAATAACAAATGAACTAGTGGTATACTCGGAGACATAATGTAGCTACAGGTAGCAATAACAAATGAACTAGTGGCGTACTGGGACATAATGTACCTACAGGTAGCAATACCAGTTTAACTAGTGGTGTATTTAGACATAATAAACAAGTATGGCTGACAACTAGATATTATAGATAGGGGAAGTTACTCTGAAGGCATCCTAAAGACCGCAATGGATACATATAACAAGGTTTAAACAGGAGGACTGCAGCAGGTGATTGACAGAAAAGAGACGCTGGACTGAATTATCTTTACTCTGTCACTCCAAAGCAAAGACCTTTGCATATCTGGCTCTTTTATTTGAATCCCAGCCATCTGGCTCTTTTATTTGAATCCCAGCCATCACATGACGTGTTCTCAAACTTTTCAGATTTAGTCACAATATAACCTTATTGAAATGTTGGAATATATCACCATTGATGGGAAAGATCTCAGAATAATAAAAAATATTTACTGGAACCAAGTAGCAGCAATTAAAATGGGAAATAAAGAGGGCGATTATGAACAAATAAAGCTAGGAGTATGACAGCAATGTGTTTTGTCACTGGATCTCTTCCCCCTCTATAGCGAAGTAATAATGAGAGAGATCAAAGAGATGCCAGAAATACTAACTGGAGGTTATAATATAAACAATATACATTATGCAGATGACACGGTATTAGTGGCAGTTAATGCAAACAAAGGTACAACAAATGTTGGGCATTGTATTAACAGGGTGTGCAAAGAAAGGACTCTCCTTGAATATCAAGAAAACAGTAACAGTGGTAACACAGAAAAACGTGACACCAAAATGTGAAATTTAAATAGAAGGGAAAATTCTTAACCAAGTGGATAATTTTAAATACCTAAGGGCATTTATAACATCAGATGGAAGGTTCACAACTGAGATTAAGAGCAGAATAGGGCAAGCAAAAGCTGCATTTCAGAAAATGAAAAGTCTCTTATGCAATAAGTCACTATCAATGAATGTAAGAAAGAGAGTGCTGAAATGCTATATAGAACATGTTTTGCTGTATGGCAGTGAATCTTGGAATGTAAATCGGAGGTAACCGAGATGTGGTTCCTGAGACGAGTGTTGCAAATTCCTTGGACTGCCAGAATAACTAACGACGATTGCCTGAAAGAGGCTAATGCTACTAGAACACTATATACTCATAAGAATGAGACAAACAGCTTTCTTGGATCATGTGATGAGAAGAGAGGCATTGGAGATTATTGTGATGACTAGAAAGATCGAGGGGAAAAGAGGCAGAGGCCAACCAAGAGAAATGATGCTAGATGGATTGAGACTTGGCATGGAGGAATATCATCAGTCGCGTTGGTCCAGAACACCAAAGACTGAGATATATGGAGACATGCACGCCTACACCAGCTGGCAGGGCATTTGATGACTTTCCCAATGGCCACTTTGACCCTCAGGCATCTTCTACAAATACCCTCTGAGACAAAATGTTAAAGAGACAAACAGTGTTTGAGATCCTGTGCACTGTGAAGATGTCAAATGATCTGACAGACAAATAATTACACTATGGTGAAACATTCTCTGCCCAGTTCCTTATTCTATCTGGTAGTGAAAGCAGGGACAGACCACTGGTGGAGTCCTTTGACACACCCAACATTATTACCTCCCTTTCCATCTCATATTATTTCTATTATATATGTACCTGTGTCTTTTCTTTCTGATTGCATTCTCCTCTTTCTCTCACTTTCTGCTTCCCTTTCTGTGACTTACTATTTCAGTGGCCTGAGCTGAGATATTCTTAAAATGTAAATATCTTATACTTATTTAATGTAAATGTTACTATGTTGTTACAGCGTGGTTTCACTAGCATAGGGGTCAGCTTTATGAAGCGATTGGAGGATAAAGATTATTGGCGATTTAAGGGTCAGCTTTAAGAAGCAACTAGAGGATAAAGATAAGATTATTGACGATATAAGGGTCAGCTTTAAGAAGCAATTGGAGGATAAAGATAAGATTATTGGCGATTTAAGGGTCAGCTTTACGAAGCAATTGGGGGATAAAGATAATATTATTGACGATATAAGGGTCAGCTTTACGAAGCAATTGGAGGATAAAGATAATTTTATTGGTGATTTAAGGGTCAGCTTTAAGAAGCAATTAGAGGATAAAGATAATTTTATTGGCGATTTAAGGGTCAGCTTTACGAAGCAATTGGAGGATAAACATCACAATATTGACGATTTAAGGGAAGCTTTACGAAGCAATTGGAGGATAAAGATAATATTATTGACGATTTAAGGGTCAGCTTTACGAAGCAATTGGAGGATAAAGATAATATTATTGGTGATTTAAGGGTCAGCTTTATGAAGCATTTGGGGGATAAAGATAAGGTTATTGACGATTTAAGGGTAAGATTGGGTAGCGGGGTAGGGGTACCCCTATCAAAGGAGAAGTTAAGGTGCCTCCTTCCCTCCGCTAGCCTACGGGACACCCTTGGGCAAGGTGGAGTACCCATTTAGGCCCCTCCCCCCTCCCCAACAGGGTAACGTGAAGCCATGGGAGCTGGTGGTGGATTGGACTTGGGAGCAGCCAACAGATAGTTGTTGGTTATGTTTTCAAGTCAGTGACGGTAGGCAGAGGATCTCTCAATAGAGACAATGGCTACGGTCATCCGATCAGTATGGTCACTGCCAGGAAGGAAGAATGGTAGACTTCCCTCCTTATTGATTCCCGGGCAGAGGAGGTTCGTCAGCCTTGGTTGGTATCTCTTCTAAGAGAGGGAGTCTAACCCTCAAACCTCCGCTGCCTTGCGGGTATACCCATATGGGAAAGACTTCAGGAGTAAATCCTGAGAACAAATCCGGAGATGGAGTCCCTAAGGCAGTTCCATGTTGTAAACAACATAGTTCTGGCAACTCCTGCAACGGCACCGATGCCAAGTTGTCTTTCCCTTGGTCGACATCGGCGATGTGGAGAGGGGGAACTTGCTACTGGGCAACAGCTGGTTCTCCGATTTCCATTGTCCAGGCTTGTGCCCTGAAGAGGTCACTTCAGCACCGCGGACACAACATGGGAAGCAGCATTTACCGGTTATAGGTCTTAAAGCTCAATTGGCGTACAGCAAGGCACCAGGGGCTGCTTCCGACGGTGGGAGAGATCATCGTATCTCACTAGACAGCTACCGCCTGTCTAAGCTGGACAGCCCCCAGTCAATAAGGTGTTGTCTCGCCACGTTCATCTGCTTCTGAGGGTGTGTGGAGCTTAGGGGAAAAATCCTGACACATGGACCGCAATCTATACACCTAGCAATAAGAAATAAACAAAACCGGCCCTAAGGCTGGGAACATGGAACGTTAGAGCCATGACCCCTGGCATCTCAGACGATCTAAACGAGATTGTGGATGCCCGCAAAACTGCAGTGATAAACAACGAACTACTAAGACTGGGGATAGACATTGTCGCCCTGCAAGAGACCAGACTCCAAGAATCTGGAAACATCAAGGAGAGGGACTTCACTTTCTACTGGCATGGCAAGCTGTGCGGAGAGACCAGGGAGCATGGAGTTAACTTCGCTATCAGAAACAAGCGGCTTAAGTCCATCACACCACCAAGTGATGGCACTGAAAGAATACTGAAGCTCCATCTCCAGAGGCAGGCCCAGTTAATATTATAAGCGTTTACGCCCCAACACTAACTGCAGCATCAGAATCTAAAGACAAGTTTTATGACGACCTTAGCAAAGAAGTCAGTGAAACACCAGAGAAACTACATCTTTTTATCCTGGGGGACTTCAATGCCAGGGTTGGCTCCGACCACAAATCTTACCTTCTAGGACAGTTTGGCGGACAATGACAATGACAATGTCTCTTGGAATTCTGCAGCCATCATAATCTGTGCATGACCAACACCTTCTTTGACACGAAACCTCAACACAAGGTGTCATGGAGGTACCCTAGATCAAAGAACTGGCACCAACTCGACCTGGTGCTCACTAAACGCAGCAATCTCAGCAATGTAAGCTGACTCGCAGCTATCATAGTGCTGACTGCGACACCGACCATTCACTCGTCTCCAGCAGGGTGAAGATAATGCCCAAGAGAATCTACAGAAGCCGAACAGAAGGAAGACCACGCATTGACACCAGCGGCACCCAAAACAAAGAGAAGGTCAACAAATTCATGCAGGCTCTAGCGGATACTCTGCCTGGCCCCACAGACAGAAATTCCACCGAGAGATGGAGTCATTTTCGCGACACCATTTACAATACAGCACTATCAACATTTGGCAAGAAGCAAACTAAGTCAACCGACTGGTTTGAAGCACACTCTAAAGAGATGCTCCCAGTCCTGGAGATAAAAAGACATGCATTCTCAGTGTATAAAACATCCCCTTCAGAGAAAACACTGCAGGCATTGAGAACGGCCATAACTAGAGTACAACAGACGGCAAGACAATGTGCGAACAGGTACTGGCTACAGCTCTCTGCTCAAATTCAAACTTGTGCAGACACTGGAAATATAAGAGGAATGTACAAGGGCATCAAGCAAGCTGTCGGTCCATCAAAAAATAAGATGGCCCCTTTACGATCAACAGAGGGGGTAATCATAAAAGATCGAGCGAAACAAATGGATCGCTGGGTAGAACACTACTCAGAGCTATACTCGGTGGAGAACACTGTCAGAGAAGAAGCTCTGGAAGCCATCGATCAACAGTCCACCATGCATGCCCTGGATAACGAACCATGCCTCACAGAAATCAGCGAAGCACTAGACACTCTCAAATCCGGCAAGGCGCCAGGAAAAGAAAATATTCCACCTGAAATTTTAAAATGTAGCATCCCAGAACTGTATGCAATATTTCAGCTCTAATGGAAAGAAAAATCAGTACCACAAGATATGAAAGACGCAACCATTGTTACCCTTTATAAAAACAAAGGCGACAGATGTGACTGCAACAACTATAGCGGCATTTCCCTTACTCAGCATTACAGGCAAGATTTTTGCTCGAGTAATCCTTAAAAGGTTACACCTTCTTGCTGAAAGAATCTACCCCGAATCACAGTGCAGATTTAGACCCAACAGGTCCACCATCGATATGATTTTCTCACTCCGGCAGCTCCAAGAGAAGTGCAGAGAACAGAGGAAGCCATTATATATTGCCTTCATCGACCTCACAAAGGCATTTGACCTCATGAGCAAAACCGGCCTTTTTAAGATCCTTGAAAAGATAGGATGTCCACCCACCTTTCTTAGTCTCGTGAAATAATTTCACGAAAACATGCAGGGGACCATTTTATATGACGGCTCAACATCCCAGTCATTAAGCAACAGCAGTGGAGTAAAGCAGGGCTGCGTGCTTGCTCCTACACTTTTTGATATCTTCTCCAACGGCTAATAGATTGTTTTGCAGCTGCCTGCAAAGACTTTGGGCTCACCATCAGCCTAAATAAAACACAGGTGATGGAACAAGATGCTGGTGCGCCTCCGTCAATCAAAATTTCTAATTACGAATTATAGGTCGTCCATGAGTTTCTGGCTGGGCCACGTATCTCGAATGGAGGATGAACGTATTCCCAAAGATCTCCTTTACGGAGAACTAGCCACAGGAAAGTAGCCAACCGGAAGACCCCAAATGCGATATAGGGATGTGTGTAAACAAGATATGAAAACCCTTGGCATAGATCCAAACACGTGGGAAAGAGTTGCAACAGACAGATGTTCCTGGAGAAGAGATGTACGAAACGGACTGGTGCTCTTTGAGCACAATCTGATCCAACAAACTGAGGATAGGCGACACAGGCTTAAAACATAGTCACTTACTGTGGGATCTGCCTCGTCTTACAGATGTGGAAACTGTGACAGAGACTGTCACTCTCGCATTGGACTATATAGTCACCAGCGGTGCTGCCAGGTACCTCCCCAGCGGCACAACCCTATAGTCCTACAGGACTGGGAGAGGCCTACTACAATGTTGACATATTCTTCATGACTGTAAAATAAAGTTACAGGCCTACGCATCTGATATGTACGAACCCTAACCCTACGCATCTGATATGTACGAACCCTAACCACTCTTTCACATGTTTATACATCCATGATGAAGGGTGGCTGCCATGGATCTCCAACACTGTCTGTCTCTCGCCATGATTGTCCATCTCTTGATGTTACCTCCCCATTTGTATCATTGTCTACCTCTTGCTTGCTTGTCTTCTAACTTACCCTTCAGTATGGTTTTTATAAGACTGTTATGTCTTTTAATGTGGTCAACATATTTAACTTGCCTCTTTTATATTTTTTTCATCAAATCTCTTTTCATTCCCAGTTTTTCTAGAACCTCTGTATTTGATTGATTTTGTTTTCATGAAATATAACATATTCTTCTGCACATCCACATCTCCATGGTCTCTATAAGACTTTCTAATTGATTGATCATTGTTTTAAGAGTATACTATTATGTATAATGAAGGTTCTAAGGATGCATGAAAGGGACAACAATCGAAGATGTTTAAGAAGGTGTGTTGCATGCCAGATCATATTTGTACTATGTGTTAAGTGTAATCGTCTATGTTACGGTGCAACATTGAATTATTTAAATCATGACAATAAACTGTGTACGTATTATCAGTAATGTACATATGCATAAATATGCAAATAAATATAAATGTGCTACTCTGGGCTGATAACAATTCCACGCTACAATCTTGACCCCATAACTGCTTAGAGTAAGAGTCAGCATCTGTGACTTCCATAATGACTCCTGACTCTGTTTCACTGAATCAAAAGATAAAACAGACGGCACATTTTCTTACATGGTAGTTCTTATGCCTGGTTATGTCAGGGTAAGGTTGTTGTTGTTGTTGTTTTTTTTTTCATATGTGGTTTCTTATTTCAGGACTTGTTAACTCTCACATCAGGGCAAAATGATTCTTGTGTCAGAAAGTGATTCTTGTGTCAGGATAAGGCAATTCTTGCCACGAGAAGGTGAGTTTTGTGTTAGAAGGGGATTTTTCTGTCAGAAAGTGTTTTTTGAAAGGATAAGGTGATTCTTGTCAGGAGAAGGTGACTCTTGTGTTAGAAGGTAGTTTTTGTAAGGATAAGGTGGTTCTTTCCAAGATAAGATGAATCTTGTGTTATGAGGTAATTCTTGTCAAGATGAGTCTTATGTAAGGAGAAGGTGATTCTTGTCTGGATAAGGTGAATATTATATCAGGATCAGGCTATCTGAAAGTCAGGATACAATGACTCTCATGGTAAGATGGTTTTTTTTGTCAGGAGAAGGTGATTACTGTCAGGATAAGCTGATACTTGTCCAGTTAAGGTGACTTTTGTGTCAGGACTTAAGTAATTCTTGTATCAGAAGAATGTGATCTGTGGTCAGCAACCTACAACAATGTACACCAGATTTGGAGGGGAAGGGGGTGTATACTACCACTGCTACATAATATAAAGTGCTTTGGTTCACACTAGCCATGAAAGGTGAAACTGCATAAGTCACTTCATCCCCTTCACAAATCATTAGGTGGTCAAAAACATGTGACCTACTGACCACACATCTACATACAAACATGTTTATTAAGGGCTACAAATGTGTGGTGATGGCAGAGTAGTGACACTGAATGCTGGCATGCTGAGGTCAAGTGTTTGATGTTTTGTGACGGGCTGTCCTTGTAACAGTTCAGCAAATAAAGGCAGCATATGTAACCCCACCCTAGGGTAGAAGTGGAGAGGCAAAGACAGTACAGGAAGCTGGGCATTCTAAGTAGTTATCTCACAAATACAAGACCACACATATATTGTCTCCACACTCTAGTGTAGGAAGAACAGCCCAAAATAAAATCAGGGCTAAACAAGGTTTGATATATGAGAACATAAGAGTGGGAATCAGGGACCATTTCACACAAAAAATAAAGAAGGAAATTGAGGAACTTAAATGTTACAATTTCTTAAAACCTTGGATTGAGAAAAATAAAATATACATTGTGCAAGACCTGAACACTGAAGAAACCTGGCATATAAACAGCAGTATGTCGGGGAAACAGAAATACTACAGCCACATCAAACCTCACAGTGAATTAGAAAGAACAGTAATGGAAGGCACTGTTCCAGGACGATGTGGCAAGACATGGCCACATGACGGGACATTAATGAGACACTGCGTATTAAAGTGAATAAGGCAAGGGAACTAGCGAAAGGATCAAGTCTTTCAGGAGGCTGTGTTAAGATCAGTGTTCCACACAGGACCTGCTGCAACATGTGATACACGGGACCTGCTGCAAGATGTGATTCACAGGACTTGTTGCAAGATGTGATATACAGGACCTGCTGCAAGATGTGATACACAGGACCTGCTGCAAGATGTGATACACGGGACTTGATGCAAGATGTGATACATGGGACTTGCTGCAAGATGTGATACACAGGACCTGCTGCAAGATGCGATACATGGGACTTGCTGCAAGATGTGATACACAGGACCTGCTGCAAGATGTGATACACGGGACTTGCTGCAAGATGTGATACACGGGACTTGCTGCAAGATATGATACACAGGATTTGCTGCAAGGTGTGATACACAGGACTTGCTGCAAGGTGTGATATGCAAGGTGTGATACACAGGACCTGTTGCAAGGTGTGATACACAGGACCTGCTGCAAGGTGTGATACACAGGACCTGCTGCAAGCTGTGATACACAGGACTTGTTG
The DNA here is from genome assembly GCA_963921405.1 of Cepaea hortensis. Classification (NCBI taxonomy): domain Eukaryota; kingdom Metazoa; phylum Mollusca; class Gastropoda; order Stylommatophora; family Helicidae; genus Cepaea; species Cepaea hortensis. Next base: position 130,075,914 of record OY992880.1, on the reverse strand, counting down.
CAAGATGTGATACACAAGACTTGCTGCAAGATGTGATACACAGGACCTGCTGCAAGATGTGATACACAGGACTTGCTGCAAGATGTGATACACGGGACTTGCTGCAAGATGTGATACACAGGACTTACTGCAAGATGTGATACACAAGACTTGCTGCAAGATGTGATACACGGGACTTGCTGCAAGATGTGACACACGGGACTTACTGCAAGATGTGATACACGGGACTTACTGCAAGATATGACACACGGGACTTACTGCAAGATGTGATACACATGACTTGCTGCAAGATGTGATACACAGGACTTGCTGCAAGATGTGATACACATGACTTACTGCAAGATGTGATACACAGGACTTGCTGCAAGATGTGATACACGGGACTTACTGCAAGATGTGATACACAGGACTTACTGCAAGATGTGACACATGGGACTTACTGCAAGATGTGATACACAGGACTTACTGCAAGATGTGATACACAGGACTTACTGCAAGATGTGACACATGGGACTTACTGCAAGATGTGATACACAGGACTTACTGCAAGATGTGATACACAGGACTTACTGCAAGATGTGATACATGGGACTTACTGCAAGATGTGATACATGGGACTTACTGCAAGATGTGATACACAGGACTTACTGCAAGATGTGATACACAGGACTTACTGCAAGATGTGATACACAGGACTTACTGCAAGATGTGATACATGGGACTTACTGCAAGATGTGATACACAGGACTTACTGCAAGATGTGATACACAGGACTTACTGCAAGATGTGATACACGGGACTTACTGCAAGATGTGATACACGGGACTTACTGCAAGATGTGATACACAGAAGAGACAGACAAATTTGTAAAGAGATCAGCCATACAAATATTGAACATGACCGCCCATGCTTATTGACAAGCCACATGATGATGATGATGATACAACCATTGAATATTTCATGGAAAGTCAGAGCTGGAGCACCGATGGTGGCGAAGTGGGTTCACTCCCCCCACCCTCAGTTACACTTAAACCTTGACTTCTTGTTCAGAAATCAATGACAAACTCATTCATTCATTCAGTAGCATGTCCTTTACAGAACCTCGCTCCCATAACAACCTTCCGGACAACCTCTCGATCATAAGCAAGATGAACCATGTCCAATACATCCATCTGGAGATCATCCGCCACATTCTGCACCCATCTTCTCTTTGGCCTTCATCTTCCTCTCTTCCCAGGCAGATACCCCTCCATTATGGTTCTCTCCAAACTTTTGTGACGTTTCAAGTGACCAAAATATTAAAATTTTTGTTTGTTTTATGACAATCTACTGAGTGTAAAATTGCCTAGAACATCAATCTAGGGTTGACTGTAACATCCCGAAAGGGCATGCAACATATAACATACATAAGAGCAATTTCTATTTTATATGTTCAATTCTGTCATTAAATCAGAAATGTTGTGTGGATTAGAAACAAAGAGATTGACTACAACTATTACAAATAACATATAAACATTAATTAATTAGTGCCAGCCAAAAATAGGACTAAAATGCTACGACAGAATCACCAATGTGGAGCATATGGAGAGAACTAGACAAATATCACTGAACACAGAGATGAAGAAAAGACAATGGTGGTGATAGGAAGTACATTGAGAACACCTGAGAATAGTGTAACTAGAAAGGTCTTAGTCTGGAAACCACAGGCCAAATGAAATACAGAAGACCCATAAAACTCACAGAGAAGAGAAGTAGAGACAGAAATGAGTAATATGGGGAGGACATGGACGGAGTTGCATGGGATAGCTAAAAATAGGAGGGCTTGGGGTGAGTTAGTTGAGGGACCTATGTCCCACTGGGGGTTACAGAACAAGAAGACATATATAAATATATGTTATGGGTGGTGTCACTATAAATATATAAATATATGTTATTGGTGGTGTCACCAAAAAAATTTCTCAGTGTGTGATACACATGTAGAGCAATATTTAGCTGTTGCTAGTCTTCACGAGTGATAGTTCATGTCATATTTACATGTTTAAATGGTCAATATGTATTTGCAAGCTACTTAAAACTATTTGCTTTGCCATCTGAAGAGTGTCACTAATTGACAACACATATTTAAACAAATGACCTGGCCTCCGATGTCCACCCAGCATAAATGGCTACCAAGAAATCTCATGGGAAATAAAGGCAGCTGGCATAAAACTGACCACATTGACCACTGAGAGATGATTGGTCTATAAAATATAAGCCCAGTACCATGTCCAATGAGCTTTAAATGATGTAAAAGGATTCTTTACTTTTTAACTTTTCTGACCCAGTTCCTAACGGCATTCAGAAAGAAAATCCTTCTCAAATCAGGATTCAGTCTGAGTTACTATCCAGGCATGCCAATGCACTTCATACAACATAATTTATTTCCTCTGAAAACCTAGATTCATTAAACAAAATCGTGTTTTCTAAAGCAAGCAAATTTAGTACAGCAATATCAATTCATTTTTCATAATTAATAACACAAACAAAGAGCTAATGCAACTATTCAACATTGATTAACTTAATGAATCCCTAATGAATAATAACCCTAAACATAAGACAAATATGTTGACGACTCACATACATAACTTAGTTTAGTTTAGTCGACGGATCAACACCAACATAACTTAATGAAACCCAACATTTGATCATGGCTTGGCCATGATAAACTAATAAATTCAGATCAAGGGAGATAAAGACGGCATATACTAAACAGATGAAAAATATTAGAACTAGGGGGAACATCCAAAAAAGTGTAATTAGTGTGGAACATAAGTCCAATATGTTGACTACTCACATATTATACAAGTATATATTACAGTAACAACAGTTTGGGCCAGAAGAGTTACAGTAATAACTGTTTGGGATAGAAAAGTTAGTTGCATATCCTTTTCAGGACATTGCACTGAACCCCAGCACTGTTTAGCTGTTTGTGATTTTTCGGCAAGTTTATGTTTATTAGTTTGCTATTGCTTTCTGAATGACTGACACTCATACCATTGTATAAAAACATGTGCAAGGCAGCCTGCTTCCAAATGGCCCGCAGCTTTGTTTCAAATGCAAATTGCATTCAAACCCCCTTCATCACACTGCCAGCTTCGGATAGAAGGAGTTATAAAAACAAGGTGGATAACAGTCAAAGTAATAACTGTCTTAGATAAAATAAGTGAAAGAAACAACCTGGATCCAACAAACATTGTAACAGCTAGTTGGGACAGAATGAGGTACCATAATATAAGTTGATTCAAGAACCAACATCACACCATTCTAAACATTCCTATATATGCTCCAGCCTCATCTTCAACAACCAGCGAAGAATTCCAATGCCAATGGTACCAGCTGCGACCTGATTATCTATCCATCTGACCTTTTCTCAGAATACTAAGTGTCGGCAGATCCTCTGGTCATGCCCTGCTGCATCATTCACTCTAGGTCATGACTGTGTTATCTGTTCTTTCACACTACACACATGATAACAAAGGCTTCTGACCCCATCTGCCTTAGTGTGACCAATACCCCACCCAGAGGTGCAAACCCAGCAAATCTGCCTGCTTGTCCACTTTCCAACACCCGCTACCATCCTAGACATAAGAAGTCAAAAATATCTCCAAAATTTCTTAAGTAGACGAAAATGAAGTTGATATAAGTATTTTCTATTTCTTCTCTTTAATGGCAATTCTCCCATTTATTCTTAAAAACATAACACTTCATTTAGGAATAAAAATAACAATTATGTAAACAGAGTGAAAACAATCACAATGAATAAAAGAATGAACAAATATTCTACAACATGTTATTGCTACTTCACGTATCAACTTGCAAGGTCAACAAGACATGAATTCATTTTGATAAAACTACTCAATAGTTTCACAATTTCTTATCTGTTGAACTGAATACGAAATTTCAGCCTGGAGTGAATGGTGTTGTTATTAGACTTTGAAGAACTACATCAAGATCATTTGTATGTGAACAATGCTGTTACTAAATATTGATAAACTACATCAGACTCATTTGTGTGTGAACAACATTGTTACAAATATTTGAAGAACTACATCAAGATCATTTGTGTGTAAAACATGCTGTAATTAAACCTTAAAAACTATGTCAGGATCATTTGTGTGTGAACAATATTGTTAATAAAAGTTGAAGAACTACTGTCATTAAACTGCCATTACATGCCTATAGTACCTTGCTGTTATGACAAGTGGGACGGTCTTGAGCCTGAGGAATTTAGGCCGCCTGGCTTGTACAGTCGCCGTGAACTGTACAGGTTAGGGTTTTCTTTCTGCCCCAGATGGTAAAAAATCGACCTCCTTACTGAGAATTCAAACTCAGGACACCAGAATGGGAGCCTAATATTTTAGCTACTCGGCCAGATGCTCCTCATGATCCATTTGTGTGTGAACAACGTTATTAAAACTCAAAGAACTATATAAGGATAATTTGTATGTGAACAGTGTTGTTATTAAAACTGAAATAACTACACCAGGATAATTTGTGTGTGAACAGTGTTGTTATTAAAACTCAAAGAACTACACCAGAATAATTTGTGTGCGAACAGTGTTGTTATTAAAACTCAAATAACTACACCAGAATAATTTGTGTGTGAACAGTGTTGTTATTAAAACTGAAATAACTACACCAGAATAATTTGTGTGTGAACCATGCTGTTACTAAAACATGAAGAACTACAAGAGGCTCATTTGTGGATGAAACATTTGTTATTAAAACTTCCAGAACTTTTGTTTGATCATTTGTGAATGAACACGACTTGCTAAATCTGGAAGAACACTAGGGTAACCTAAATCTGAACAGTGTTCCTATTAAACATTGATGTAATCAGAGGAACTAGCTCATTGTTCACTTGTGTTTGGACAATGTTACTATAAGTAACAAGTGCACAATGTTGTTACTAAAACTTGAAGAACTTCATCAAGTTTACTTGCTTGCGAACAACATTGTAGCTAAAAATAGAAGAACTTTATCAAGTTTAATTGTGTGTGATAATTACTGTTACCATAACTTGCAGAATTTCAAATGCAATTGTATTTTTAAAAAAAACTCATTTACTGCCAATATAGTACCTTGCAGTGTATGGCAGAGGGGTCTTTGAGCCTGAGGAATTAAGGCCGCCTGGCTAGTGCAGTTGCCATGAACTGTGCAGGTTAGGATTTTATTTTTGCCCCCGGCAGAAAAAAAGTTCCACACCTTACCAGGGTATCAAACCCGGGTCTCCCGAAGGAGAGTCCGGCGTTCTAGACACAAATTAGAACTACAGTTTGACTGTGTATCAACACTGTTGTAATTAAAGCCAGATGAACTTCATCAAATTTGCTTGTGTGCGAACACATACATTTACTAAATCTAGAACTACATCAAATTTACTTGTGTGGGAATACCTAAAACTATCAACCAAAGTGACGGAACAAAACTGAGTAGGGGAATACAAAGTTACCCTGTCAGTCAACAGCATTGTGACTTCCAAGTCTCCATAAGTATCTGAAACAATATGTGATGCTTTAAATTCAAGATAACAATGTGATCCAACATCAACACTACGCCCAGGACATTGGAGACTGGATCTTCACTGAAAACTATCTACATATAACTGCTGAATTTTCACTTAAAACTATGCATTTATATTACTGAGTCTTCCACTGAAATCTATCTACACCAGTGGTTCTCAACCGGTGGGGAATTCCCCTCCAGGGGGGAATTTTAGGGTTTCCCAAAAAAAAAGGGGGGGGGGGGGGGGGAAGGAAATGGAGATCATTTCAAGATCGCGTTAATACAAGAACTGATTACTTGATATTGATTTTCCCTTCATACTTTACAGTTATGCACGTCTCATCCTTCTAAAATTCATTTTATACAGTAAGCAGACCCACAAATCACGTTTTATGTGGATGTCTAGACCTGTTTTAACATATTTACCTTCCATTTTCACGTATATTGTGTAGGGGTGGGGGGATTTTTAGGTAGGAAATATGAAAGGGGGGGAATGACGTTCTGAAAATATGGTGAAGAAGGGCACAGGCCATAAAAGGTTGAGAACCACTGATCTAAACGCATTGCTGAATTTTCACTGAAAACTAACTACATGTGTTATGTGTTACTGAATCTTCACTGAAAACTATCTACATGTGTTACTGAATCTTCACTGAAAACTATCTACATGTGTAACTGAATCTTCACTGAAAACTATCTACATGTGTTACTGAATCTTCACTGAAAATTATTTACCTATATTACAAAATCTTCACTGAAAACTATCTATTTATATTACCAAATCTTGACTGAAAACTATCTACATGTGTTACTGAATCTTCACTGAAAACTATCTACATGTGTTACTGAATCTTCACTGAAAACTATCTACATGTGTTACTGAATCTTCACTGAAAACTATCTACATGTGTTACTGAATCTTCACTGAAAACTATCTACATGTATTACTGAATCTTCACTGAAAACTAGCTACATGTATTATCGAATCTTCACTGAAAACTATCTACCTATATTACCAAATCTTCACTGAAAACTATCTACCTATATTACCAAATCTTCACTGAAAACTATCTACCTATATTACCAAATCTTCACTGAAAACTATCTACCTATATTACCAAATCTTCACTGAAAACTATCTGCCTATATTACCAAATCTTCACTGAAAACTATCTGCCTATATTACCAAATCTTCACTGAAAACTATCTGCCTATATTACCAAATCTTCACTGAAAACTATCTGCCTATATTACCAAATCTTCACTGAAAACTATCTGCCTATATTACCAAATCTTCACTGAAAACTATCTGCCTATATTACCAAATCTTCACTGAAAACTATCTGCCTATATTACCAAATCTTCACTGAAAACTATCTACATGTGTTACCGAATCTTCACTTAAAACTATCCACTTGTACTTTACTGTTTTTTTTTTTTTTACAATAGTGAATCTTCATCAAATATGCATCATTATCATCTCATCTTGCTCCTCTTGTAGTTTGTGGTCTTGAGGTGAAGCATAAACTGTGGGAGAGTGCCTGTTTATGGGCTTCATATATTGAGATTCCCATGAACTCTGTTATTCCCTTTGTCTACTGTTTACATCATCAGCCTCTTCTTCTGGTTCCATTCGGTCTGTACATCATTGCTAGTTGTGGTAGACTGTCAACTGACAGCCTAGTTATGTGGCTGAACCATTTCACTTGGTGTTTTCTATAGGAATCCAGGGCTACTGTTACCCCTACTTTAGTCCTGATCTCATCAAATATTACCTGCTAAATTAGGGCTCCCAGCTTGCCACAGCCTTATATGGGTGGCAAGACATGTTCTGGGAACGTAAAGTGATTAAAATTATCTGCCCATGTTACTGAATCTATTAGTAACGGGGCTTTTTCAGTTCCTAGTTTTCATGTTGATTGGACTGCTTTCAGATCCCAAGTATTCTTGCTTTTTGTCTGTTCCTTCTTTGTTCTGTTTTTTTTTGTTCGCTGATAAAGAAGACTTTGGTTGAAATATTAACTTGTATCTGTGTTTTATTTTGACTCCAGTATCAGATCAGCAGAAGCCAACCCCAATTTTTGTTACTATTGAAGATTCAGACATAATGTTTGACTGTTTCTTACATTTATGTTTCATACTTTATGTCCATTTTTTTTGGGTTGACCTATCTCTAGCAAATCCACTCTTTTTCACTTCACATCAATGTTGTTTTAAGTTGTATGCGATATTTCTGTTCCATGGTTTACATTCACTTGTCTGGTTTACCTAACTATCTCTAGGGGTTTAAGCTGTATGCTATATTTCTGTTCCATGGTTTACATTCACTTGTCTGGTTTACCTAACTCTATCTTTAGGGGTTTAAGTTGTATACTATATTTCTGTTCCATGGTTTACATTCAGTTGTTTGGTTTACCTAACTCTATCTCTAGGGGTTTAAGTTGTATACTATATTTCTGTTCCATGGTTTACATTCAGCTGTTTGGTTTACCTAACTCAATCTCTAGGGGTTTAAGTTGTATACTATATTTCTGTTCCATGATTTACCTAACTCAATCTCTAGGGGTTTAAGTTGTATACTATATTTCTGTTCCATGATTTACCTAACTCAATCTCTAGGGGTTTAAGTTGTATACTATATTTCTGTTCCATGATTTACCTAACTCAATCTCTTGGGGTTTAAGCCATATGCTATATTTCTGTTCCATGGTTTACCTAACTCAATCTCTAGGGGTTTAAGCCATATGCTATATTTTACATTCACTTGTTAGATTTACCTAACTCTATCTCTAGCAGGTCTCCGTGGTGAAGTCATCTGCCTCCAAATTTTGTGGCTTTGATTCTTGATTCTGCCAATCAGTCAAAATATGTAATTATCTTGGAGGCACCTGTAGGTTATCACTGGAGATACAGAGTTTGTGCTCTGTGGGATGTGTTTGGAAGGCTGCCCTGAGGAACGAGACTGAGCCATATGGGATCAAACCTAGTGCAATAAAGTCGATTATCTTGCCTTTAAATTACCTTTTAAAATATCTCACATTCACCCTCTGTCAACTTCATCTGTTTAATTTGTATGTTCCATGGTTCACATTCACCCTCTGTCAACTTTATCTGTTTAATTTGTATGTTCCATGGTTCACATTCACCCTCTGTCAACTTCATCTGTTTAATTTGTATGTTCCATGGTTCACATTCACCCTCTGTCAACTTCATCTGTTTAATTTGTATGTTCCATGGTTCACATTCACATGATTTTGTTTTGCCCAGGTTTATTACATCCACCCTCTTTCCCCTCTAAAAATGTTGTTTAAGTTATACTTTTACACTCAATTGTTTCGATTTGCCCACGTCTAGTGCATTCACTCTCTTTTAACTTTACCAATGTTAAGTTTAAGTTCTGTTACACTTCCGTTCAAAGTTTACATTCATGTTTTCTTTCACCCAAGTCTAGCACATTCACACTCTTTCAACTTTACCAATGTTAAGTTTAAGTTCTATGCTACATTTTTGTTTCATAGTTTACATACATAAGTGTTTTTTTAAAACCAATGTTAAGTTTAATTTATATGTTACAAACTGCGACTGATTATTACTGTAACAAATATTTCTGAATACATAATCATTACAAGTGTTACACTTTACATTACTAATCTGTGCTTGCTATTTGTGAGCCAGAGAAACACAAGAAAATGACAAAACATGGTTGATATAACCACTGGGTATACATTGTTAGTACACTGCATATACAAATTCAAAGCTTATGTGGTGTGGTGATTAACTCTCTTCCACACTTCATTTTCCTATTTCAATTCATATCCAAGTTAGACAGCAGTTTGTACAGATCAGATCATCAAACGGTGAAAACACAATCTCAAAACATACCCACAACATTTGCACACAGCCGCAAAAGCAGACTGCTATTCATCTCCACATGTGTATACGGGAGCGTTCTAGTATATACACTCCTGGGCGGAGTGGCTTAAAGTGCAATGTCCGCCTCTGAATTAAGCAGACCTGGTATGATTCATGTGTGGCTGGTGTGGGTATTTACAAAATAAAAACAAGTGCATGAGATACGGGGCAAAGGAAAAGCTTAATCGGACCGAAATAAAATGTTTTATGGAGTTTAAAAGTGCATGACAAGTTGATCATCTAAAACCAGCTACTGTTTTTAATGGAGTAATGAACATGGCTCCATGGTGAAGTGGTTACAGACACGGCTTGTGATCCCGTATACCCACGTTCGAAACACAGCTGCATGCGATTTAGCAGCAGACTGTGTTGCATTGCTTTTTTACAAAATGGTATAGGTGCCAGTCGTTCAGAACGCAATGGCAAACTACTGAATGTAAACTTGCCAAGAGATCACAACAGCAAAAAATGCTGGTGTTGACTGCGACTTCCTGTAAAGGATATGCAACTAAGAACAATGAAAATGGAGGAGTGAGGACGAATGGGGAGGAGAAGGAGGAGGTGGAGCAGAAGCAGCAGGAGAAAAAGAAGAAGAAGAACGAGGAGTGGAACGAGGAGAAAGTACTGATTGAGTTGACCAAACTTCTGCAAAAGAAAGATCAGAGAACCATTAGAAATGGAGAGAGTGGATCAGCTCAATGTGCAATAAAACAATGCTGAAATATAGGGTACATGGACCCATCAAACGGAATCAAATATGGCATAGATCTGCCAAATAGACACCAAGCAAAAGAGAGAAAGAGAGAAAGAGAGAAAGAAAGAAAGAAAGAGAAAAAGAGAAAAAGAGAGTGAGAGTGAGAGTGAGAGAGTGAGTGAGTGAGTGAGTGTGTGTGTGTGTGTGTGTGTGTGTGTGTGTATTAGTTCATCTTTATGTATGTTTTTGTGCCCATATAGATGATTACATGAAAGCTCTGTGGTAAGAGGCAAAAGAAGTGCTGGGGGGTTGACAGCAAAGGTTAATGGCCAGTGATTAGTGTAGGAGAGTAGGAGAGTCTGGCTTATGATACCACAACATCTAGTTTGAGAATGGAGTTGGAGCCTGTCACAGCTGTTGGAGGACAAACTGCACACACACGTCGTGACTCACAGAGCATGATGAGAAAGGTGAAGACAGGCATGTTTTGTGCAGAGTGGCAGGCTTCAATAAAAAAATCAAAGATAAGGAGCGTCTGTTGGATCTTTTCTCCAGGACATGCTGGTGTGGTTGGAAACGAGCAGGCGGACAAACTGGGAGTGACCAGAGGATCTGAATAGTACTCTAAGGAAAGGTCAGACGGATGCATAATCAGACTGCAAATGGCACTATTAGTATTGGGGCTCTTCGCTGGCTGTTGAAGATGAGGACGGAGCATGTATGGAAGTATCCTAAGTGCGGTGATATTGGTTCTTGACTCAGACAAAAACTTCATGTAAATGTAAGCTAATATTTAGTGTATTTCACTGTGATCAAATTGCCTAGAATTCTTCCATACAATTCTCCTTGTCTCAGACAGACACTTCATGTAAATGTGGGCCAATATTTAGTGTGTTTCACTGTCACAAAATTGCCCAGAATTCTCCTATGCACATTCTAATAATGTTACCAATTCAAATGTCAAACATGACACCCACATCTGAAATCCTCAAATGTCATTATGCGAGGCACACACAAATGACATTAGCACATGTATGACATTTCTGACCTGTCTTTCAAATATTATACAAGAGTGTCAGATGAAGACATAATGTCTCTAAGACACTAAAATAAAGACATGTACTACATAATGTCTGCCAGATACCGTTAGATGATGACATATACCACAAAATGGCTAGGACATATAAATATGTATACTACAGGTATATCAGAAACATAAAGATACAACAAAGTTAGATAAATCATTGCACCACACTATGTCTCTAAGACACTGCAGGATGAAGACATACATGTCACAATGTGTAAGATACTTTTAGATGAAGACATGTATTTCACAATGTGTAAGATATTTTTAGATAAAGACATGTACCTCACAATATTTAAGATACCATTAGATGAAGACATGTATTTCGCAATGTTTAAGATACTGTAGATTAAGACATATCATAATGCCTCTATGACACTGTAAGATATAGACATAAATGTCACTATGTTTAAGATAACATTAGATGGCGATATATACGTTACCATTAGATGGAGACATACGTCACCATGTTTAAGATACCATTAGATGGAGACATATACGTTAACATTAAGATACTGTTAGAGCAGTGGTTCTCAACCTTTTTTGGCCCATGCACCCTTTCACCATATGTCAGAATGTAATTCCCCCTTTCCAAAATTTTCAGCCTCAAAAGGTGCATTTGTTATATTCACAATATAATAACACACCAAATTAATCATATTACAATAAATAAAGTTAAAATGTCAAAGAATTATCGCTTACTAGGGTAATGTGCCAGAAGCCATTTTGAGCCTGTCAATCTGTGGTCTTAATTCCTCCCCCCCCCCCCCCCCCCCCGAAAACCCTAAATTTCTGTGGGGGGGGGGAGAAGGAAAGGAATACTCCACTGGTTGAGAACCACTGCAGTACAGGGAGACAATACACGTCATCATCTTTAAGATACTGATAGATGAAGACAAACCATACTACGTCTCTAACACTGTAAGATGAAGTCATGTTCAAGATTCTATTCGATGAAGACGTGTATGTACCTTACACTTTTTAAGATACTGTTAGATGAAGACATATCTGTCATCATGTTTAAGATACTGTAAGATGGAGACATATACCTCACTATGTTCAAGATATCATTAGATAATGACATATACCTTACAAAGTTTAAGATACCATTAGGTGAAGACACGTATGTCACATTGATTAAGATATCGCTAGATGAAGGATTTATACCTCATACAGCCTATGATATTGTTAGATGAAGACATGTACCACACTATGTATCAAGACAATTCTAAAACAAGATATATATATCTTTCACTAAGATACTGTCTTAGAAGACATGTACTACACACTGTCCATGATATTATGAGATGAAGACATTGTCAAACGAAGACATATTACACTATGTGTATAGACTGTGCTTAATCAAGACATACCCTTTTCACTAAGACATTGTCTTAGAAGACATGTACTACATAATGTCTATGATATTATGAGATGAAGACACTGTCAAATCAAGACATGCACCACTCAATATATGTAAAATGAATATATGTGCTATACAATCTCTCTAAGACACTTACTGATACATATGTATCTAAGACATCCTAGATGAAGACACACTTACTATAAAAAAATATGTGAACACATGTCTAGAATAATTGCATAATGCTCAAACGTGCAGGAATACTCAACTCTAACGAGACAGAGCTACGACGACTTCAAACAAAAAACACATACAACATACAGGTAACCCCTAGTTTACAACCAATTTCATGCCTGACGGAACTTGGGTTCAAGCCTAAAAAATATAATGGTATATGCCTCCTCCTTTATATGCCTCATTCTGCTTTATATGCCTCATTCTGCTTTATGTGCCTCTTCCTTCTGTATATGCCTCCTCCTTTATATGACTTTATCTTCTTTATATGCCTCATTCTGCTTTATGTGCCTCCTTCTTTATATGCCTCCTCCTTCTGTATATGCCTCCTTCTTCTGCAGCCCCTTATTCTCTACTGGGGCAGAGGACCACAACCAACCCATGCCAAGTCATCCCATCTTTTGCCATCTCCTGCAGCTTCACCCTTGTCCTCCTTAAACTGTTCATCTGTCTCTAATCCTTTTCTCCATGTATTTTAGGCTTTCCTCCATTTTGTTGGCCCTGTGAGTTATAGACATAGGATTTCTAGTATTATGATTCTCAGGTTTGCTCAGGTGTGTCCTGTCCAGTGCCTTTCCTTGCTTCTAGGTTCACTGGCATTTGTCTCGTTATCTGGTTGGATCTCTACATTGGTGATTCTGTCATAGCATTTCAGTCCTTCTATTTTGTGCAGGCACCAATTAATGAATGTTTGTAGTTTATTAGTGGCTGTTTTGATCTTTCTCCATGTTATATGTCCTATACACTTTGCTCTTTGTTGCCTCAGTTATGCTGGTTATCCATTGTTTGCAGAGATGGTCTTTTTCACTGTTGTATCATAGTGATACTGCTTATTAAGGAGCACTGTTTGTGAGTTGTCCCGATACATGACCAAACCATTTTACTTGTCATTTGATGAAGTATGTCATTATTTCTTATCCTACCTCCTGATTGTTTTATTGTTGCCAATGTTTGCAAAATGAACTGTTATAAACCAAGGGATACATGTATACGAGAAATGCAAACTATTAATAAATAAAAAACAAACAAATATACAGCAACACAAATAGTTTAAAAAAATCAAAACTCTATTGAAATAAAAATGCTAAGGTTGTCTGTGCATGTGCAAGTTCTCACTTCTTGCTCACTGAAAAAGGTTCTGCCTTGGCCTGATGGCGTCTGTGTTTACGAGGCCATGTGCCTGTGTCATATCCTGCGGCGGCCGCTACAACTACCGCTTTGCCGAGTTCACAGCTCGAAGGTGAAGGTTCTCTGCAGGGATAGTGTGACATGTAAATGTTCTGAGTGGACGATGCAGCTTCCTGGGAAATGGATGGCGATTCACATGATGGAGAGCCCAGAGAGAACTCTTCTTCATCGTTAAAGCTCATGTTAGCAAATGCTGAGATGCTGACATCTCGACTGGAACGTTTGCTAGCATTCCTGGCTTTCAATCTCTGGTATTTGCTCTCATCATCGTAATCTCCTGTAGTGTCCCAGTCTACATCTTCTTGGCCGGCGAATCCCCAGGCAAACTGCTGAGACTGGGGTGGTGGTTGTGACTGAGATGCACTAGAAGTCATTGGGAGATCACCTGGACGCTGGGCAAATGATCTCACCTGAGTCATTGCTGCACTGCTTTGTTTCAGCCCTGGAGTGTAGATGTTCTGTTGGGCTGTTTGCTGGCTTCCTTTATTGAACAAATGCAGCTGGCCCTGCTGTTGCAACACATTCTGTTGAACAGGTGGGGGCTGTGGGAGGTTCACTTGTGCTTTACTGGGCAAACCATGGTAGGTGTGCAGTGGAACTTGTTGCTGGTTCTGAAATGAGCTTTCTGGTGACAGGGGCTGAAAGTTGCCCAGCGGCTGTTGCTGGCTACCATAGTACTGGGCAAACGGAAGAGTAGCTGTTGCCCCGAGAGCATGAGTCTGCTGTTGGGCGGAAACACTTACTGTGGTTGGGTAGGATGGTCGAGATACTCCTTGTAAGCTCTGTATGTAATCAGGAGGTGTCTGGATATCAAGAGGAGAACTCAAGGGGTAATACTGACCTTGGGGCTGTACTGGAAATTGCCCTGCAGGGGGATGCACTCTTTGGACAACAGTATTTAACTCACGCTGGTTATTGGTGCTGTTTCCTGCAAATGTTTGTGCAAAGCTTGTAGCAGAGAATGCGGCAGAAATGGGAACTTCAGGTGGTACATCTACTTTCTTGACAGAACGCTTCATGGCTTTATTTAGAGGTACAGCCCCAAAGGGATCTTCAGAGATATTACCAACACCAACTTCAGACGGAGATCTTGGCAGTGCTGAATATGACACAGTGTGGCTTACACTAGGGGAATCCATGCCAAATCCATTTTTCATTTGTGTGTTATAATCAAAGCTTGTCCCACTGTGTGACCAGGTCTGCGACTTCACTGGAACTGCTCCAGCATGATGGGATACGAGACTGCTGGTTGTGCCTGGAATATTAGAAGTGATTGAACCTGAGAAAGAACTGGTCATACCAGGCAGGCTTCCTGGCAGAGCTTCATCAGGAGTCTTCATACACATGTTGTTGTCTCCAGTTGGGGAAACCGTGCTAGAGGACGGTCCAGTAGAGCTTGGTGTTAAGGATGCCCTGAATGGTGCACTGCCAAAGACATCCTGTTGATGTTCACTCTTCCTTGACTGTCCAGTATTGGTAGCCACTGACTGACAACTTCCTGGGCTGGTTACCGTAGATGAGTTGTTGCTCCTGGGAGCTTTATGCTTGAAAGGGGCTCCCTCAAAAACATCAGATGACTGCGCATTTGCCGATGACGTGCCCGAAGCCAGAACCGATGCAGGAGTTGACCTTTTTGATGACCGGTGCTTAAATGGTGCAGCTGAAAATACATCAAACCCTGCTTCCAGTTCTGGGGATACCACCGAAGAAGATGATGTTGTCATGGCAGCATGATCAACAAAATCAGCGTCTGCAGGCTCTGAGGCTATGGCAGTTTGATGCTTCATCTGGGCTGCAAATTTATCACTGACATTATTATATGACCCATGTTGATCTGGCAAGCCAGCCAGGCCCTGATTGGTCATCCCGTCAGTGTAGAAAAATTGATCAGAATGACCCTGGACACCAGCCTTAGTCCAGGTCTGGCTCTGACTGCCGTATGCCTCTTGCAGCTCATCATCATCTAGCAACGGCCGAACCCCATACTCATGTCCTACTATAGGGTCAGAGTTTGAAACAAACTGCACATTCTCGTTATCAGCATTACTTGGCTTCATAGTTAATGAGCCATTGGGGTCTACAGGCCGAGAACCAAACTCATCATCCAGTTCTTGATACCCAAAGTCATTCTTCTGCAGCCTTTTTCCAGAAGGAAAGTCTTCATCTGCATAAGAGGAACTTGATTCTTTACGATCTCTTGGCTCAGATTTGCTCTTCCCCACACCAACTGTTCCTAAATGTGGCACGGTATCCTGTATTAGAGGTTTAATGTCCCTTTTATCAGAGTGTGGCTTCTGCCCTTCTTTTGCTCCATCTTGCTCTTCAGTCTCATCAGAGTCAATCAACTGTGAGTACTTAGCTCTAGCAAGAGCAGCTCGTAAATGCCCTGCACCAAGAAAATCTCTGGATCGTGTTTCTGCCGACTTCTGGGAATCAGTGCCAGGTGGTGCCTGTTCTACAGAAGTGGCTTCTGGTGGCTTGTGATTCTCTCGACACTGAAGATTCCTTTCTTCTCCATCAGAGCTGCTTTCACTGGCACTATCATCCTTGGATTTATCTGCAATGAAGTTAAAACATTGAAAATTTAAGTCTCTAAAACAAAATAATGCTTAGATTCTATTGGTGCATTCTACCATTCAGGCTCTAATGGCACAATTAACCTTCATTCATTCATTCATTGATTCATTCATCCATTCATTCATTCATTCATTCTTTCAGTAGCATGTCCTTTGCAGAACCTCGCTATAATAGCAACCATCCAGAAAACTTCTTGGTCATAAGCAAGATGTCCCACATCCAATACACCCATCTGGAGATCATCTGCCACATCATGCACCCATCTTCTCTTTGGCCTTCCTCTTTCTCTCTTCCGGGCATATACCCCTCCATGATTGTTCTCTCCAAACATTCATGATGTTTCAAGTGACCACCATATTTCAATTTTCTTTGTTTTATTGTCTTTAATAGCCAACCTTCTTCAATATTCAGTTCTTGAAGTATGGATGCATTTGTTCTTTTCTTTATCCAAGATTTTCTTAGAACCCATCTATAACATTTATATTCAAAGGCATTTATGCGCTGTTCAGCTTGTTTAGTAAGTGTCCAGGTCTCACAGGCGTATGTTGCAATGGGAAAGATGCATGCGCTTAAAAATCTACATTTTGTAGTTCTGTCTGTCCCACTCCACAATTTATTCAGTTGTTTTAGTCTTTGAAGAGCAATAGACATTTGTCTTTTAATTTCTTTCATTGTGTCACCATTGTTAATAATTAATGACCCAAGATATTCAAAATTTTCCACCACCTCCAATCTTTTCTCATTATTTCTTTCTTTCTCCATATTAGTTTCATTTAACCTTAATACTTTCAAACTGGACACAGTAGAATGGTGGTCAGTGTGTGACTGACCACTTCACTTCAATATGCCTTGGTTGAATACTTCACTATACTGTGATCTAACACTTCACTATACTGTGACCTAACACTTCACTATACTGTGACTTAACACTTCATGATAAGGTGACCTAACACTTCACTATACTGTGACTTAAAACTTCATGATAAGGTGACCTAACACTTCACTATATTGTGACCTAACACTTCACTATACTGTGACCTAACACTTCACTATACTGTGACTTAACATTTCATTATACTGTGACCTAACACTTCACTATACTGTGACCTAACACTTCACTATACTGTGATCTAACACTTCACTATACTGTGACCTACCACTTCACTATACTGTGACCTAACACTTCACTATACTGTGACCTAACACTTCACTATACTGTGATCTAACACTTCACTATACTGTGACCTACCACTTCACTATACTGTGACCTAACACTTCACTATACTGTGACCTAACACTTCACTATACTGTGATCTAACACTTCACTATACTGTGACTTAACACTTCACTATACTGTGACTTAACATTTCACTATACTGTGACTTAAAACTTCATGATAAGGTGACCTAACACTTCAGTATGCTGTGACCTAACACTTCACTATACCGTGACCTAACATTTAATTATACTGTGAGCTAACACTTCACTATACTGTGACTTAACATTTCATTATACTGTGAGCTAACACTTCACTATACTGTGACTTAACATTTCATTATACTGTGAGCTAACACTTCACTATACTGTGACCTAACACTTCACTATACTGTGATCTAACACTTCACTATACTGTGACCTAACACTTCACTATACTGTGACTTAACACTTCATGATAAGGTGACCTAAGGGTCTAGGTTTGCTCATTTGTAAAATGTATCCTGGAGACTGGGCTGAAGCTTATTTGGCCTCATCTTTATCATCATCATGTAGCAGATTGTTTGCAGAAGATCACTATCATGACAGCAAACCAACAAGTTCCTCAACTTCCTGCCATTTCCCAGACCCCATGCATGCTCATGCCCGGCCTGTCTGCAATGTCCCGTGTCAATCCTCATGCTGGTTGACCCTACGATTCTTCTTCCAGGAATAAGGTCTTCCATCACTGTTCTTTTGCAAGCCACTGTGAAATTTAATATGGCCAACATATGTCCCAATTCTGCCTACTTTTGTCTGTTGTCAAGCCACTGTGACATTTCATATGGCAAACGTTATGTCCCTATTCTGCCTATCTTGTCTATTTCCAGTTGTTAAGAGATTTTTAATGTGTGCAACACACATTCACCACGCGCAGAGAGAGAGAGAGAGAGAGAGAGAGAGAGAGAGAGAGAGAGAGAGAGAGAGAGAGAGAGAGAGAGAGAGAGAGAGAGAGAGAGAGAGAGAGAGAGAGAGAGAGAGAGAGAGAGAGAGAGAGAGAGAGAGAGAGAGAGAGAGAGAGAGAGGTCTTTCAAGTTTTACAGACATATTTAAGAAGGCTAGATGCTAGACATTAGATTCACTGTCCCAAGATCAGGTGAGGGATGACATTCTTCTTCTTTTTCTTCTGCCATTGGGGGGAGAATGGGGGGGGAATAGACCCTCAATTAACCTATGTCAAGGTGTCCAATCTTTTTTCCTTGTCATTATTTTTAAAATATATTCATGGTTGGCAGTATTTGCAACTACATTTTTTTAATGGGATGGGATTGCCAGCCCCAAGACGAACCCTTCTTGGTCACCTCTGTCGACCTGCATGGTGGGTTACAGTAATGTTAATCTTTGTTTTCCTTATAGGTCCCAGTAATCCAAAGAAGAGTATGACAGCCTTGAGTTCCTGATTTGTAAAATACCGCAGCTTGATCTGAACCCAGTCTTTGTGAGTTTGAGGCAGACACACAAGTCACTCTACCCTCTGTTATGTATTTTATGACATGAAAAAGCCAACTCTTATGTATTATGATTGGTGAAAACGCTAACATGTGGGAAATACCAAACATGAGTGTTGTGAATGTTTGTACATTTAGGGCTAAGAGCAAATCTTCCCTTGCGGGCTCTTAAGAAAATCTGCATGCAGAGTTAACTCTGTAACTTAACCGAATATTTCTTTACTATTATTATATCTTATTTCTTATTTAGCAATTCTGAGATAATCATTTTTACTGGAACTTGAATCTTCATTTTATAAAAACAGTAACAATGAAAAGGACAAATTTTCATTTTGAAAGATAGGGAACCATGCTAGAATGAGGTGGATTGAATCTGAGAGCACCCTACAGATAGTTGTTGGTCATGGTTTCATGTTCACGACGAAAGCAGAGGATCTCTTTATTGAGATAATGACTATGATCATCAACCTGTTTAGTCACTGCCAAGAAGGAATGCAATGGCATCTTTACACATACCTAGTAAACTACAACAGTCAAAGCAAATAGAGAACATTATGACAGCTACAGAGGCAGTACATCTGACTTATGGCAGAGAGACATAGCAAAAGATTGTTATGGGGGTGAAGTTCAGTGCTGGTCAGGTCAATAGATGA
Organism: Cepaea hortensis; assembly: GCA_963921405.1. Taxonomy (NCBI): domain Eukaryota; kingdom Metazoa; phylum Mollusca; class Gastropoda; order Stylommatophora; family Helicidae; genus Cepaea; species Cepaea hortensis. The sequence continues at coordinate 130,055,963 of OY992880.1, read as the reverse complement.
TGAAGATAAGAACAGTGTTTTCATTGCAAATATACTGAAGCAGATGTGCACAGGGCAAACTACAAGAAACATTAACAGCTTCAAGGCAAGACCAAACCTTGACATTTGATTGCACTCTGTAAATAGAAATAACACTGACAAAATGCTGCCATGGGGAGCTACTCTGCATGTGTATCCTGAATGCAAGACCAGAATTAACTGCTCTTGCTTTTACATAATCAGGGGACAGTGGAAGATAATATTTCTTATATACAATCAGTGGACCATGAGAAATAGCACTGTTTACATACTGTAGACCAAGGAAACAGAATATCAGTTACAGGCAATCACTGGATACAGGGAAAGTGATATTACTGCAATTATTAGATCAAAAGAATGGTATATTTCTCACATAGAAACAGTGAATCAAGAACAAGGAACATAGATTACAAACACATAGTTGATCAAGAAGAAGGAACAATGTCTACATACAAGTAGTTGATCAAGAAGAAGATACAATGTCTACATACAAGTTGTTGACCAAGAAGAAGATACAATGTCTACATACAAGTTGTTGACCAAGAAGAAGATACAATGTTTGCATACAAGTAGTTGATCAAGAAGAAGATACAATGTCTACATACAAGTAGTTGACCAAGAAGAAGATACAATGTCTACATACAAGTTGTTGATCAAGAAGAAGATACAATGTCTACATACAAGTTGTTGATCAAGAAGAAGATACAATGTCTACATACAAGTTGTTGATCAAGAAGAAGGAACAATGTTTACATACAAGTAGTTGACCAAGAAGAAGATACAATGTCTACATACAAGTTGTTGATCAAGAAGAAGATACAATGTTTACAAACAAGTAGCTGATCAAGAATAAGATACAATGTTTGCATGTAGTGGATCAAGAAGAAGATACAATGTTTACAAACTGTGGATTTAAAAAAAAGGGGAACATTGCTTAAATACAAGCAGTGGATCAAGAGAACAGAAATTTACAAGCAGTGGATCAAGAGGAATGGATATTACTTACACACAAGCAGTAGATCAGGAGAATATTGCTTACACACTTATTATAAACCTGTTACATACTGTTCATTATATTTTCATAAATTAACAGACTTGAATCATTAATAGTAAGCAAAGTAAAGGGCCCCCTTTTAATGCCAGGAGGCACAACTGGATATATGGTGATAGCCCATATCTCTAGACCACTCTACACTGGACAGGTCATGTGGCCACTCTACACTGGACAGGTCATGTGGTCACTCTACACTGGACAGGTCATATGGTCACTCTACACTGGACAGGTCATGTGGTCACTCTACACTGGACAGGTCATGTGGTCACTCTACACTAGACAGGTCATGTGGTCACTCTACACTGGACAGGTCATGTGGTCACTCTACACTGGACAGGTCATGTGGTCACTCTACACTGGACAGGTCAAGTGATCACTCTACACTGGACAGGTCATGTGACCACTCTACACTAGACAGGTCATGTGGCCACTCTACATTGGACAGGTCATGTGGTCACTCTACACTGGACAGGTCATGTGGTCACTCTACACTGGACAGGTCATGTAGTCACTCTACACTGGACAGGTCAAGTGGTCACTCTACACTGGACAGGTCAAGTGGTCACTCTACACTGGACAGGTCATGTGGTCACTCTACACTGGACAGGTCATGTGGCCACTTTACACTGGACAGGTCATGTGGTCACTCTACACCAGACAGGTCATGTGGTCACTCTACACTGGACAGGTTATGTGGTCAATAACACGTGGACCACCTCTACTTCCTATGAAATTTCCCGGTACTCATTTTTAGGCTGGGTCGACCTGGGGGAGGAAAGGAAGTCCGATTGATGAAAATAATCCCTGCATTGAAAGGGATTCGAACATATTACCCCCTGGCAGGTAGGCAGGCCAGACTTTAAGATAATTCATATAAAATGATTAATTTATAATCTTGGATTCTTTGTAAAGATATGAATAAATAAAAAGAAAGAAAATGATGTTTGTACCCATCATATTTATTTGTTGGGTGTTCTATGCAATACAAAAGACACATCAATGTGATACAAAAGAGCAAATGTCAATAAGGCAAAACTATATAGCACAGGTGATAATGAAGATTCTAACTTCACTAATGGACAACTTTTGAGTAACAAGATATTTGTTGGACGCAAATTTCTAAAGAATACAGGAAAAGCAACAAATCAATTTTGATACCTGTACCAACCACGAAGAAATGGAATTAATAAATTAAGACATTAACACGTATGTGTTACCGGAGGCCATAAGGCACACAAAGAATAGTAATACGTAACCTACCTACCATGCATGTCATAAGGGGTGACTAAGGGGAAGAATGCTGAAAATTAATTGGACAGCCAAAATGAGCATAACGTAAGTTATATATATATATTATGTTCACCAACCAGGATCCCTGGCAAATTTTCTGTAGATCTCTCTAAAAATTCAATGGACATCCAAAATGAGTAATCTAGACATTTAGAGGGAGGCTAAGTTGCAAAGGCAACTTATCGCAAACATCAGAAAGAGGCAGTCATCATTTTTTGGCCACGTTATGAGAAGACAAAAACTGGAACATGTCATGACAACCAGAAAGATTTGCGGAAAAGGATTAGAGGAAGACAGCAGGAGAAGATTCTTGACAGTCAATAAATGAGGTGGCGGAACCAGTGACAGATGCAGAGTCTATCAGTTTTGCTATAATGTGAACAACATTCTGCAAAGGACTATTAAAGTAGGATGATGATGGACAACAATAAATGAAACTGGACAACTGGTGAAAGCTGGACATTCATTCAGGTGGGTTGTGGTGTGAACAATGTTCTGCCAAGGATATATGCGATGCAAAGGTACTGATATGCCTCAGCCAGGGTTTATACAGACCATGACCTCTCCTGACCTCTATGTGGGACATTCTCATCTGACTAATAAAGGGAAAACTGAACATGGTCTAGCAGTGATGAAGTCTACAGGGGATTCTTGTGATGATGGTGGACGATCACTACCCAGTCTTGCACTCACCACTTGGAGAGCTCACAAGTATGCTAGGAATGCCTCACCAAATAATACAGCCTCATCCAACATCATAGACTGACCAAATATCACATCCTTATCAAATAACAGTTTTACCAAACATCATAATTTCAACTAATAACACAGTTTCACAATACGTCACAGCTTCACGAATCAACACAGATTTACCAAACATCACATCCTCACCAAATAACACAGCTTTACGAAACATCACAGCCTTGTCAAATAACACAGCTTTACGAAACATCACAGCCTCGTCAAATAACTCAACTTCACAAAATGTCACAGCCTCATCAAATAACACAGCTTTACGAAACATCACAGCCTTGTCAAATAACACAACTTTACGAAACATCACAGCCTCGTCAAATAACTCAACTTCACAAAATGTCACAGCCTCATCAAATAACACAGCTTTACCAAACATCACAGCCTAGTCAAATAACACAGCTTTACGAAACATCACAGCCTTGTCAAATAACTCAACTTCACAAAATGTCACACAGCCTCACAAAATAACTCATCTGCACAAAATGTCACAGCCTCACCAAATAACAGCTTTACAAAACACTGCAGCCTCACAAAACATTACAGCCTCATTAAAAAAACACAGTTTAAACATTGCAGCCTCACAAAATGTCATGCCTCATCATAAAACACAGTTTTACCAAACATTGCAGCCTCACAAAATGTCATGCCTCATTATAAAACACAGTTTTACCAAACATTGCAGCCTCACAAAATGTCATGCCTCATCATAAAACAATTTTACCAAACATTGCAGCCTCACAAAATGTCATGCCTCATCATAAAACACAGTTTTACCAAACATTGCAGCCTCACAAAATGTCATGTCTCATCATAAAACAATTTTACCAAACATTGCAACCTCACAAAATGTCATGCCTCATCATAAAACAATTTTACCAAACATTGCAGCCTCACAAAATGTCATGCCTCATCATAAAACACAGTTTTACCAAACATTGCAGCCTCACAAAATGTCATGCCTCATCATAAAACAATTTTACCAAACATTGCAGCCTCACAAAATGTCATGCCTCATCATAAAACACAATTTTACCAAACATTGCAGCCTCACAAAATGTCATGCCTCATCATAAAACACAGTTTTACCAAACATTGCAGCCTCACAAAATGTCATGCCTCATCATAAAACACAATTTTACCAAACATTGCAGCCTCACAAAATGTCATGCCTCATCATAAAACACAGTTTTACCAAACATTGCAGCCTCACCAAATAAGACAGCTGTAGCAAACATTGCAGCCTCAACAAATAAGACAGCTTTGAAAAATCTCAGTCTCATCAAATAACACAGCTTTACCAAACACGCAGCCTCACTAAATAACACAGCTTCATAAAATGTCACAGCATCATCAAATAACATAGCTTAGCATCCATCAACAAGCATCACAGCAAAACAATAACCATAAGCTAAGCAAATACATGGTAAGCTGGATACAAAGAGTTGTGCCAGGATCACATTTCTAACACTCAACCACTTTACTAAAGATTAAAATAACCATTGGTAAAGAAATACAGGGTTTTAAGTAATGCCTTCCAACCAAAACATGACATTATACTAGTTACCTACAAACCAAGTTGGATAGCTGCGTTTAAATAATTGTTTGGTTTGTTTTTCGTTAGTTTTTACTCTTTTGGTCCCAGACAGCTGTTTTGTTAACATACTACATTTTAGTTTTTATTTTAACTTTATAAATAAAAGAGTTAGCAGTCAATGTGGCCAAAAGGATAAGGATGCTCCAGTTCTTCATCTTATGGTGTGCTGATGGCGGGGTAGCGGGATCAACCACAACACAAGCAGTCAGTTGGACTTCAACACTGATTTCTGGTTCAGACAGCAATGGCAAACTACTGAATGTACAACTGCATAGAAAATCAACCTGGGGTTGGGGTTGATTGTAACATCCTGCCAAGGACATGAAACTGGGGTTGGTGTTGATTGTAACATCCTGCCAAGGACATGAAACTAGGGTTGGGGTTGGTTGTAACATCCTGCCAAGGACGTGAAACTGGGGTTGGGGTTGATTGTAACATCCTGCCAAGGACATGCAACTGGGGTTGGGATTGTAACATCCTGCCAAGGACATGAAACTGGGGTTGGGGGTTGATTGTAAGATCCTGCCAAGGACATGCAACGTTTTAAAATACAAAGTTGGTACTAAACTGCCTTCTGTTGCTGTCCATTTGTATATTAACTCCTCCTGACTCGGACATACACTGCACTAAAGTAGCAACTGTCTGAGACAGAGGCAACATGGAACTGTGGGTGACATCAGAAAGAGATGTTCTGCCAAGAACAGCTGCATGATCATGATGATGTGATGTATGGAGCAATCTCTGAGCATATGTTGCCTTGCATGGTATAGAATATGTTACACATAATTACTACAAATCTGCATATTTAGTTTAGTGTACAGATTAGATGATATGCATTTATCTCATGAAGCGTGAGCCTTTCAATAAACCACACTATTTAACAAAACATACAATAGAAACACATATATCTGATAAACAGTAAACTGTTTGAAATGGAGGCATGTTAGCGAAGCTGATAGGAAACTGTGTTGGTAATGTCAAGAATTTGGTTGGACAAGGGTTGTATACCTAGACTCATCACCTGCTAAGTGAGGAAGGTATTTATCCCTATTCCTCCCTGTATTGAGGCTCTATGTGATGACCCTATCACAGGGACAATTATTGTTCTTGATGTGTGAAAAATAACAGCAAATGACATTCAATATCAATTTTAAACATTTGGAAATAAATATGTGACAAATTATGACACCGTCAATATACATCAGATAAAACTAAAGTAAACATCCTTTATAAAACAAATAAATATCCTTGATAAACAATGTAAACGTAATATCTACAAGCAATAACATGGGTAATATTCTTGTTCTTCTACCCTTTATTCCTGACTGGAGCATATGCAGGCCAGCCAGCCAGCCAGCTAACCAACTCAGTCACTTAATCACTCACTCAATTATCTGAGTGGATGTGAGAATGACTGTGTGTATGTACGAAGATAAACATGAAAATATGAACAGTTTGAAGATTTTTTTTATTCGCATATCCTTTACAGGACATCGCTGTCAACATCAACATCTTTCAGCTGATTGTTGATTTCTTGGCAAGATTACGCTCAGTAGTTTGCCATTGCTTTCTGAGCGGGCGGCTTATATACCCCGTAAGTTACCACGCGATGAGAACTGCTACTGATTCTTGTGCAAGTTATGTTCCTCATGTGGATATACGGGATTACAGAGAAAGTCTCTAACCCTGAGTCACGCCTATTGGGAATTTTGCGACAGCCAGGGAGACCGGCATTTGAAGATGTTTAGTTTGTACCAAATGATAGGCCAAAACTGAGATTGGATCATGGCCAGGTCAACAAAATGTTGTATATTTAATCCATTAGATGGTGAAAAGAAAGAAAATGGTGATGCTACAGTAGAAATGAGTGAGTGTGTGTGTGTGTGTGTGTGTGTGTGTGTGTGTGTGAGAGAGAGAGAGAGAGAGAGAGAGAGAGAGAGAGAGAGAGAGAGAGAGAGAGAGAGAGAGAGAGAGAGAGAGAGAGAGAGACAGACAGACAGACAGAGAGAAAGACAGACAGAGAGACAGAAATGCTATACATCCTTATCTGGCCATGCACACACGGGAAAGTTGAGAAAAGATAACTAGACACATCTAGAGACTGGTGGTCTGTGACATTCTGCACAGGACAAGCTTCTAGATGATGGTGATGGTGATGATGGTGGGGTTGTGGTTGTGGTGGTGGTGGTGTGTGTGTATACATGTGTGTGTGTGTGTGTTTTGACATTAAGTACCAACAGGACATCATCAAGGTTATAAGTAGAAAGCAATGTGATGATCCAACAGTAAGTAGAGAAATGACATCATCAAGGTGACGAGAAGAAAGCAATGTGATGATCCAACAGTTAGTAGAGACATGACATCATCAAGGTGACGAGAAGAAAGCAATGTGATGATCCAACAGTAAGTAGAGACATGACATCATCAAGGTGACGAGAAGAAAGCAATGTGATGATCCAACAGTTAGTAGAGACATGACATCATCAAGGTGACGAGAAGAAAGCAATGTGTTGATCCAACAGTAAGTAGAGACATGACATCATCAAGGTGACGAGAAGAAAGCAATGTGTTGATCCAACAGTTAGTAGAGACATGACATCATCAAGGTGAAGAGAAGAAAGAAATGTCATGATCCAACAGTTAGTAGAGACATGACATCATCAAGGTGACGAGAAGAAAGAAATGTCATGATCCAACAGTTAGTAGAGACATGACATCATCAAGGTGACGAGAAGAAAGCAATGTGATGATCCAACAGTTAGTAGAGACATGACATCATCAAGGTGACGAGAAGAAAGCAATGTGATGATCCAACAGTTAGTAGAGACATGACATCATCAAGGTGACGAGAAGAAAGAAATGTCATGATCCAACAGTTAGTAGAGACATGACATCATCAAGGTGACGAGAAGAAAGCAATGTGATGATCCAACAGTAAGTAGAGACATGACATCATCAAGGTGACGAGAAGAAAGAAATGTCATGATCCAACAGTAAGTAGAGACATGACATCATCAAGGTGACGAGAAGAAAGCAATGTGATGATCCAACAGTTAGTAGAGACATGACATCATCAAGGTGACGAGAAGAAAGCAATGTGTTGATCCAACAGTAAGTAGAGACATGACATCATCAAGGTGACGAGAAGAAAGCAATGTGTTGATCCAACAGTAAGTAGAGACATGACATCATCAAGGTGACGAGAAGAAAGCAATGTGTTGATCCAACAGTTAGTAGAGACATGACATCATCAAGGTGAAGAGAAGAAAGAAATGTCATGATCCAACAGTTAGTAGAGACATGACATCATCAAGGTGACGAGAAGAAAGAAATGTCATGATCCAACAGTTAGTAGAGACATGACATCATCAAGGTGACGAGAAGAAAGCAATGTGATGATCCAACAGTAAGTAGAGACATGACATCATCAAGGTGACGAGAAGAAAGAAATGTCATGATCCAACAGTTAGTAGAGACATGACATCATCAAGGTGACGAGAAGAAAGCAATGTGATGATCCAACAGTAAGTAGAGACATGACATCATCAAGGTGACGAGAAGAAAGAAATGTCATGATCCAACAGTAAGTAGAGAAATGACATCATCAAGGTGACGAGAAGAAAGAAATGTCATGATCCGACATTAAGTAAGATATGATCATCCATGACATCAAACATTATTTATTTGTTAAATCAGTGCACAACAACAAATGTAGTCTTTACTGCCACTACTGGCACCCACAGGTAGTACATAAAGGACAGAGGGGTACATCTGATGGTCGTAGCTGTCACAGTGTGAGGTGTAAGCCCGACCTCCCAGTGTAATCTTGGATACAATTCCTGGCTTAACTGGGGTTGAGAACCTTATCCTTTGCTTTAACATTCTGATGTCCTAACCACTTTACCATTTGTATTACAACTTCATGCATGTGTGCCCCAAGTACACTTGCATAACGCATAGTCTTGCACAGCAAGTTTACAAGATGACCACAGTTTTGGCCATGTCAGCCTGTTTCAACTCAGAAGTATGTTGTGCGTATAAAGTCCAGCGGTTGCTAATAAATTAACATAAAATATGTTCTACCCTTGAACCTAGTCTGTGAAACATAAAGAACCTTTTCACATACTTTAAGGCATACTGGCCATTGAGAAATAACCCCATAGTTTTGTAGACAAACTGGCACTCAATGGGTTATGTGATCACAATCATTCTGCCAGCTTTACTTCCCAGGGTTTTCTGGTACCCATTTTAGACTAAGGCAACCTAGCATCATCATCATCCAGTGCCATGCCAGCTGGCGTAGGCGATCATGCCTCTCCACAAATTACCATCTCCAACGGCACTGATCAATTTGTTTGTCGACTTCCTTCCGTGCCATGACACAAGACTCTCAATAATCTTTTCATGCTGTCTTCCTCTATCTCTCTTTCCGTAAATCTTTACTGTTATCATAACATGTTCCAGTTTATGTCTTCTCGTAACGTGGCCAAACAACAAGGACTGTTTCTTTCTGAAGGCAAGGAGAAACCGCTGTATTTTCCCAAGCTAATCATCATCCTGGCTGTTGAGGTAAATTTTTAAAATCTGCCTGATGAAGATATGAATAAGACTACCAGGCAAACATGCTTGCCACAGAGCTACTGATGTGCCTGCAGACAACTGACTATACTTTCTATTGTTTGCTTTATAACCTGCTCTACGCCTCCAGTTCCATCATCTTATTACATTAACCCGCCACTGTATGAATATGTTATGTTAACTCCTTCTGTAACAATGAAGTATTGTTTTAACTCCTCCAGCCCCATCTTCTTGTTACATTAACCCACCGCTGTATCAAAAATATTACTTTAATTCCATCTAGTCCCATCCTCTTGTTACATCAACCCACCAATATATCAATATGTTATGTTAACTCCTTCTTTAACAATGAAGTATTGTTTTAACTCCTCCAGCCCCATCTTCTTGTTACATTAACCCACTGCTGTATCCAAAATATTACTTTAATTCCATCTAGCCCCATCTTCTTGTTACATTAACCCACCACTGTTTCCAAAATGTTACTTTAATCCCATCCAGGCCCATGATCTTGTTATATTAACCCACTGTATTCAAATTGTTACTTTAACTCCTCAGTCTATTCCTCTTGTTACATGAAACAACTTTATCCAACATATTACTTTAACTCATTCAGCTCCATTTTCTTGTATCCAATGTATCCAACATATTACTTTAACTCATTCAGCTCCATTTTCTTGAATCCAGTGTATCCAACATATTACTTTAACTCATTCAGCTCCATTTTCTTGAATCCAGTGTATCCAACATATTACTTTAACTCATTCAGCTCCATTTTCTTGAATCCAGTGTATCCAACATATTACTTTAACTCATCCTATCACATGTATTGCTTTATCTCCCTCACACCCAAATGTCTATGTTTATTATTTGAAATCAACAGCTTCTTAGGATAGAAAAGGTTTAAAAATAACAATTGGCTAAGAAACAAAAGGATTTACATTGCAGTTAAAATATGAACCCTACGCATGTCAACTGAAGTGGCTTTCAGTACATGTGGAACACAATGCACTTCAACATTTGGTGTGAAATGCAAGTAAAGATCCCTGTGACACACCATGAGACCAGTTGGGTGTACAAATGAAAAGTAGAGAACCCTGTGACACACCATGAGACCAGCTGGGTGTAGATATGAAAAGTAAAGATCCCTGTGACACACCATGAGACCAGCTGGGTGTAGATATGAAAAGTATAGAACCATGTGACACACCATGAGACCAGCTGGGTGTAGATATGAAAAGTATAGAACCATGTTACACACCATGAGACCAGCTGGGTGTAGATATGAAAAGTATAGGACCCCACACACCATGAGACCAGCTGGGTGTAGATATGAAAAGTATAGGACCCCTGTTACACACCATGAGACCAGCTAGGTGTGTATATGAAAAGTATAGAATCCTGTTACACACCATGAGACCAGCTAGGTGTGTATATGAAAAGTATAGAATCCTGTTACACACCATGAGACCAGCTAGGTGTGTATATGAAAAGTATAGAATCCTGTTACACACCATGAGACCAGCTAGGTGTGTATATGAAAAGTATAGAATCCTGTTACACACCATGAGACCAGCTAGGTGTGTATATGAAAAGTATAGAATCCTGTTACACACCATGAGACCAGCTAGGTGTGTATATGAAAAGTATAGAATCCTGTTACACACCATGAGACCAGCTAGGTGTGTATATGAAAAGTATAGAATCCTGTTACACACCATGAGACCAGCTAGGTGTGTATATGAAAAGTATAGAATCCTGTTACACACCATGAGACCAGCTAGGTGTGTATATGAAAAGTATAGAATCCTGTTACACACCATGAGACCAGCTAGGTGTGTATATGAAAAGTATAGAATCCTGTTACACACCATGAGACCAGCTAGGTGTGTATATGAAAAGTATAGAAACCTGTTACACACCATGAGACCAGCTAGGTGTGTATATGAAAAGTATAGAATCCTGTTACACACCATGAGACCAGCTAGGTGTGTATATGAAAAGTATAGAATCCTGTTACACACCATGAGACCAGCTAGGTGTGTATATGAAAAGTATAGAATCCTGTTACACACCATGAGACTAGCTAGGTGTGTATATGAAAAGTATAGAATCCTGTTACACACCATGAGACCAGCTAGGTGTGTATATGAAAAGTATAGAATCCTGTTACACTACAATGAGACCAGCTAGGTGTGTATATGAAAAGTATAGAATCCTGTTACACACCATGAGACCAGCTAGGTGTGTATATGAAAAGTATAGAATCCTGTTACACACCATGAGACCAGCTAGGTGTGTATATGAAAAGTATAGAATCCTGTTACACACCATGAGACCAGCTAGGTGTGTATATGAAAAGTATAGAATCCTGTTACACACCATGAGACCAGCTAGGTGTGTATATGAAAAGTATAGAATCCTGTTACACACCATGAGACCAGCTAGGTGTGTATATGAAAAGTATAGAATCCTGTTACACACCCCTATGAGTCATATTGGACATATGGGGCTAGTCCCATAAATTTACAGACCAATCAGAACTTGAGGGGTAATGTGGTCATTACCACTCCAGCCTCCCTAACTTCCCATGATGTATCCAGGTACCCATGTCAGGCTGAGTAACTTCCCATGATGTATCCAGGTACCCATGTCAGGCTGAGTAACCCCAGAAAACCAGTCAATGAAAACAAAAATTCCTGCCTTGAAGGAGATTCAGACACATGATCATTGGGACATTGGGCAAGCATGCTACATTTGGTATACAAACAGTTAATTTCATATATGTACAAGTGAGGCTGTATTCAATGTGCAATAACAAAATATAGTTTGAAATGTATTCCATTAACAAAAAGCAAAATGGATGCCTGTGTGGAAAGCATGAATGAATGAACAGGTCTGTAGCCTCAGATGAAAAAAATGTGAAAGCTGTACAGTGGCAAAATAACAGGCAAGCACAGCCCACAAGTTGGCCGAGGTAGTCTCAGCAGACATCCACACACCATTAATTCTTGTGCTGGAAGGCATGTGTGGACTAGCATTAAGAAGATGGTTAAGATAATACAAGATATACCCATGGAGTAAGCAACGTAAAGCCCATTTACGTACCATAACAACATTGGCGATATGATGTTAGGCTCACATTTACCATGTCTAAACTGCTTATACACGAGACCTATGGTCAGTTTAATACTAGACACTTTTACTTCCTCCGATCCCAAGAACCCACTACGTCCACCTCAGAGCCACGTTGGTCACCATAAGCACATCTTTGCCATTAATGGGGAGACCCATCAGAAGAATGAAACATTCACTTATCTGGCCACCCCACCTCATTATTTCAAGGCCTAGAACTTGTGAAGGTCTCAAACATCACAGCCCAAGCCAGACAGCTTGACCACTTCGCCTCGGAGACTCCCTGTAGAATGTAACAATGACCCAGGTCCTATTGACCATTTGTGAAAAACTAGACAATTTTGTGTTCAGAGGTTTGCCATTGCTATCTGAACTAGACAATTTTATGTTCAGAGGTTTGCCATTGCTATCTGAACTAGACAATTTTATGTTCAGAGGTTTGCCATTGCTATCTGAACTAGACAATTTTATGTTCAGAGGTTTGCCATTGGTATCTGAACTAGACAATTTTGTGTTCAGAGGTTTGCCAATGCTATCTGAACTAGACAATTTTGTGTTCAGAGGTTTGCCATTGCTATCTGAACTAGACAATTTTATGTTCAGAGGTTTGCCATTGCTATCTGAACTAGACAATTTTATGTTCAGAGGTTTGCCATTGCTATCTGAACTAGACAATTTTACATTCAGAGGTTTGCCATTGCTATCTGAACTAGACAATTTTGTGTTCAGAGGTTTGCCAATGCTATCTGAACTAAACAATTTTATGTTCAGAGGTTTGCCATTGCTATCTGAACCACAAGTCCACATTTAAGTCCAAATGACAGGTGTGTGGAGTGAACCCACTACCTCGGTCACCAGAGAAAGTTTAAGCGCAAGTGTGTTAAACCTTTCGGCCATGCAGACCTCTCGAAAATTAGAAACCAAAAATGTTGGGGTTGACTGTGGTGTCCTGTAAAGGACATGCAATTAACTTTTAAAATTCTACAATATATTATTAATGCTCTACATATCTGTACAGCAAATAATTTAAAATTCTACAATATATTATTAATGCTCTACATATCTGTACAGCAAATAATTTAAAATTCTACAATATATTATTAATGCTCTACATATCTGTAAAGCAAATAATTTAAAATGAAACCATGGCAAAGGGAAACCAAACAAAAAAAAAAGTTTGGTAAAAGTTAACGACCCCAAAAACTAACCTCACATCCTTTCAGAACAAATGACATGTAACAAAGCGTTTAGTTTACATGTTTCTAAGAATAACAGAACATCATGAACTAAACCACATAACTAGTCAATCTACGCAATGTATCACAAAATCTATTACATTACCAATGTCTCTATACTACTCTATTCACAGTACTAATAAACAAAATTTCACAATGGGGAAAAAAACTGTACAGAATTTGCAGTGTGGCTACGATAAACAAACAAATCATGGCAGACTACACGGATCCTCCAAGGATGCCCATCAAGTGATCCAGACGAAGTGTCAATGAAATTTCTCAAATTCTGGTTGACATTTTTCGTGTGCCTGTTTTACCACTTCTGGCCTGAGAAAACAAATGTGTGCCAAAAATTAGTTTCAGCCCCATGACTGACAGATTTGGTTTGCTTTATGTTTGAAATCTGGACAGGATTAAGGGCCTTTTGAACTTAAAGCAAGGAGTCCTTCACTATGGACTATTTATGCTGCTAGATACATTTCTTAACTCTTCAAGTTTGGTTAAAGAATTTGTCTATGAATTTTAATTTAGAGTCAAAGATTTAGGGCCAATTGTCTTCCTGATTTTCAGAAATATAACATCATTATAAGCAATAAATAATAATTGAAAATCTGACATTTGGAAATATCGGCCCTTTATGAGTGAAATATACTCATTAGTTCTCATCAAAATAGCATTTTACATTGACACATTTATCATACTTAGTTATTTTCATGTTTTTATTTTGTCTAAGAAACTTAATATACCAAGTACAAAGTAAAGAACCTCTCTTCACACCACAAAGTGAATAGTGTGTATGGTGCTATCCCCACATTTGAAGGCCAAATGGTAGGTGATGGATGATTTAGTCAACATCACCTGGGTGCATTTACTTCACAGGAAACTTCCTGCAACCCATTTTTGGCAGGGCCGACTTGGAAGTCCAGGTGATTGACAAAAATCCTGGCCTAAAAGGTGATTTAAACAAATGATCCCCGAAGAAGTAGGCATGAGTGCTAGCCATTGTGCTACAGCAGCATCCCTTCAGAACGAGACCAGCAACACATTTATAGCATCAAACACACAAGAATATCTCACATGGGGGTGAGGTAACTTTTCTTTGAAATGTTAAAACCTGCATTAAAATGTATGTTTTAAATTAATAGCTCTCTGTCTTCCATCTCATTCCTATTCTTGTAATTCTTGTTGAAGTGCCTTACTCACTGGTATAGGCAGTCACGTCAAACTACAACCCTGGTTCTCAAGTGCTATTTACTATTTAATGTGCTGATGTCTATCCATGATAATATTAGATGGTCTAGAACTATTTACTGTTTAATGTGCTGATATCGATCCATGATAATATTAGACATTCTAGAATTATTTACTGTTTGACGTGCTAATATCTATCCATGATAATTTTAGATGTTCTAGAACATCTCTCTCCCTCCTATCCCTGTGTCTTTTTTTGTTTCTTTTCAAAATGACACCCCTCACTATGCCAGACATTCTAGAACTTCTGCCTCTCTCTGCTATCCTTGTGTCTCTTTTGTTCGTTTGTTTCTTTCTATTCACAATGACATCCATACCATAGCTGGCAAACTGATATCTGTCTATGTCACAATATCAGACATTCTAGAACACCTCCCTCTATGCCATCCTTGTGTCTCTGTTGTTTGTGTCTGTTCACAACACCCATACCGCAGCTGGCAGGTACAGATTGATATCCATGTCACAATATCAGACATTGCCCTCTATGCCATCCTTGTGTCTCTGTTTGTTTCTGATCACAACACCCATACCAAGGCAAGTATGTACAGATTGATATCCATGTCACAATATCAGACATTCAAGAACACCTCCCTCTATGCCATCCTTGTGTCTCTGTTGTTTGTTTCTGTTCACAACATCCATACCGCAGCTGGCATGTACTGATTGATATCCATGCCACAATGTCAGACATTATCCTCTCATCCTTGTGTCTCTGTTGTTTGTTTCTGTTCACAACACCCATACCACAGCTGGCATGTACAGATTTATATCCATGTCACAATGCCAGACATTCTAGAACCTCCCCCTCATGTCTCTTGTGTTTGTTTGTTTGTTCTCACGACATCCAACCCATACCTGGCATGTGTTGAGAGAATTTCTTCCAGGCTGAAGAATAAAGGCCTCTTTCCCAAGAGGTCGTCATGAAGTGTGCAGCTTAGGAATAGCATTTTTGTTTGTAAAACTGTGTTTCATACCAAGGATTGAACACACATCCAATGTTGTGTCAGGTGAACATTCTAACCCCTGAGCCACAATACTTCTTTATCTCTTTCCTGCCTGCCCTATTAATGCTACTTTTGGCAATGCATTACACATTTCTTCCTAAGATAAGGTCAAACTGTTCAACTTGTCACATCTGATATGCCTGAGGCCTCTTTTTACTTATACAATAGGAAACAGGGCTATTAACTGGAGAGGATGGCAGTAAGTATTACAGCTAGTCACTTTAATATAACGATATAATCTAGTATGTGTGAAGGCTTCAGTATCTGCCATGTGATTATCTCTAATTGTTCTTCTACTTCTTCAGCTGTCCTGTATTCCCTGTTTCAACAAAGGCCCTCAAACCAGCTCGCTCCAAACTGTTCTATTCTTTGCTGTCTCATGCAGCTAATCCATGTCCTCCCAGTACTATCTCATCTGTCTTTAATTCTTGTCTCCATGTGTTTTAGGCATCTCTGTCTCTTTCTATATTGTTTGCCCTATGGGTTCCATGCACAGGATCTATCAGTTATACTTTTTTTTGGTGCACGCTCGCTTTGAGCTCAAGCGTTATCCATACACACTACTTCTAATAGTGCTGGACTGAATTTTGCCTGTGGATTAGATTTCCCTATTAACAGTGTCCCTCGCCATCAGGTGAACCCACTTCGACTTCAGAGGTACTTGTAATTTACATTCCCAAATCAAGGACATTAGGTCAACATTTTAGTCCAACTGTCCGGTGTAGAAGTTGAACCCCATCAGCACACCGGATTTTTAAGAACACATGTTCTTATCCATTCGGCCAAGCTGACCTACTATTAGTTATACTATTATCAGACATTCTCATTGTCTGTCCCATCCAGCATCAGTATCTGTTCCTCACCTTTAGATGTGCTGGCATCTGTCCAGTTCTCTCCCTGCTGCAAGTCAAGTCAAGTTCAAGGACTCCCTACACACCTTGCGGTGTATCAGATATATGGTGCTCGACCCATATTTTTACAGACCAATCGGCACTTGACAAGTGGTGTGGTCAATAGCATGGTAGCCATCTTTACTTCCCAGGACTTCCCTGGAACACATTTTAGATTGAGTTGACCTGCGAGCTTCAATCATCATCATCATGTGCCATGCCGGTAAGCCTGGGCAGCCATGTTTTGCCATCTCACTCGATCACCAGAATCGTGGATCAACTCAGTATTTTTGTCTCGACCATACAACATGGTCAAGCCATCCAGGTATTTGCTTCTCTGCCCTCCCCTTGTTCCCTTCCCCTCGATCTTGCCAGTCGTCACCAAGTTCTCCAATTTATTTCTTCTCATAACGTGACCAAAACATTGTGACTGTCTACATCTAATCTCTCTAATCAGTTTATGGTTTTCATTTATGTCTTGTAGGACTTGGTCATTGGGTTCTCTATCTGTCGATGGTATTCTTTGCATTTTCCTCAGAAACGACATTTCCACAGCTATCAGATGATTTTCAGCTTGTCTCCTCATTGTCCACGCTTCACATCCATACAAAAGCACAGATTTTATGTAGCACAACTCTACACTCTTTTTTTCGTTGCAAATGGCATCTTTTTATTAGTCAGTATGTTTTTCAGCTTGCAAAAGGCTGCCTTCGACATGACAATTCTTGTTCTAATCTCTTCAAGGCATCTCCCATCAGATGTTATAACTGTGCCGAGATAATTGTACTGATTCTCTTGTTTAAGAAAATTCCCATTTACTTGTATATTACATTGTGGTATTTTCTTCTTCCTAGTGACGGTCATAATCTGTGTCTTCTTACAGTTTAATACTAACCCCAGTTGTTCACTGTGTGCAACAACCAAATCTACTAAATGTTGCAGATACTGCTTATTGCCTGCAGTTAACACTGTATCATCCGCATATCTAATGTTATTGATGTTATGTCCCCCAATGATGATTCCTTTCATATTGTCAACATTTCTGAAAATACTTTCACTGTACAGGTGACTCTATGGAGATTCAAACACACGACTGCCAGGCAGGCAGGCAAGTGTGTTACCATGGCTCTCCTTACTTGTACTATTATATACCCAGCCTTAAACACGAGTACCAGTTAATAACAGAGTTAAAGCAGACAGAGTGATTCTGCCTGTATCAGTCATTCATCGCTGTCTGGTCAGGGAATTATGGGCCCAGCAAAATAACTCCTACTATGGCCCAATGTTGTGCAAATTGTGCCCATATTTATATGTCATGCCTGCCAGCCGGGTGATCATGGGTTTGATGTTTGCGTCGAGACAGACTTTTAAAACTGACTTGGAGTTTCAGGCCGACCCAGCCTAAAATCAGTACAAGGAAAAATCACTGAAAGTGAAGATAGCTGGTGTGATAATGACATCACCCCTGGATTGCTGATTGGTCTGTAAGAATATGGATATAGCACCATATGTCCAACTCCTTAAGGTGGGTAAAGGACCTGTTAGTTTGACTCAAATGTATGTATTCATCACCTTTGCGTTGAGTTGAGTTGAGTTGGGTTAAGAACCGATATCACTGCACTCAGGAAATTCTCATACATGCTCCATCCCATAGTTCAACAGCCAGCAAAGAGTCATACTATTAATCGTTCCCAACGATATCTGATTAAACGTTCTCCTGGTCTTCCCTTTCAGTTTTGAGATTCTGGAACCCCTGCCGATCCCCTGCAATCTCATCCACATATGGGTTCTCAATCTGTTCCCCCGCCTTCTCCACCTGGTCCCACAAGCGCACGACCACCCTCCCCCTTGTCCAAAGGCAATCTACCACCAAGAGCTCACCTTTGCATTCTACTAATGACTTCTAAAGTGAATGAAAACAGTGTTCTAAACATGGGTGAAAGCAGTCTTGATACTTGCAGCAAACAGGTGAACATACATGGTGCATTCTACGGAGTCTGTGGTTGTCAAGCTCATTCCACGATCAGCAGAAGACAGAATACATTTTGTGACAGAAACCACCATTGACATTCATAAGACATTACCTAAATATCATGTCCCTGATTCTGGGACTTCTTTTGCTGGAAATGTTGACAAGCAGTCAGTATTACAGAAATAAATATTTATTGTAAAGGTGATAAAGAGGATCTCTTTGTGTTTTATACCAACTAAAGGTACTCAGTCTTTCGATAGATGTTAAGAGTATTTTTATTCTAGTAACATATTACTCTGTACATAACTGTGTGCTCTTCCATTCATGCCATATTTAGATTCTAGACTCCATAATTTCATTTCTCTTATATTCTTCTAATCACTCTGCCACATCTGGTTTCCTAATTCCTTCATTCCCTATGATATACCTTTTTTAAATCATTGTGCTAGATCTAAATTCATAATTCTATAATTTCATTCCTCTAATAAGTGTGCCACATCTAGATTCATAATTCTATAACTTCATTCCTCTAATCAGTGCGACACATTTAGATTTTAATTCTATAATTCCATTCCGCTAATCATTTTGCCACATCTAGATTCTAATTCTATAAATCCATTCCTCTAATCAGTATGCCATATATAAATTCTTAATTCTGTTTGCTTTACATTTACTTTTGCAACTGGTGGTCGAAAAGCAGAGACGTTTTTCTTGCCACTTTCTACACCCAATAATACCTATGTATTATTGTACTATACAGCTCCACATTGATAGGTAACAGCCATCCCTTTTCCAATTAAACATTTATATTCTTATTGTTTACTGTAGTTGTTGAACCGAAGTTGCCAGTTTGCAAACTGTTGTTTTGACCATATTTAATATTTAATCTGTGTTTTGTGCAGGTTTTTTGCGATGTTATCTATCTGACTGTTTCTTGGTCTTCCTCAAGCTTGAAAGATCTGACATACTAGTTTAGAAGGCACACAGATGTACTGTACTTTACAAGACTCCATTAACAATATATTGTGTTTTGTTTTGAACAAATGTATAATATCAACTCTTGTTTTGTACTGAACTTTACAATGCAAAGAGAGGGGGATGTGATATGACTATTGTTGTTACATCTTTCAAATCAAATGAAATGTTAACAAACCTTATTGTCAAGTGAAAATTGAAAAATAACAACCACTATAAGCAAATAGTAAATGTTGCGCTAACACTTATGAAATGAGGTAAAAATTTAAAAAGGGCACATTAAAAAATACTTATATAAGCAGATGGGAGAAAAATCTGGCGCACATTGATTTCATCAGACCATGGGGGATACATGAACAAAGACCGTGACAGGAAATTCAATTACAGTTTGAAATTAACAAAGAGAAATACACAAATAATGCATAAAGAAAGACAGCCATAGCTTTCTCCATAATACCAACACTTTACCAATCTTATCAACCCAGTTTAAGTTTAAACAGATCCCAATATACTTAACTGTATAATTCTGTAATTACAATTTAAAATCCATTTCACACAGTGTACCAGGATTTCTAAACAGCTTCTTCCCATTGAAATTTACCGATCTTGCCAGATCGTTTTCCACAGATATTCTACAACCTTTATAAACACATTTGTCATACAAGCCCTTCAATCTATCTAAAACCATGTGCCAGAAAATGTCAATCTATTAAAAATCATTTACCATAAAACTCAAATCTATCTACAACCATTTACCATAATATTCTAATCTGTCTAAAAGCATTTACCTCCAAGCCAAAATTTGTTAAAACCACTTTACCATACAAGTCTAATATGTCTAAAACCATTTACCATCAAACCCAAATCTACTAAAACCAATGTGTACTAAACTTTCCCAATTTGTCAAAACTCAGTGTTTCAGAGAAACTGCCCACTCAGTTGTGTGAATCAAGTAATTCCCGAGAAACTCTTCATTTATTAAAAACAACTTCCCTCATAAATTCTCCAAGATGGGTGCAATAATTTCCCTTCCCTAGTCCTTCTGAGCAATTTTCCATATAAATGCTGAGTCTTTAAAAACAAACCTTTCATTGACACATCTCTTTTTCGGAACCATTTTTCACAGAAATTCTTCCGTCTTCCAAGGTTTCTTCTTCTGCCATTCATCTCCCAACGATGCATAGACCTTCAACCAGCCCACATCAACTTCTTTGTAGATGTGTTCATGGATGTTGCAACTCACTTTTCTGTGGGATGTGGTGCCAGGCCCATGACAACCCCAGCGGATGTCTCTTGTAATATGCAAGAAAAGCTAGAGTGTCTCTATTCATTGCTTCTATTATAGGCTCTGGTAACTTACTGGTGATCTTATTTAACTACTTTCTATAAAAGCTATTGAAGACAATGATCATTAACCCAAACATTTCCCAGTTTTACTAAACCAACTTCCCACAAAACCCCTAAAACAGTGTTCAAACAATGTAAAACTCTTACCAGAGAAATGGTATAAATGCACTGCTAACAAGAAGCTCAATTCAACACTTGCAAACCATCCCCTTTTGTCTCAGAAAGTTGTTATATTGTTCAACCCTACCCTAAGTACGAACGAACGAACGAACGAAAATCTTTATTTTCAAAGGGTTAAGAATTAGGCACGCAGGCCCGTATTAAGTATTATAAAGTATTAATTTAGAGCATACTGTGTCAGACAGTAACATCTTAACATCCTTCTTCAAAGACAGTATTTACAATAGACAATAACGCCTTCTAACCAGCATGGTTACCATTATAAAGTAACAATTGGGTGCACCCCAAAAAAATTCAAAATGCTGCCTACAACAGAATACTTACAGCATAATAATCAACTATGATGATGCAACAGTCAACGTAAAAGTTAGTTAGTTGCATATCCTTTACAGGACGTCGCAGTCAATGCCAGCATCTTTTGGCTGTTTGTGATGTCTTGGCAAGTTTACGTTCAGTAGTTTGCCATTGCTTTCTCAACGGCCAGCACTCATACCATTTTATAAAAACCAACACAAGGCGGTCTACTGCCAAATCGCCCGCACCTGTTTTTCGAACGCGGTATGCAAGATTATGAACCGAGTCGAGGTAAAACCATCACATTAATTCCTCGAGAATAAGTTTATGAACTGTCACAAGGCTATGCTAGAGTGACACAACCAAAAATAAAGTGATTATAGACACTTGCACTGAAAAACCTGGCATAACACAAACTGCTGTAGACTGACTGGGAAATATGGGAAATACAGTCTCCCCTCAGTGAAAGTTCGGTGTTAGTTCTGTGCATCTGTTTGCTTGCACCACATTGTGCAATGTCTCTGACAGGTGAGCATCAGTGCCTTCTGTGTCAGTGTCCCTCACAATAATCTCTTGTATTCACATTCTGCTGTATCACACATTACTTGTTACATTAATATTGTTCTGTATGATCCAAACTTGTTACAGTCATAACTCTGTGCCGTACAATAACCTGTTATATTGTGCTGAACTGTATATCATTTGTAACACTCATTGTACTGTATCATACATGTACTGTTACATTCATATTGCACTTTATTATACATAAAGTGTTACATTATTATTGCACTGAATCATACATAAACTGTTATATTCATATTGTTCTTATCTTACAGAACCAGTTACATTTGTATTGTTCTGTGTCTTACATAACTAGCTACATTCATATTGGTCCGTATCTTACATACAATGTTACAATCATCTTGTACTGTATCTTACACAAACTGCTACATTCATACTGTTTTATAACATATGCAACCTGTTACATTCAAACTAAACTGTATCATAGATAACTTTCTGCATTAATATGTTCTGAATCACACATCAACATTATTACTGTACTGTATCATACAACAATCATTACATTCATGATGTACTGTATCACAATCAATTGTTACATTCATACTGTACTGTATAACACATCAACTGTTACATTCATACTGTACTGTATAACACATCAACTGTTACATTCATACTGTACTGTATAACACATCAACTGTTACATTCATACTGTACTGTGTCATACATCAACTGTTACATTCATACTGTACTGTGTCACACATCAACTGTTACATTCATACTGTACTGTGTCACACATCACCTGTTATATTCATACTGTACTGTGTCACACATCAACTGTTACATTCATACTGTACTGTGTCACACATCAACTGTTACATTCATACTGTACTGTGTCACACATCAACTGCTACATTCATACTGTACTGTGTCACACATCAACTGTTACATTCATACTGTACTGTGTCACACATCAACTGTTACATTCATACTGTACTGTGTCACACATCACCTGTTACATTCATACTGTACTGTATAACACATCAACTGTTACATTCATACTGTACTGTGTCACACATCAACTGTTACATTCATACTGTACTGTGTCATACATCAACTGTTACATTCATACTGTACTGTGTCACACATCACCTGTTACATTCATACTGTACTGTATCACACATCAACTGTTACATTCATACTGTACTGTATAACACATCAACTGTTACATTCATACTGTACTGTGTCACACATCAACTGTTACATTCATACTGTACTGTGTCACACATCAACTGTTACATTCATACTGTACTGTGTCACACATCACCTGTTACATTCATACTGTACTGTGTCACACATCAACTGTTACATTCATACTGTACTGTGTCACACATCAACTGTTACATTCATACTGTACTGTGTCACACATCAACTGCTACATTCATACTGTACTGTGTCACACATCAACTGTTACATTCATACTGTACTGTGTCACACATCAACTGTTACATTCATACTGTACTGTGTCACACATCACCTGTTACATTCATACTGTACTGTATAACACATCAACTGTTACATTCATACTGTACTGTGTCACACATCAACTGTTACATTCATACTGTACCGTGTCATACATCAACTGTTACATTCATACTGTACTGTGTCACACATCACCTGTTACATTCATACTGTACTGTATCACACATCAACTGTTACATTCATACTGTACTGTGTCACACATCAACTGTTACATTCATACTGTACTGTGTCACACATCAACTGTTACATTCATACTGTACTGTGTCACACATCAACTGTTACATTCATACTGTACTGTGTCACACATCAACTGTTACATTCATACTGTACTGTGTCACACATCAACTGTTACATTCATACTGTACTGTGTCACACATCAACTGTTACATTCATACTGTACTGTGTCACACATCAACTGTTACATTCATACTGTACTGTGTCACACATCAACTGTTACATTCATACTGTACTGTGTCACACATCAACTGTTGCATTCATACTGTACTGTGTCACACATCACCTGTTGCATTCATACTGTACTGTGTCACACATCAACTGTAACATTCATACTGTACTGTATCACACATCAACTGTAACATTCATACTGTACTGTATCACACATCAACTGTAACATTCATACTGTACCACACATCACCTGTTACATTCATACTGTACTGTATCACACATCAACAGTTACATTCATACTGTACTGTATCACACATCAACTGTTACATTCATACTGTACTGTGTCACACATAAGCCACAACAGATCATAGTAAAGAATGAAGCAGAGCTATGCGCAACCAACTGGTCACTAAACCATAAGTATTGATACTCTCTGACATATTCTGAGAGAGACAGAGCACATACGAGCATCTGCTGAGTGATGTGATATCGGCGATGAATGACTAGTGTGGCAAACATTGTGAACTATATAAAATAAAGTTGTTGCATATCCTTTACAGGATGTAGCAGTCAACCCCAGCATTTTTTGACTGTTCGTGATTCCTGGGCAAGTTTACACTCAGCAGTTTATCATTGCTTTCTGAATGACCGGCACCCACACCATTCCTAAAACCAACGTAAGGTGGCCTGCTGCCAAATTGTTCACAGCTGTGTTTTGAACGTGGGTATGCAGGATTACGAACTGTATCCGTAACCCTTTCACCATGGAGCCGGATACTGTACTATATACAAACTCATAAACAATTCAAGGGATACGTCGATGAGCTACAGAAGGAAAACATCACAGTTCTCAATAATCTTCCAAAAATAAAATAATTTTAAAAAATCAAAACAAACACACAATTAAAAGCAACTTTTGTTACAGCATGCTGGTGTCTCTGGAAGGATTTTAGAAGGGCTGAGAGTTAAAGGTCGCTTGCAGCTTGAGCAGTTGCCATGGCGAGTGCAGGCTAAAGGTTTGATTTCACCCGATAAGAGAAAAATTCTTTGCCTCACTGGAGATCTGACCCTAAGTCTCCTGACTGAGATACTGGTAATCTAACTGTTCAGCGAAAAGTTTTCTCATTAAAACTATTAAACAAATGCAAAAATATTGAGGTATTATAATGAAATATTTTCCAACTAAATGTCATCTTCTTAGCTTAAC
Organism: Cepaea hortensis; assembly: GCA_963921405.1. NCBI lineage: Eukaryota > Metazoa > Mollusca > Gastropoda > Stylommatophora > Helicidae > Cepaea > Cepaea hortensis. The sequence goes on along the minus strand of OY992880.1, from coordinate 130,030,720 downwards.
AAAGAAAGTTGAGAGTTATTTACATGAAGGTAACTTTTTTATTGTTTAAACTAAGAAAATTACATTTTGTGGAAATATATTTCATTGTGTTTATAAGTTAGCTGCCTGTCCTCTACAGTTTTGTCACAGTCAACCACAACATTCATTGGCTGTTTGTGGTTTCCTAGCTTCTTTTATGTTACAAAGTTTGTCATTGTTTTCTGAATGGCTGACGCTCAACCACTGTGAGAATAAAAGCAAAGCAATCTTATCCCAAAATGTCTGTGGCTGACTTCATATTATTTGTTAGTATCCTTGAGTTTTATTAATTTTGTATTTGTTTTCTTATAAATCTCTAAGGCACGTGACCTTAATGATCACTGCAAGAAGTACACAATGACAAATGTAGTGATATATGTAATATAACCGTCATTAACGTTTTCTAGAAATACAGTGAACCATGTGGTTGGCAAAATATGCAGCGGGTTATGACACTTTCTTAACTCTTTAAGTCCCAAGCTGTTATGTTAACCCATTCAATCCTGTTTTAATTTAAATAACAAATGCCTGGAGCCACAGAGAGAGGAAAAGCTGGGATATAGTGGGTTCAATGTAAAAGAAGTTAAGAAGTGCATATCACATATGGAATAACCGACAGATGCATGGTTGCACTGTTTTGTTTGGTACACAATTATTAAACAAACAATTGTAGACATGCATAATTAGCAAATTTCCAGCAGACAGCAAGCAGACACATTAACTAGTACATTAAAAACACATGCCGTGGTAGGTGTCATTTCTGTACATTTTCTAATTATCACAAGCATCGGAAAGAGGCAGCCATAATATTTTGGTCACATTATGAGAAGAGAAAAATGAACATTTTGTGACAATTGGAAAGATTTATAGAGAGACAGAGGAAGACAATTTGTGACAGCCTGTTGTCATAGCATGGAAAGGTGTCAGCATACAAACTGGTGGAAGCTGTGGTTGTGTAATGGCAAGATGCTGACCTGCCGGTCCAGTGAACAAGGGTTTGAATCACATTGGGCAGGTTTTAAAAAAATGACCTGGGCTTTTCGGTTGACCTAACCTAAAATGACTACCAGGAAATGTCTTGGGAAGCAGACACTGCATGATACTGACCACATCAATCACTGAGTGCCGATTGTGATTTTAAAAGATATGGGTCAAGCACCTTAAGACTTTTAAAAGGGTCCTTTTCTATTATTAACACAAACTGATACATGAATGATCACCCATGCCGGTCGGCTAGGCACTTGATGATGACATTTTAAAAGAGATATCTGTCTATAACTTCAGCTGTAACTTCTCAATTCCCAATACATTTTATCTTTGTGATATCTGGAAACTATGGATACATTGCCGCTATTTTTTATTCTTTATATAAATTCCCGCCGGTCTCTCTGGACGAGGGGTTACACCACTTTCTCCGTAATCCCATTTATCACGCAGAGTCTCATATCGGGCGAGAACTGGGAGCGGTTCGTCCCCCCCGCTGGCGACTTGCGGGATAACTGAGCCGGCAGCTCAGAAAGCAATGACAAACTACTGAGCGTAATCTTGCCAAGAAATCAACAGACAGCTGAAAGATGCTGCTGTTGACAGCGATGTCCTGTAAAAGGATATGCGAATAAAAAAAAAAATATAAATTCCCAGTTTGGAGTTTATAATGGCTTACTATAGTAAAGGATTTAACTAACATGCCATTTGATACGCTGAAGTGAAGTTTGTGCCCACAGTTTGGGAAACAAAGAATGACAATGAAGAGAAGTGGATAGCTCACAGAACTAACCATGGAAGATCAAATCATAGAACTAATCATGGAAGATGAAATCACAGAACTAATCATGGAAGATGAACTCACAGAACTAACCATGGAAGATGAAATCACAGAACTAACCATGGAAGATGAAATCACAGAACTAACCATGGAAGATCAAATCATAGAACTAACCATGGAAGATGAACTCACAGAACTAACCATGGAAGATGAAATCACAGAACTAACCATGGAAGATGAAATCACAGAACTAACCATGGAAGATGAAATCACAGAACTAACCATGGAAGATGAAATCACAGAACTAACCATGGAAGATCAAATCATAGAACTAACCATGGAAGATGAACTCACAGAACTAACCATGGAAGATGAACTCACAGAACTAACCATGGAAGATGAAATCACAGAACTAACCATGGAAGATGAAATCACAGAACTAACCATGGAAGATGAAATCACAGAACTAACCATGGAAGATGAAATGACAAAACTAACCATGGAAGCCATGGAAAAGGAAATCACAGAACTAAAACCAGGGAAGATGAAATCATGGAACTAACCCTGGAAGATGAAATCCCAGAACTAATCATAGAAAATGAAATCACAGAACTAACAACAGAAGATGAAATCACAGAATTAACCAGGAAGAAAATGAACATTAGGAGAACAAAACCTTGGTGAAAAATAGGGTTGGGGGAGTGCAAAAGGGGGGGGGGGATGAATCAAATAATAGGGTCTCACACTGTGTAGGGATACAAACCCTAAGGGAACACATCTTAGGAACCAATCTAAGGGAACACACCCTAGGGAAACAAACCCTAGAGAAAGTAATTCCAGAGAAACAAACCCTAGTGAGACGAATCCTGAAGAAACCAACCCTACATGACCAAATCCTGGAGAACAAATCCTGGTGAGACTAACCCCGGTAAAAACAACACTAGGAAAACAAACTCTATTGGAACAAACGCTAGAGAAGAAAACTCCAGAAAAGCAAACCCTAGTGAAATGAACTCTGAAGAAACCAACCCTGCATGACCAAATCCTGGAGAAACTCTAGTGGAGCAAATCCTAGTGAGACTAACCCTGGTAGGAAAACAAACCCTGGAGAAACGAGCTCTAGTGGAACAAACCCCGATTGAACAAATGCTATTAGAACAAAAGCTACGAGAATCCAAGGGGAACAAACCCAGGTGAAACAAACACTAGGGGAACAAACTCCACCGAAACTAACTCCAGGGGAACACATCCTGGAGAAACAGATCCTGGTTAACCAAGGTCTGGAGAATAAAACCCCGGTTTAACAAATCATGGTTGACCAAGGTCTGGAGAATAAATCCTGGCAAAACAAATCCTAGAGAATAAAACCAAAGAGAAATAAATTCTAAGGGAACAAATTCTGGCGAACACAATGATAGTGAAACAAACCCTGTAGAAACAAACCCTATGGCAAACAACCCTGGTGAGAGAAACCTTAGTAGAACAAATCTGGAGAAACAAATTCTACAGACACACACCATGGAGAAATAAATCCTAGAGACACAAACCCTGGAGAAACAAATTCTATGGAGAAAACCCTCAAGAGAAAACCTTAGTAGAACAATACTGGAGAAATAAATGCTAGAGACTCAAACCTTGGAGAAACAAATCCTAGAGATGCAAACACTGGAGAAACAAATGCTAGAGATTCAAACACTGGAGAAACAAATGCTAGAGATACAAACCCTGGAGAAACAAATCCTAGAGATACAAACCATGGAGATACAAATCCTAGAGACATAAACCCTGGAGAAACAAATGCTAGAGATATAAACTCTGAAGAAACAAATGCTAGAGATACAAACCCTGGAGAAACAAATTCTATGGAGAAAACCCTAGTAGAACAATACTGGAGAAATAAATGCTAGAGATACAAACCCTGGAGAAACAAATCCTAGAGATACAAACCATGGAGAAACAAATCCTAGAGACACAAACCCTGGAGAAACAAATGCTAGAGATATAAACTCTGAAGAAACAAATGCTAGAGATATCAATCCTGGAGAAACAAATGCTAGAGGCACAAACCCTGGAGAAACAAATTCTAGAGGCACAAACCCTGGAGAAACAAATGCTAGAGACACAAACCCTGGAGAAACAAATCCTAGAGATACAAACCCTGGAGAAACAAATTCTATAGGGAAAACCCTCAAGAGAAAAATCATAGTAGAACAATACTGAAGAAATGAATGCTAGAGACTCAAACCCTGGAGAAACAAATCCTAGAGATACAAACTATGGAGAAACAAATTCTATAGGGAAAACACCCTCAAGAAAAAAACTTTAGTAGAATACTGGAGAAATAAATGCTAGAAACACAAACCCTAGAGAAACAAGTCCTAGTGATACAAACCCTGGAGAAACAAGCCCCAGTGATACAAATCCTGGAGAAAGTATTCCTAGAGATACAAACCCTGGAGAAACAAGTCCTAGAGATACAAACCCCGGAGAAACAAGTCCTAGTGACACAAACCCTGGAGAAATAAATCCTAGTGATACAAATGCTGGAGAAACAAATTGTAGAGATATAAACCCTGGAGAAACAAATCCTAATGATACAAACCCTGCCAAAGCAAATTCTAGAAATACAAACACTGGAGAAGCAAATTCTATGGGGAAAACACCTTGGAGAGAAAAACATTTGTAGAACAAACATGGAGAAACAAATACTCAGGGAAGAAAGTCTGGAGTCACAAACCCTCTTGGAACAAACCCTAAGGGAACAATTCTTAATTGAACAAACTCTAGGGAAATGGATCCTAAGGGAGAAAACTATAAAAAACTATTAGAGAATGAACCCCGGATAAACAACCTGTGAGCTAGTTAGTTAGTCCCCATATTGCTCCGTTCCTGTGCCAGTGAATATCACAAAATGCTCCTCACTGCCCCATGTGAACAATGGAATAGACAGGAGTGTCGGAAAACCAACAGCCCGCACAGGTACACTGTGCATAATGCCGCCGCCAGAATGCAAACACAAAAGTCCTCCACGAAAAATACAGTTCATCATCGATGAAAACGGCAGTCACCAGAAAGACTTCATTGACCTGGGTTTTATCCCATATGGCTCGGTCTCTTTCTGCAGGGCGACCCACCGAAAGCGTCACGCAAAGCACAAACTCTGTAGCTACAGTGACGACTCCCAGGAGTCTCCTGAAAAAATGCACTCGTGAACCGAAAAGGCAAACCAGTCAATCCAGCAATAGCTGGCCGTCATCGTTCAGAACATGGAGTTCACGCAAAAACAACTGTGGACAGATGCAAAAGCATTCCACGCGAAATTCACAGCTCACAGTGTCGCGCCACGCACTCACTCAGTAGCAGGCCGACGGAACCATAGCCTCCTTAGTCGCCTCTTACGACGTGCATGGTAGGCAACAGTGTTACTATTCTTTGCTCCCCCGTATGGGTCCCGGCAACACACTGCGAGTTAAACACCAGAGGAACAAAACACCCCCTACCTCCTCCAAAAAGCAACTTAGAAGAAACCCTCACATGGCATGGGAACAAACCTTTTGTGGTGTAACCTCTGTGATATTAATTCCTGTGGAATCAAATCCTGGGCTTCAATTATAGAAGGCTAGTCCAGAGATGCCCATAAAACATTGAATAAAATACAGCATGCAGAAGAAAACAGAAGAATTCTCATATACATGCAAAACAAAATGATACACAAAAGAGAACATATCTAAATCAAAATACAAAGCAACCAAGCAGAGTAAACATATGATACTATGAAGAAACCACTCTGAGCAAAATGGCATAAATGAATGATTGAAAAAAACAAAAACACTTACCTGATTTTTTAAATGGAGCATTACAAAATGGATCGGAAGAATCTGAACCGGACATCACTAAATCTTCCCGACTTTTAACATTGGAAATACCTGTGAGATGAGAACATGGAGACAAATTCAGCATTCATCTTGCAGGAAGTAAGTAAAGGACCTTTCCTTTCACATGCCTGATGGCACATCGGACATAAGGTGCTAGATATTTGTATAGACCAACTGGCACTCAGTGGCTGATGTGGTCAATATCCTGCCAGCTGCCTTTACTTGCCAAGACATTTCCTTGGTACTCATTTTAGGATGAGTCCATCTGCGAGTCCAAATTAATTTTAAAAATCTGTCTTGATGTGGATACAAACCCAGGACAACCAAGCCAGCGGCCTCTGAGCTACCATGGATCTTGCATTTTGATACAATAAAATCAATCTCTTCATCCACAAGTTAGACTGGCTTTGAGGTATGGCATCTGTCCCTAACTAGAAAGTAATGCATTCAATCCTCTCAAAGGATCCTAAAGCCAGACTGGCTTTGAGGTATGGCATCTGTCCCTAACTAGAAAGTAATGCATTCAATCCTCTCAAAGAATCCTAAAGCCATACTTCCTTCTATCTCTGGGTGGTGTGTTAGATACTTAACCTTCTTGGGCAAGAGTAAATGATAGGCAGGTTGTTCGGTGGGTTATGAATGCTATGGAAGACTGACTGTTAACTCTAAAAGTCCAATGCATTGATGTTCAAGTCATCTAAGCCCTGAAAAGGTTCATACTCAGACTACCCATGACTATTGATGTTCAGGAAGGTGATGCTGAGACTTCTCCTATGAAGATTGATGTTCTATCTTCCGGTCGCCAACATGGCGGTTAGGCATTGAACTGTTGGGGCCTGTGGCGTGTTTACGCCTGTGGCTACGGTTTGCAATCACATTTTCCTCGTGTTGGTCTGGTAGTACATGGTTCCGTCGCCCGGCTACTGAGTGAGTGCGTGGGCGACACCGTGAGCTGTGAAATTCGCTTGGAATGCTTTTACATCTGTCCTGTACAATGACCTGCATGTTCGGAACAATGGCTACCGGCTGTTGCTGAATTGACTGATTTACCCTTTCTGTTCACGAGTGCATTTTTCGGGAGACTCCTGGGAGTCGGCACTGAAGCTGCAGAGTTTGTGCTTTGTGCGACACTTTCGGCAGGTCGCCCTGCGGTAAGAGACCGAGCCATGTTAGAAAACCTGGGCCAATGAGATCTTTCTGGTGACTGCCGAGTCCATCGACGATGAACTGTGGTATTCGTGGATGAATTTTGTGTTGGCATTCTGGCGGTGGCATTATGCACAGTGTACCTGTGTGGTCTTGTTGGATTGCCGAGACTCCTGTCTATTCCACTTTTCACATTGGACAGTGGAGAGCATTTTGTGTGATGTTCGCTGGCATGGGATTGGAGCACAATGGGGACAACCCGTTGCCATGAAGTTGGAACCTCAACTAACTAACTAACTAACTAGATTGATGTTCAGAAAGGTTGATGCTGAAACTTCTCCCATGACCACTGATGTTTAGAAAGGTTTATAATGAGATTTCTCCCATGACCACTGATGTTCAGAAAGGTTGATAATAGACTTCTCCCATGACAATTGATGTTCAGAAAGGTTGATAATGAGACTTCTCCCATGATCATTGATGTTCAGAAAGGTTGATAATAGACATCTCCCATGACCACTGATGTTCAGAAAGGTTGATAATGAGACTTCTCCCATGACCACTGATGTTCAGGTTATTTGAGCCCTGAAAATATTGATGCTGAAACTTCTCCCATGACCACTGATGTTCAGAAAGGTTGATAATAGACTTCTCCCATGACCACTGATGTTCAGAAAGGTTGATAATAGACTTCTCCCATGACCATTGATGTTCAGAAAGGTTGATAATGAGACTTCTCCCATGACTACTGATGTTCAGAAAGGTTGATAATGAGGCTTCTCCCATGACCACTGATGTTCAGAAAGGTTGATAATGAGACTTCTCCCATGACCACTGATGTTTAGATAGGTTGATAATGAGACTTCTCCCATGACTATTGATGTTCAGGAAGGTGATGCTGAGACTTCTCCTATGAAGATTGATGTTCTATCTTCCGGTCGCCAACATGGCGGTTAGGCATTGAACTGTTGGGGCCTGTGGCGTGTTGGGGCCTGTGGCGTGTTTACGCCTGTGGCTATGGTTTGCAATCACATTTTCCTCGTGTTGGGCTGGTAGTACATGGTTCCGTCGCCCGGCTACTGAGTGAGTGCGTGGGCGACACCATGAGCTGTGAAATTCACGTGGAATGCTTTTACATCTGTCCTGTACAATGACCTGCATGTTCGGAACAATGGCTACCGGCTGTTGCTGAATTGACTGATTTACCCTTTCGGTTCACAAGTGCATTTTTCGGGAGACTCCTGGGAGTCGGCACTGAAGCTGCGGAGTTCGTGCTTTGTGCGACACTTTCGGCAGGTCACCCTGCGGCAAGAGACCGAGCCATGTGAGAAAACCTGGGTCAATGAGATCTTTCTGGTGACTGCCGAGTCCATCGACGATGAACTGTGGTATTCGTGGATGAATTTTGTGTTGGCATTCTGGCGGTGGCATTATGCACAGTGTACCTGTGTGGGCTTGTTGGATTGCCGAGACTCCTGTCTATTCCACTTTTCACATTGGACAGTGGAGAGCATTTTGTGTGATGTTCGCTGGCATGGGATTGGAGCACAATGGAGACAACCCGTTGCCATGAAGTTGGAACCTCAACTAACTAACTAACTAACTAGATTGATGTTCAGAAAGGTTGATGCTGAAACTTCTCCCATGACCACTGATGTTTAGAAAGGTTTATAATGAGATTTCTCCCATGACCACTGATGTTCAGAAAGGTTGATAATAGACTTCTCCCATGACCATTGATGTTCAGAAAGGTTGATAATGAGACTTCTCCCATGACCACTGATGTTCAGAAAGGTTGATAATAGACTTCTCGCATGACCACTGATGTTCAGAAAGGTTGATAATGAGACTTCTCCCATGACCACTGATGTCCAGAAAGGTTGATAATAGACTTCTCCCATGACCACTGATGTTCAGAAAGGTTGATAATAGACTTCTCCCATGACCACTGATGTTCAGAAAGGTTGATAATAGACTTCTCCCATGACCACTGATGTTCAGAAAGGTTGATAATGAGACTTCTCCCATGACCACTGATGTTCAGGTTATTTGAGCCCTGAAAATATTGATGCTGAAACTTCTCACATAACCACTGATGTTTAGAAAGGTTGATAATGAGATTTCTCCCATGACCACTGATGTTCAGACTGGTTGATAATAGACTTCTCCCATGACCACTGATGTTCAGAAAGGTTGATAATGAGGCTTCTCCCATGACCACTGATGTTCAGATAGGTTGATAATGAGACTTCTCCCATGACTATTGATGTTCAGGAAGGTGATGCTGAGACTTCTCCTATGAAGATTGATGTTCTATCTTCCGGTCGCCAACATGGCGGTTAGGCATTGAACTGTTGGGGCCTGTGGCGTGTTTACGCCTGTGGCTACGGTTTGCAATCACATTTTCCTCGTGTTGGACTGGTAGCACATGGTTCCGTCGCCCGGCTACTGAGTGAGTGCGTGGGCGACACCGTGAGCTGTGAAATTTGCGTGGAATGCTTTTACATCTGTCCTGTACAATGACCTGCATGTTCGGAACAATGGCTACCGACTGTTGCTGAATTGACTGATTTACCCTTTCGGTTCACGAGTGCATTTTTCGGGAGACTCCTGGGAGTCGGCACTGAAGCTGCGGAGTTCGTGCTTTGTGCGACACTTTCGGCAGGTCGCCCTGCGGTAAGAGACCGAGCCATGTGAGAAAACCTGGGTCAATGAGATCTTTCTGGTGACTGCCGAGTCCATCGACGATGAACTGTGGTATTTGTGGATGAATTTTGTGTTGGCATTCTGGCGGTGGCATTATGCACAGTGTACCTGTGTGGGCTTGTTGTATTGCCGAGACTCCTGTCTATTCCACTTTTCACATTGGACAGTGGAGAGCATTTTGTGTGATGTTCGCTGGCATGGGATTGGAGCACAATGGGGACAACCCGTTGCCATGAAGTTGGAACCTCAACTAACTAACTAACTAACTAACTAGATTGATGTTCAGAAAGGTTGATGCTGAAACTTCTCCCATGACCACTGATGTTTAGAAAGGTTTATAATGAGATTTCTCCCATGACCACTGATGTTCAGAAAGGTTGATAATAGACTTCTCCCATGACCATTGATGTTCAGAAAGGTTGATAATGAGACTTCTCCCATGACCACTGATGTTCAGAAAGGTTGATAATAGACTTCTCCCATGACCACTGATGTTCAGAAAGGTTGATAATAGACTTCTCCCATGACCACTGATGTTCAGAAAGGTTGATAATGAGACTTCTCCCATGACCACTGATGTTCAGGTTATTTGAGCCCTGAAAATATTGATGCTGAAACTTCTCACATAACCACTGATGTTTAGAAAGGTTGATAATGAGATTTCTCCCATGACCACTGATGTTCAGACTGGTTGATAATAGACTTCTCCCATGACCACTGATGTTCAGAAAGGTTGATAATGAGGCTTCTCCCATGACCACTGATGTTCAGATAGGTTGATAATGAGACTTCTCCCATGACTATTGATGTTCAGGAAGGTGATGCTGAGACTTCTCCTATGAAGATTGATGTTCTATCTTCCGGTCGCCAACATGGCGGTTAGGCATTGAACTGTTGGGTCCTGTGGCGTGTTTACGCCTGTGGCTACAGTTTGCAATCACATTTTCCTCGTGTTGGACTGGTAGTACATGGTTCCGTCGCCCGGCTACTGAGTGAGTGCGTGGGCGACACCGTGAGCTGTGACATTTGCGTGGAATGCTTTTACATCTGTCCTGTACAATGACCTGCATGTTCGGAACAATGGCTACCGGCTGTTGCTGAATTGACTGATTTACCCTTTCGGTTCACAAGTGCATTTTTCGGGAGACTCCTGGGAGTCGGCACTGAAGCTGCGGAGTTCGTGCTTTGTGCGACACTTTCGGCAGGTCGCCCTGCGGTAAGAGACCGAGCCATGTGAGAAAACCTGGGTCAATGAGATCTTTCTGGTGACTGCCGAGTCCATCGATGATGAACTGTGGTATTCGTGGATGAATTTTGTGTTGGCATTCTGGCGGTGGCATTATGCACAGTGTACCTGTGTGGGCTTGTTGGATTGCCGAGACTCCTGTCTATTCCACTTTTCACATTGGACAGTGGAGAGCATTTTGTGTGATGTTCGCTGGCATGGGATTGGAGCACAATGGGGACAACCCGTTGCCATGAAGTTGGAACCTCAACTAACTAACTAACTAACTAGATTGATGTTCAGAAAGGTTGATGCTGAAACTTCTCCCATGACCACTGATGTTTAGAAAGGTTTATAATGAGATTTCTCCCATGACCACTGATGTTCAGAAAGGTTGATAATAGACTTCTCCCATGACCATTGATGTTCAGAAAGGTTGATAATGAGACTTCTCCCATGACCACTGATGTTCAGAAAGGTTGATAATAGACTTCTCCCATGACCACTGATGTTCAGAAAGGTTGATAATAGACTTCTCCCATGACCACTGATGTTCAGAAAGGTTGATAATAGACTTCTCCCATGACCACTGATGTTCAGGTTATCTGAGCCCTGAAAATATTGATGCTGAAACTTCTCCCATGACCACTGATGTTCAGAAAGGTTGATAATAGACTTCTCCCATGACCACAGATGTTCAGAAATGTTGATAATGAGACTTCTCCCATGACCACTGATGTTCAGAAAAGTTGATAATGAGGCTTCTCCCATGACCACTGATGTTCAGGTTATTTGAGGCCTGAAAATATTGACGTTGAGACTTCTCCCATGACCTGGTACAGAAATATAGTTCTCTTTCCCTTCTCCAAGTTCAGAAACCAATGTGGTGTACACGATTGCTACAGGAACTTCCCATCAGCGGAGTGGCTTATTAGGATATAACCAGATGATGACTGAACACAGTAGATACAAATCAGCTGAAATTAGGCCATGGCTCAGAGAGGATGGAGGTTCTGGTGTATGCAAGTTACAACTTCCTCACCAGTTAGAATTCATACATAGTTGCCCATGCAGGCCACAGCCCTGGCAAATTTAAAAAATGAGAGAACTAGGAATGTCACAGATACTGCTAAAGGGCTATGAAATATTTCACTGTTACGTATGGTCATGATATAATGAAGTGGGAAGTAACAGTTTCCTTTCTTGCTGCCTTTCCTTATCAGATAATTTCCTGAAAATTATCCGGCAACTATTTTACCAGGCTGGGTTGACACAGCCACACTGGTTGGTGAAATCTCCAGTTACAACTAGGGACTGAGCAAGGACCACTGATTTATTTTGGCAAACGAATTAATCATTGTAAATATATCACATTCAACACACTGACTGACCCCAACTTTCAGGTAAAACACACATGCAATGAAGTCATGTTTATAAATACATCATATTGAATTCACTCACTTGTATTTGAACCTCTTCGAATTTTATCAAACTCCTCCCCAAACATCATATCATCAGCATCTGTACCAAAGTTGTCATCAGAAAATGGATTCCATTCTGCAAGGTCAGCTGAGACAGGCCTAGCATACCTCTGAGAACCCCTGTCAATCAAAAATTAAATAAAGTTAATGTCAACACCTGGAAAAGACAAGTTTATAACTATGGACTTTATTTACATTAATATTTTCATTCAAAGGAGGTTTCAAAAGTGCTATTTTCAACAGAGAAACAATTTCAAACTGGTAAGCACCTTATGCCGGTCTCCGTGACCTAAAGGCTTGCGAACGTGATTCGTGAATCGCTTACCACGCGTTCGAAACACAGCGGCGACCGATTTGGCAGCAGACCATGTCGCGCTGGGGTTTTAAAGTGTTGGTATGGGAGCGGTTATTCAGAAAGCAATGGCAAACTACTGAACGTAAAACTTGCCAAGACAACAACAGCAGTAAATTGCTGGTGTTGACAGCGATGTCCTGTAAACAGGATATGAGAGGGAGAAAAAAAAAAGCACTTGATACTCAATTTGCCTCAAGGTGTGGAAAAGTGTCCCATTTAAGAAGTTCTGTCTGTCAGGTGATTACTAAACCGCGACTAAAAACCTGATGTCTGGGGAGAAGTGCAGTAGGTCATTATCAAACTGTAGACAATGAAGACACTTATATATAGTGTCAAAGTAAAAACACTTACATATAGTGTCAAAGTAAAGGACTTTTTTACATGCCTTAAGATGCAGAAAAGAACAAATGCATCCATACAACAAGATCTGAATATTGAAGAAGGTTGGCTACTAAAGATGATAAAACAAAGAAAATTAAAATATTTTGGTCACTTGAAACATGATGAAAGCTTGGAGAGAACAATGATGGAGGAGTGTATGCCTGAGAAGAGAGAAAGAGGAAGGCCAAAGAGAAGATGGGTGCAGGATGTGGCAGATAATCTCAGGATGGGTGTATCAGAAATGGGGCATTTTGTTTATGACTGAGCAGTTTTCCGGATGATTGTATGGAAGCGAGGTTCTGCAAAGGACATGCTACTGAATGAATGCTGCTTGCTTGTGTTCGTTGGCTTGAGCTCCAATGCGAAGTCCTGTATGTCGGATGAAGGCATCCTGTTGTCCAACATCAGTGTGATGTCATACAGAACCTGAGGTTTGTGTGAGTATCCGTTGTCCCATGTCTGGCTTATTGGTGTGCAGACTGGTGGTTCCTCGCCATACACTCTCCGACTTCGGAGGAATCGGCGATCCTACTGACTTTAGCCAGGACCCCGAAGGGACCTGTTGCCCAGGACGCTCGACGAGGACCCGTCAATAGGTCTTGGCCAGTATATAACCTGGCCGCCCTGGTGCCTTACTGAATGAATGAATGAATGAATGAATGAATGATACATTGAGCATATAGTGTAGACCCATATTTATAAAGAATAAGTGGCACATAGTGGTGAAGTGGTTAAGCCACATGCCACACACTCCAAAGGTTCTGGGTTCAATTCTGGGCTTCATCACTCAGTCTACAAGTGCAATTTTATCGGAGGCTAATGGGGTTTATTGCTGGCGCTACAAAGTTCATGTTTTGTGCCACGCTTTTAGCAGGCTGCTTCGTGGAAAGAGTCTGAGCCATATGGGAGCAAATATAGTGCATTGAAGTCAATCCTCTCTCATTTATACTTTAATGTTTGAAATTAGCAGCAGTAATTTTCTGTAGAGTTAAGCCAACTATTTACACTGACATGCTAATACAGCTCTTATGATGAACAGTTATACCAAATAGTTCCACAGATATCCCAGCTATTTCTCCTCTTATGCTATTTCCAGACATGTTAACTACTTTATACTAATCCCTCTCTCTTTATACTTTATACTAATCTCTCTCAGCCGCAAGAGAAATGTCAGGAACAGAACTCTGAAATGTTCTCTATTTTCATTGACCTTACCAAAGCTTTTTATACAGTCAGCAGAGAAGGACTGTGGAAGATTATAGCGAAATATGACTGTCCACGAAAGTTTGTCCAAATAGTACAGCTATTTCATGATGGCATGCAGGCAAGAGTACAGGAAAATAGTGAACTGTCTGAACCCTTTCCTGTCACCAATGGAGTGAAGCAAGGATGTGTCCTGGCACCAACACTGTTCAGCCTCATGTTTTCAGCTATGCTGAGGAATGCCTTCGAGAACAATGACACTGGAATAGACAACTACCTCATGGATGGAAAGTTGTTCAATCTCAGAAGACTGAAAGCCAAACCCAAAGCTAACAGCGAAACCGTCAGAGAGCTCCTGTTTGCTGATGATTGTGCTCTATATGCCAACTTAGAGGCAGGCATGCAACACAATGTTTCAGCTTTCTCACATGCCTATGCCAACTTTGGGCTCAATATCAACCAGGAGAAGACTGTAGTTATGTACTAGCCAGCTCCAGGGAATAATCACACCGTGCCGAATATCAAAGTGAATGGTCATAGACTAAATGTTGTGGACAAATTCACCTATCTTGGCAGCACTGTGTCACAAGCTACCACAATTGATGACAAAATGAATGCAAGAATCTCCAAGGCCAGCACGGCCTTTGGCAGACTGTGCAATAATATGCTTGTGAAACATGGACTGTTTATCAGCGTCATACTAGGAAATTAAACCACTTCAACACAGTCTGCCTTAGGAAGCTATTGAAGATGAAATGGCAAGACAAGATCCCTGACACTGAAGTTCTAGAAAGAGCATCCATGCCCAGTATCCACACTCTACTATTGAAGAATCAGATTCTTTGGGCTGGTCACTTAACTCGTATGCCAGATCACAGGCTCCCTAAACAAATATTTTACGGCTAGCTGCGTTGTGGTAAACGCTTCCAAGGCGGCCAGAGGAAACACTTTAAAGACACTGAAAATCTCACTGAAAGCTTTTGGAATTAATCTTGACATCTGGGAGACTGCTGCTAAAGACCGTAATTCATGGCGTGCATCATTACATAAGGGTGCAGTCACTTGTGAATCAACCAGGACTGCAAGAGCTGTGAAGAAAAGGCTGGACAGAAAAACCACTGTAGGAGATCCTCCTCCTGGAACGTCAAGCATTCTTTGCCCACATTGTCAAAGAACATTTCGAGCCAAAATAGGCCTTATCAGCCATCTTAGAACTCACGGCTCCATACTTTCAACCCCATGGATGAAATGAATGGTCATCATCATTCTTGATGGACAAACAACAACCAATCCCACTGTTATACCAACTATTTCCTCTCTTTTACTAATTCCAGTGTTCAGTCATTCATTATTCATCATGTGCCATGCCAGTAAGCATGGGCGGTCATGATTCGCCGTTTAACTTGATTACTAGATTCGTGGATCAGCTAATCTCGACCATGCCATGTAGTCAAGCCATCCAGGTATTTACTTCTCTGTCTTCCCATTGTTCTCTTCCCCTCAATCTTGCCAGTTGTCACTAAGTTCTCCAATTTATTTCTTCTCATAACATGACCAAAAAATTGTGACTGTCTACGTCTAATTTCTCTAATCAGTTTACGATTTTCATTTGTTTTTTGTAGGATTTGGTCGTTGGTTTTTCTGTTGGTCCATGGTATTCTTTGTATTTTCCTCAGAAACCACATTTCCACAACCATCAGATGTCTTTCAGCTTGACTGCTCATTGTCCATGCTTCACATTTATACAAAAGTACAGGCTCTATGTAGCACCTCAACACTCTTTTTCTTGTAGCAATTGACATCTTTTTATTGGTCAGTATGTTTTTAATCATGCAAAAGGCTATCTTCGCCATGGCGATTCTTGTTCTAATCTCCTCAAGGCATTTTCCATCAGATGCTATGACTGTTCAGAGATAATTGTACCGATTCACTTGTTTAAGAATATTACATTGAATTCCACTGTTATACAAACTATTTCCTCTCTTTTACTAACTCCATTGTTATACTAACTATTTCCTCTCTTTTACTAATTCCACTGTTATACAAACTTTTTCCTCTCTTTTACTAATTCCACTCTTATACCAAATATTTCCTCTCTTTTACAAACTCCACTGTTATACCAACTATTTCCTCTCTTTTACCAATTCCACTGTTACACTATTTCCTCTCTTTTACTATTTCTACTCTTATACCAACTATTTCCTCTCTTTTACTAATTCCACTGTTATACAAACTATTTCCTCTCTTATACTAATTCCACTGTTATGCAAACTATTTTTTGTCTTTTACTAATTCCACTGTTATACTATTTTTTGTCTTTTACTAATTTCACTGTTATACAAACTATTTTCTGTCTTTTACTAATTCCACTGTTATACTATCTTCTGTCTTTTACTAATTCCACTGTTATACTATCTTCTGTCTTTTACTAATTCCACTGTTATGCCAACAATTATCACTGAAATTTCAACTGCTTTGTTAACTACTGTCACTGTGATGATAAATGTCCACTGCTACACCAATTAATGCAGCGGTTGTGCCAAATGGTGCTCTTATACAACTATTGCTATTGTTATGTGAAATGTCTACTCTTATACCAACTATTGCCACTGTTGTGCTAAATGCCCATACTTAAACCAACTATTGCCACTGTTATGCTAATTGTCCACTGTTATCACAACTAATGCCACTAAAATGTCCACTGTTATAACAACTATTCCCAATGTTGTGTTAAATGCCCACTGTTATTACAATTATTTCCACTGTTAAGCTAACTATTTCTACTGTTGTTTTAATTATACTTACTGTTATATTTACAGTTATGTTAACTATTTCCACTGTAACATTAACTATTTCCACTATTTTATCGATTTCCACCATTATAATTTTTGTAATGTAATTTTAACAATTTCTAGTTACATCCATTGTTATGTTATTCACTGTTATGTTATCCACTTTGAATTATTCACACTGTACGAAATATTCAGACCACAGAAACAATGAAAATATCCAATAGCTATGCAAGAATGAAAACATAACTCACAGCGGAGGTGGAGAATGTATTGGTGTTGTTGTGGCCGACTTTGATTTCGCATCATTTGGTGCGGCCAGCTGACCACCGTGGTATGCCCTGGGAGAGAACAGATAATATTTTAGACCAACATAAATGTGTGCAATGTGAAATAAAAGTCCATTTATTACAACTGTCTCAGGGTCCTGTAGTTCGGGTCGCTTAAGCTTATTCTACAGTGTCATTATGGCATGTGCTATATTGACAATAATATGACATATACAGGGTGACACACACACACAAAATAGAACCCATAAAAAGTGTATTAAATCCTACAACGGTCAAGAAAATTTCCTGAAATTTGGTGAATGTAAACTTCAGTCTGTGTACAATCATTTCCAAAAGTTTCAGTTACCTCGGTCACTTTGCAGAAAAGTTAACTTCTTTGCAAAACATGCTCTAAGTGGCCGCCGCAGCGTTGGATGCACACTTGCATAATTACTCGACTGCATTCCTATGTGGGGATTTCCTTGATCTTTGCTGTTCTGGTACACATTATCCTTGAGATACCCCCATAGATACAAATCTAGGGGGTTTAAGTCAGGTAAATGCGGTGCCCACATTCAAAGATTTGTTGAATCCGTTGTTTTTGGGTCACCCTGTACAATGTTGACAAACACTTCAAGACAATCCACTGAGTATATCAGGAGAATGACAGATGACACCTGCAATGCTTACAACAATGTAACATGTGCAGTGTTGAGAACAATATGACATCTGCAATGTTGACAAACACTTTAAGACAATCCGCCAAGTACAACAGTGCAATGTTGACATCAACATGATGCGCAATGTTGACATCAACATGATGCGCAATGTTGACATCAACATGATGTACAATGTTGACATCAACATGATGTACAGTGTTAACATCAACATGATGTACAATGTTGACATCAACATGATGTACAGTGTTAACATCAACATGATGTACAGTGTTAACATCAACATGATGTACAGTGTTAACATCAACATGATGTACAGTGTTAACATCAACATGATGTACAGTGTTGACATCAACATGATGTACAGTGTTGACATCAACATGATGTACAATGTTGACATCAACATGATGTACAATGTTGACATCAACATGATGTACAATGTTGACATCAACATGATGCACAATGTTGACAATATATAAAATGTTAACAATAATATCTTTTTGCACTCACTCGCTTTGAGCTCAAGCGTAGTCCACACACACAATTTATAGTAGTCATGGACTGAATTTTGTGTGTGGATTAGCTTTCCCTATTAACAGTGTCCCTCGCCATCAGGAGAACCCACTCCGACTTCAGAGGTACTTGTAATTTACGTCCCTAAGTCAAGGACGACAGGTCAACATTTTAGTCCAGCTGTCCGGTGTAGGGCTTGAACCGCTTACCTCGGCATCAGCACACTGGATGTTTAAGAACACGCGCTCTTATCCATTTTGCCATGCGGACCTGCAACATTAATATGACACACGCATTGTTGACATCATGACGACAAATGCAATGTTGACAAATCGTCGCAGCTGTGTTTCCAATGTGGGTATGTGGGATTATGAACTGCATCCGTAACCCCTTTGGTACAGAGCTGGCTTAGCGCATTAAGGGAACACAATTGTTTAACAAGAAACAGTGAAAATATAATAAGCATGTTACAATAGAAGTGACTTCACTAAGTCAATAAATTCAAAATATCTAACATCAGATGGAAGATGTTTAAGAGAAGAATAGGCAAAGCAAACAAGGCATGTCAGAAAATCAAAGATATCGTATTTGATAAGTCACTCTCATTAAATGTCAGAGAGAGCTGAAATGTTCACACATGCAAAAACACATTATATACCTACCTAAACACATCATTGACACAATCTCTTACAGAAGCACACGATCAGACAGACTTTACACACCTGTAAGTTCACAAACAACAGGTGAGAATTACCTAAAGGCACTGCCTTTCCCTCCCATGGAAAGAAAAGATGTGTCACTGACATTGCGCCTGTGACGATTGACTTTGCTGTCACTTGGCGGGTTCAGCAACCCTAATGAGACCTAGGGAATAATAAAACCACATACAGTGACTCCAAGAGCAATATCAGTATATGTTATTGCTATAGAATAATATGTAATAAATAATATTATGTGATTATGTGTATATGCATATGTTAGAGAATAATGTGTCATAAATAATACTATGTGAGTATGTACATGCTAGGGAATAATATAACCACAAATAATTACTGCAAGAGCAACATGATTATATGTTCAGAGTAATGTTATATGTTCAATAAATAATAATCATATGTGACTACAACTATTACTTTATGGATCAAAGACTTGTGGAACGACTGAAGTGATTACAAGAAAACTGCGCACATTCATTAGTTGGTGCCAGCGCAAAACAGAAAGATTAAAATTGTATAACAAAACCACCAATGTGGAGCTCATGGAGAGAACAGACAAATACCAGTGAACCAAGAGGTGAAGGAAAGACACTAGTGCTGAATAGGATATACACTGAGAAAACCTGAGAATAGTAAAACAAGAAAGGCCTTTGTATGGAATCTACAGGACAAAAGAGATAGAGGAAGACCCAAAGATACATGGAGTAGAAGAGCAGAGATAGAAATGAATAAGACTGGTAGGATATGAATGAAGCTACAAAAGGATAGTTAAGAATAGGGAGGCTTGCAGTGAGTCAGTCGAGATTACATACCCCAATAAGGGAAAATAGACAAAAGAACATTATACTTATATGTATATGCCTGAAGTAAAAAGATAATGATCACAAATCAAGGAATAATTAAGTAAGGAAGTCAAGCAGCAAACCCCTTTTCATGCCATGAGGAGTGCCGGCTTTATGGTGCCCAGATCACACAGCACTTCATTTGTGATATCAAAATAAAGCTTGCCACCTTACTTCTCAGGAAATGTCCTTGTGCCCATTTTTAGGCTAGATGGACCTGGAAGCCCAGGTCAATCCCCACTTTGAAAGGAATTCGACCAAATGATCACCGGGCCGGCAGCAAACATGCTAGTCATGGTGCTACCATGGCTCCCATTTGGAAAAACTAAATTAAATGTCGAGACATAGCAGGAAGTAATGGATACCAGTTATATATTTAAGCCCAGGAATAGGAATAACGAAAGTGTATTTATGACTGGGAATAATGAATAATGATTGTATGTTAACTCCTAAAGATCAAGAGGTCAATATGCCGGCCACATGACCTGCCCAGTAAAATCTCAGTTAATCGTTCTGTGAGACTGGGTGGATACCCTGAGTAGTCAGTAAAAGTCCCTTTTAAACACCTACAGGTGCATTGGGCCCACAGTGCTAGACCCATAATTTTATAGATTAAGCGGAACACTTTAAGTGATGTGGTTAGTATCACTCCAGCCGCCTTTACTGACCAAGACATTTCCTGGCATCCATTAAGGACAACGTCAGGTCATTTAAAAAATCTTCCCCCATGCGGATGTGAAACCATGACCACAGGGCTGGTACCCCGAGTAGTAAGTGGCAAAATAAAAAGATATCCTTATTGGGGAATGAACACACAAGCCACTGTACTGAACCATAAATTTAGGCACAGACAAGCATATCAAAGCAAGCAAGGACACTGGGGCACAGACTTGTGCTGAGTTGAAGAGAGCTGCTGAGTTGAAGAGAGCTGCTGAGTTGAAGAGAGCTGCTGAGTTGAAGAGAGCTGCTGAGTTGAAGAGAGCTGCTGAGCTGAAGAGAGCTGCTGAGTTGAAGAGAGCTGCTGAGTTGAAGAGAGCTGCTGAGTTGAAGAGAGCTGCTGAGTTGAAGAGAGCTGCTGAGTTGAAGAGAGCTGCTGAGTTGAAGAGAGCTGCTGAGTTGAAGAGAGCTGCTGAGTTGAAGAGAGGTGCTGAGTTGAAGAGAGGTGCTGAGTTGAAGAGAACTGCTGAGTTGAAGAGAGCTGCTGAGTTGAAAAGGCTGCTGAGTTGAAGAGAGCTGCTGAGTTGAAGAGAGCTGCTGAGTTGAAGAGAGTTGCTGAGTTGAAGAGAGCTGCTGAGTTGAAGAGAGCTGCTGAGTTGAAGAGAGGTGCTGAGTTGAAGAGAGCTGCTGAGTTGAAGAGAGCTGCTGAGTTGAAGAGAGCTGCTGAGTTGAAGAGAGCTGCTGAGTTGAAGAGAGCTGCTGAGTTGAAGAGAGCTGCTGAGTTGAAGAGAGCTGCTGAGTTGAAGAGGGCTGCTGAGTTGAAGAGAGCTCCTGAGTTAAAGAGAGTTGCTGAGTTAAAGAGAGTTGCTGAGTTAAAGAGAGTTGCTGAGTTAAAGAGAGTTGCTGAGTTAAAGAGAGTTGCTGAGTTAAGAGAGTTGCTGAGTTGAAGAGAGTTGCTGAGTTAAAGAGAGTTGCTGAGTTAAAGAGAGTTGCTGAGTTAAAGAGAGTTGCTGAGTTAAAGAGAGTTGCTGAGTTAAAGAGAGTTGCTGAGTTAAAGAGAGCTGCTGAGTTAAAGAGAGCTGCTGAGAAAAGGAGACAGTGGAAGGGCTTGATCAGACCATTTCAGCAGCAGCAATTGTTTCAAACAGATGGACATAATAAATGAATAAAACATGTCAATGAGATCCTTTGCCAACTGTTTTTACTGCTTATATAAAGCTTATTTATGAATATACACAGAATCAGTTGTAATATATGACTGTGATTCCTGGGCAAGTAGTGAACACACAAATCAATCTCTTGAAGTCACAGAAATGTGGGTTTACAAGAAAACGCTGAAAATCTGACAGACAGCGGTTGAGTTGAGTTGAGCTAAGAACTGACATCAGGACATTCCCATATGCGCTCAGTCCCCTTGTCCAACAGCCAGCGAAGATTCATGCTACTAATCGTTCCCACTGCTATCTGATTGAAAGTTTTCCTTGTCTTTCCTCTCAGTTTTGAGGTTCTCCCAGAACCCCTGCCGATCCCCAGCAATATCATTTTGTCCACATACAACTTCTCAATCTGTTCCCCTGCCTTCTCCACCTGTTCCCACAGGTGCTCAACCACCTCAGCAAAAATGTGTATTCTAAATGTTTTGAAAGAAGCAATTTTCTAAGTAAACTATGGATTGAAAAAAACAAAACCAAATGAGATAGTCCTGCAAGAAACAAATGAAATAAACAGCTGAAAGACGAACTTTAAAGTTTAGTGACAACTGGCAAATGATGGGAATACAGCACAGAAAAGGCAAAGAAATAAATACCTGGATAGCCTGGCCACGTGTCATAATTAGGATAAGAACACAGACTGATTCAAGACTGGTGATCATATGAGTTAGCGAATGTGACTGTCCTTGCCTATTGGCATGGCACATGATGATGATAACACAAAGGTAACTTAACACTAAGGGCCAGCTTGAGAGCAAGTGAGCAAGAGGTAGACAATGATACAAGTGGGAAAATAACATCAAGAGATGGACGAACATCAGTCTGACAGATTGTACAGTCAAGGCGAGAGACAGTGTTGGATATCCATTGCAGCCAACCTTCATTGTGGAGATGGTACCTGATTGATTGATTGAACTTTACACAAACAGAAACAGACAAACAACACTTTTAGCCACATTATCAGGAAAGAAACATTGAAACAACTGGAAAGATTACTGGAAAAAGAGATAGAGGAGAGCAAGAGAAGATTCCCGACAGCTTGTCATGGAAACCACGTTGGTGCATAACTGATATACTCTGTTGGAGATTGCAAGTTGTCAAGGAGCTGGATTGCTCAAGCCAGGTGGCAAGGCACTTGATGAGGATGATGTTTTGCAAGCTAATTCAACATGGTGGTTAGGCATTGAACCGTTAAGTCCTCTGGCATGTTTATGCTTGTGGCTACAGTTTGCATTCACATTTTCCTCATGTTGGACTGGTAGTACACGGTTTCATCGCCCTGCTACTGAGTGAGTGCATGGCGCAACACTGTGAGCTGTGAGATTCGTGTGGAATGCTTTCACATCTATCTGCTGTTGTTTGCACAGTGAACTGCATGTTCGGAACAATGGTCAGCTGTCGCTGAATTGACTGGTTTGCCTTTTCGGTTCAGGAGTGCATTTTTCAGGAGACTCCTGGTCGCTGGAGCTACGGAGTTCGTGCTTTGTGCGGCGCTTTCAGCGGGTCGCCCTGTGGAAAGAGACCAAGCATTGTGGGATAAAACCCGGGTCAATGAAGTCTTTCTGGTGACTGCCGATTCCATCGATGATGAACTATATTGTTCGTGGAGGACTTTTGTGTTGGCATTATGGCGGCGGCATTATGGCGGCAGCATTATACACAGTGTACCTGTGCAGGCTGTTTGCTTGCCGAGACTCCTGTCTGTTCCACTTTTCACACTGGGCAGTGAGGAACATTTTGTGTGATATTCACTGGCACAGGAACGGAGCATAATGGGGACGACCCGTTGCGTGAAGTTGGAACCACAACTAACTAACTAACTAACTAAGTAAGCTAATTCATGTGCTTCCCCCCCCCCCCCCCCCCCTCCCAATTCTATATTCCAGTGAGTATTTCATTGCTTATTACTAATAGAAAAATAAAAACCAGAGTCAAGGTAAAATAAAAATAATAATTAATCTATAAAATTTTTTGTAACAATCAGTCAATAGTTTAATATTTTAATTAAATATCTAAATATGACAGTTCAGTTTAAATCTTGTCTAAAACCTCATCCACTTCCAGTCCGCATAGACATCCATGTAATTATGTGCTGTACATATACACTCATACACAACGCATGCATGTACACAACACATGCATGCACACAACCTCATCCACCCAAACACCCATGTCCCGACAATAGATTGCAGAAACACAAAAATTAAAAATCTGTAACCAACACACAAAGAACTCACAGTGTTTCTATCAGAGGTCGCAAGTCGGCCATGGAGCACAGCGGGACGTTTAAATATTGCATCACTCTGAGATGCTAGCATTGGATCTGATTTAGACATATCGTCGAAAAAATGCTCGTCTGCTAAACTTATGAGCTGTTCCGTTTTGATCTGCTGGATGTGTAAATAAGCATGTGTTATTTATGGGCCTTTTCAATTAGTCAAAAACTTCTGCGTCTTTAGTCATTTATCTTGCAGTGGATTTGAGCCATGTTAGAGGAATTAGCCATGATAAGGCAGCACTTTATAATGATGATGATAATGATTAATTTTATCTAAGAACATATAATGTTTATATTAAATCACATTTTAAATTACAAAATCACAAATACTGAAGTATTGGAAAAATCAGGTTGTGTGACGGTTTATTCCATGCTCAGTCTTTGTAGACTTAGATGGATAGGACACATTAGGAGGATGATGGTAGAATACCAAAGGACATCATTTTTCTTGAATTACAGATGGGTAAGAGATCTCAGGGTTGGCCTCTACAACGATACAAAGATGTGTGTAAGCAGGACACGACTGATAATGCACAGTGGGAGCAAGTCGCCGCTGAATGTGTTGCATGGAGGGCAAACATCAGAAATGGAATAAAGACAAAGGTGAAAATGATTCCAGATAGGTCATACACTGAGCGTGTGAGACGTAAGATGGTGCGTGATGGTGGAAATGATTATGTGTTCACATGCATCCACTGTGGTTGAACATTTACAGCACTAATTGATCTGATTTTTCACATTCGCTGCTGTCATGGATTCTAGTTAATATGCCTTTTTGAAGCATAATGTAACAAACTATCATCTGTCATGACGCCAAGGTGCCAATATATTAAATCACATTTCAGCATGTTGTAATGGTGGTCTAATGTATAAAATAACCTCCAGAAACATTGAGGAATATGGTACAGGCAGTTGTACTTACCTCACTACTGGATAAAGCAACTGCAGGCATCTCCCCAGAGGCACCCTGGTCGTGCCCACTGTGGTTGGTGTTCTGAGGGACTGAGTGAGGCTGCTGGAACTGCTGTGTAGCATTGGGGTACATCTGATACATCATCATCTGTGGCTGGAAGTATAAATCAATATTTGCTGTTATATTACATAATCCTCTGTATCATTCTGTTTGCTTTAACCTAATGCCCTAGCGACTGAAGGACTAGTAGAAAAATGCTGGTTTTTACTATTTTTGTCCCATAAGGTATCACAGCAGATGGAGAATACAAATCAAGGGGAGTAGGTGGGTGTGCAACAGCTACTACGGACAATGACGAGAGCATTACTTCTTAGAGACTAAATCAATAACCATCATCATGTGTTTGCAAAGTTCATTTCTCTCCAGAGATCTTGGCCCTTGTTGTTCTGGATATATTTTAATGATGCCATTCCTCCATGTCATCATCTTAAACCATTAATCATCAGTTCTCCCGATCAGAATCTCCTTCTTCAGCCGCTGATATTTCCAGCTTCATCAGCATGTTCTCCAGCACCTTTCTTCCCACAGGACCGAAGGACATTGTCTCTTTCTTATAATTGTGTATAATGTTTTAATTTTGTTTGTAATTTTGTCCAGGCAATCATTGTTAGTTACTCTGGCTGTCAAAGGTATTTACAACATTTGTCCCTGAAACCACATATCTGCGGCCTACAAGCTCTTTGTGGTTTATTCATTTACATTTAAAGATTCACTGCCATACAACAGAACCGGGTCAATATAATATTTCAGTAGTCTCTGACATTTGATGAAAGTGATTTATTAAATTACTTTTCATTTCATTTGTACAAGGTCAGGATTACAGATGACCTGATAGTTAGGAGACACTGAAAAGAGAAATATATCATGATGAAGAAGGAGGAAATGAAAAATATGATGAAGAAGAAGAAGGAGGAAGAGGAGGAGGAGGAGGAGGAAGAGGAGGAGATGGAAGGGGAGGGGAGAAGGTGGATGGGGAGAAGGTGGAGGGGGAGAAAGCGGAGGAGGAGGAGGAGGAGAAGAAGAAGGAGGAGGAGGAGGAGGAGGAGGAGGAGGAGGAGGAGGAAGAGGAGGGGAGGAGGCGGAGGAGGAGAAGAAGATGAAGGAGAAGAAGGAAGAAGAAGGAAGAAGAAGAAGAAGAAGAAGAAGAAGAAGAAGAAGAAGAAGAAGAAGAAGAAGAAGAAGAAGAAGAAACAGCAGTAGAAGAGGAGAGGCAAGAGGTGGAGAAGACAAGTGGTAGAGAAGGCAAGAGCAGGAGGAAAATTAGCATGTAACAGCAAGATGTATGAGCATAGAAAACTGCATTTAAACACAATGAAATAAAATATTCCCTCCACAAGACCCGTACAGATATACATAGACATACAAACATACTAACAGATTAAATTTTAAAACGAAGGCCTTATCATGAAATTAAGCTAGACTAAATACTTTTACAGATATACATAGACATACAAACATATTCGCAAATTCATTTCAAAAACGAAGGCCTTATCATGAAATTAAGCTAATTCTAAAATGAAGGCTTTATCATAAAATTAAGCTATTCTAAAATGAAGACCTTATCATGAAATTAAGCTAGACTAAATACTTATACAGATATACATAAACATTCAAACATACTCACAGATTCATTTCTAAAACAAAGGCCTTATCATGAAATTAAGCTAGACTAAATACTTGTACAGATATATATAGACATACAAACATACTCGCAGATTCATTTAAAAATCGAAGGCCTAATCATGAAATTAAGCTATTCTAAAATGAAGGCCTTATCATGAAATTAAACTAGACTAAACACTTGTACAGATATACTTAGACATACAAACATACAGATTCAATTCTAAAATGAAGACCATATCATGAAATTAAACTAGACTAAATACTAACCTGTTGTGTCACCAGTGGTGGTTGTTGCTGTTGCTGTTGTTGCTGGCCATAGAAAGGCTGAGTGGCCACATTTGCAAAGGTCATCTGGGCAGTGGTAGTTACAACTGGAATGGGTTGTTGGGAGCTTGGTGCAAACATGGGGGAGACTGGAACTCCTGCTGGTATTGACGTCTGCTGGGAGCTTTGTGCGAGCATGGGGGATACAGGAACTCCTGCAGGTGCTGACGTCGGTTGGGAGCTTGGTGCAAACATGGGGGATACTGGAACTGTCTGGGGTGTGCTCTGGGATGCTGGATGAGGGCCAACATCTAGGAAAGAAATGTTGAATAAAATAATTATCATCTTGTGTTAAATAAAAATATGTCGGTCTGCGGCCTAAGGGTAGTAAACGCAGTTTCACAATCCTGACATACCGTGCTTGAAGTCAACAGCAGATTTTTTGGGAGTAGATCACTTTGCATTGATTTTCACAATGGTATGAATCAACAGCTGTTCAGAAAGCAATGACAAACAACTAAAAGTCAAATTGCCTACAAAATAAAAAACAGCCAATAAATGCTGGGGTTGACTACAACGTCCAGTAAAGGATATGAAATTAACATGAATCCCAAGAAATACATGTTGGTCAGCTGGTTGACAAATCCTATGGGGGACAGCTAGTCTTAAGTCTAAAGCCTTCAGGTTGTCAGAGCCGCGAGAAGGTCTTGTACCGGGTGTTTGCATAGTCTCACTACTTTTTTTTTTTTTTTTTGCAGATCCCTTACAGGACGGTTGTACTAGGCAAAATTATGCTTAGTAGTTTGCCATTGCTTTCTGAGCGACCAGCTCACACACCCCGTAAGGTACCAAAGCGGCAAGAACCGCTACCGATTTTCATGCAGGTTACGTTACTCACGAGAATAAACAGGATTATGGAGAAAAACATTAACTCCTAGGCCAGGGAGACCGGCACACTTTGTATGCAGAATAAATTTGAAACATGAAGTACATGATGTCATTATAAATATGCTCCAGTCCATCGTGAAGCAATATGCCACAAATGGCTGTCATCTGCTGGAGTAATTCTTTGCACGCCAAACAAAATAGTGTTATCAACGGAAGACAGAATATTTTTCAAATTTGTTCTACATACAAAGTGTAGTGAGACTTTACAAACACTCTGTATCTATCAGTGTGAAGTTGGTGTACACACTTGAATCCGACAAATCAGTGAAGTGCCAACTGTACAGGGACTGTTGTAGATTCTTATTTCCTTCTCCAAGCTCAGAAACCAATGGAGTGTGCAAGCCAGGTACTGGAACTTCCCATGTCTGGCCAGGCATAATAGGATGTAACCAGGTCATATTCAGCCCAGCTCATGCAGACAAAGCCGGTGCATGGTGCAACGTTAGGATGTTACGCTGACAATTTCAGGAGTGCGGTCAGGCCAGGGTTTGATGACGGCTCTCATCATTCACTACGGGAGGGAAAGAGTGGCCACCTATTCCTCTCACAGTGCACTCAGGCCTAAACAAAATGTGATGGTTCTAACACTTCACTTGATCCACAGCATGTTTCTGCTATAGTGCTGGTTTTTGGGGACATGTGAGGATTAAACCTAGGATGGTAATGTATCCTCTTGGGTTCTGGGTATTTCATTGAGGATTAGGTCTTAGGTGGTCATGTATCCTATTAGGTTGTGGGTATTTCATTGAGGATTAGGTCTTAGGTGGTAATGTGTCATCTTGGGTTCTGGATATTTCATTGAGGATTAGACCTTAGATGGTAATGTGCCCTCTTAGGTTCTGGATATTTCATTGAGGATTACACCTCAGATGGTAATGTGTCCCCTTGGATTCTGGGTATTTCACTGAGGATTAGGTCTTAGGTGATAATGTGTCCTCTTGGGTTCTGGGTATTTCACTGTCAACAGACTCCAATCCAATGTCTGGAGGCAAATTGGTAACACAAATGTGGCATAGTGATGTTTATCATAGGCTTGGAGGACAGGTTAGGGCGGTGTGTTGAGTCTAAAGGGAGACACTATACCCTCGCTGTGGGTATCTGCGGGCACTGTCACATTGTGGAACTTCATCCTCATTATCATTGGCACCTTGCCGTCTTGACAGACGATAGTTTGTGCTTTAAAAAGGCATAATAACTTTTAACTATGGCGGTAGCGAGTGTGACTGATAAGGCCAATTTGCGCTGTAAATGTCCGTTCACAGTGGGTGCATGTGAACACGTGGTCATTTCCACCATCATGCACCATCTTACGTCTCAAACGCTTGGTGTGTGACTTTTCTGCAATAATTTTCTCCTTTGACTTTATTCCATTTCTGATATTTGCCCTCCATGCAACACGTTCAGCGGCGACTTGTTCCCAATAAAAGTTGCCTCTCGCTTTGATTCCGAGACCAGTTAAGACCAGGGATGGAGTTATTGCCTCTCCATAGCACAAAGCCTGGGCTAAAATATAGAGATCATGTGTTGCCCATGCAGCATGATCCCTCTCTCGGCCTGCCTAGTTCACTCCAGAGGAAAGGTAACACCCCTACATCTGGAACAAGACAAGCTGCAGAAGCTGCCGGATCAGCAAAGCAATGCTCTAACTGTCCGCCTGTCGGAGCTTCGATCCTAGACCAGTCGCCAACCAAGGCTTAGGGCCTGGTCTGCCCTGCCATGACAATTTTGTCTTTAGCTTGCATTTCCTCGCACCAGGGTAAGGCGTGTACCCTCCCAATTGCGCTCTTCCGCCCGAAGCCGTTGGCACAATGTGGGGTGTCGGGTTTGGTAAGCGCCGCCCAACGCTCGGCGCTAACAGAAACCAGGTAGTACCGTCTACTGTTATACGGTAGCTCAGTCATATCTGACTAAGACCTGACTGGCATCCTCATTATACATCATATATAACTGGCGTTTACAGGGTTTGAATTCTCCTGGCAAAAGATCTTGCAGTTAACTGACCTCCAGTGATGCAGCGAGGAAGAACAAGGCAGTGGTCAAGGATCTGGCTCTCGTTAAATCACGACCCAAATTGTGGGTGAAATGAGACAGTCCTGCTGATGTTAGTCATAGTTATAGAAAGTTTCGCAGCAAATGTTCAAGGGGCAAATCCTCACTAGGACTTTCAAAGAGGCTAATTACACAGAGGTAGTGACCACTGGACAAACATTTATTAATTAGTCCCTGCACTGAATCAAAGGACACAATTGGAATGACAGAATCACTAATGTGGAGGTTAGAATGAATGAACAAACTTTATTTTCAAAAGGTGACAAATTTGGCATGCAGGCCTGTATTACATTCAGCCATTCCACTCACTCATCTTTCAAACACTATTATCTATTATGAGTGTTACATTTACACTGAAAAAAAAAAGAAGAAACAAACATGGTAAAATGAACACTGTAAACATACACCAAACATAAACAATTTATAATTCAACTTAATGAGACAGACAAACACACACTAGGCAGGAAGAGAGAGAGGAGGGGAGAGATCTAGGCAGATACCTAAAAAAATAAAATACAACTAGAAATAAACTGATAATTGTCAGACATCTTGAGAGTCTTTCCAGTGGGCCATGATGATAATGATGTTCTACAAATGACCTACTTCTGCAACCTGTCTTGTATTGTCTTTCCTCTGGAGAAAACTAGGCAGGCCAAGAGATGGATCATACTGCATGGGCAACATATGGTTCTACAATTCAGCTGAGGCTTTCTGCTATGGAGAGGTTATTATGCCTTTTTTGAAGGTAAATATAACAAACTATTGTCTGGCAAGACGGGAAGTTTTCAGTAAAAAATAACATATAACAGATTCATTCATTCATCATGTGCCATGCCGATAAGCATGGGCGATCATGTTTTGCCATCTCACTCGATCACCAAAGTCGTAGATCAGCTCATTGTTCTTGACTCGATCACATCATGCGGTAAAGCCATCCAGGTATTTACTTCTCTGCCCTCCCCTTGTTCTCTTCCCCTCAATCTTGCCAGTTGTCACCAAGTTCTCCAATTTATTTCTTCTCATAACGTGACCGAAAAATGTTGACTGTCTATGTCTAATTTCTCTAATCAGTGTATGATTTTCATTTGTTTCTTGTAGGGCTTGGTCATAGGTTGTCTGTCTGTCCATGGTATGTCTTTTGCATTTTCCTCAGAAACCACATTTCCACAGTCATCAGATGTTTTTCAGCTTGTCTGCATATTGTCCACGCTTCAAATCCATAAAAAAGTACAGGTTCTATGTAGCACCTTAACTCTCTTTTTCTCATTGCAAATGACAGATAGAGTGTGCATAACAAACACTAATTTATATAGATATGTACAGCTTACCAACAGGAGTGTTCGGATTACTGGCTGTTGGTCGTTTTCTTGGTGCTATGGATGTCTGAATGGGCAGACCAAGAGATGTGCTCGCTGGCGTCGGCTGGCCACGAGGTCTGTGTCGAGGGGCCACCGTCGTACTTTCAACGCTAACAGCATTTAAATTTCTACAAGAGTTAAAAGGACATCATATATTATCTTCTGTGACCATCTGTCTATTTTTAAGATATTCTGTACAAAAGGTGTCAAATGCTAAGAACTCTGTGTGTGTGTGTGTGTAAACACATGTGTATTTATGTCTAAGTTATGTATTTGCACTGGTATATATTAATCCTTAAATGTCTTTGTGCATGGGCGCGTCTGCTGCTGTGAAGTTTGTATCTATACAGAAACGGAGACAAATGCATCTACTTTTTTTCTTCGATCTGCTTCTTTTCCTTCTGTTTTCCCATATTCAATATTTTTATTATTAGTTCTGAGTCTCCAGGACAGGACAATGTTCATGAGAGTACAACAATATGTTGATTGTTTGCTATATATTTTTAGTATTTCATGTTTGCTGTTCTGCTGCCAAAGACTTCAGTTGAAATGTTTGTCTGTATCTGTATTTTTCCATCCATCAGCACCATGGAGTATAACAGACTTTATATTTTATTTAAACAATTCACACAGCCCTGACAGTGAAAGGAACCAGGTCTGCACAAATTATAGATGAACATCACAACCTCTGAACAAACCCCGCCCCTTTCTACTTTCATCCTATGCTACATGACCCGTGACCTACTTACTTCTGAGAACTAGATTTGATCTGCTTAGCCTCGGACTCTGTTAACGGACTAGGCAAAGTTTTCAGATCAGGCACGGGTGAGGACTGAAACAGAAAAGATGCAACAATAACTTATCAAACTTGACCATTCCAAAGTAATCATTCATATACACTTATACATTCACCATGGAACAAAAGGTTGCAAATTCCTTCCTTTGATCGTACCAATGGGAACGGTCTAATCTGACCAATGAGAATGATCTGGCCCTTGTTCAATTATCAAGACACTGATGTGTTACAACTGGATGTGGGTCTGTCAATTTTGCTGGTGTTTGCTTCCTGTGTCTGCACTTTTTCCTGCATATGACTATGATGAATATTGGTTTCTTTTATTTTTCCATTTAAAATAAAAAATAATGGTTGTCTTCTTCCATAGAATAGGAGCACCATCCATGAGTTGTTGTTCTGAATGAAATTGCTTCTCTCTATCAATTTACATTCTCTGGTAAATACTTTAACTGTTTCTATACCAGCCAAGCTTTCAGGCCTCTTCCTCCAGTTCACCAGGTCCTCCCAGCTTTCTCTTATGGATACCAGCAAAGAGACTGTAATGTTGACAGCTGCTGCATAAGTTTAAGTGACCTACTCATTCTAACCCTCGCATCTTAACTTCCATTTGTATTGGTTGACTGCCTTTCTTCCAATATTAACTTTCACCTAATCTTAAGTGTTCAATGCAGGCACCTGAAGCAAAGGTTACTTACCTATGCTTGGTTAGTATACATTTCTGAGATCTTTGGTGCTATACAAATTGCAGGATATGAATTCTCTCCGTACTCCATAGTTGTGGGTTCAGGTATGTGATAGTTCTGACCAGTGACGACACTTTTAAAATAAATATTGAAAATATTCTAAAGCTATACTAAAATGACATGCGACAATAGTTACAAAGTATATCTTACATTCATGTTTGGCACTGGGTTAGGTCTCCCTGCGATGTGGAAGGCGACATGTGACACTTGGAATATGTCAGGCCTCTTCTTTGGATCTTTTTCTAACATGAAGGCTGCAACAAAAACAAACAACAACATTACACAATTAACTTTAATAGCAACAGGACCTTCAGTGGTTCAAAGTTCAAGATATGGCAATGAAAGAACTGACTGTATGGCTTACAGAGCACCTGTGAGATGAAGATTCTCTTCTTCTCCTGTTTGTTATCTCCCAATGGAACATAAGCCCTCAACAAACTCAAGTAAGGCCCTTTGTAACATGTTCAAGATTGGCTGGATTTTGCAGTTAAGGTATTCTATGGAGAGAAGTATCCAGTCTCACGTCAACCTGGGTTAGCTGACTCCCACAGCATGCATGGTAAATTAATGTTCCTATTCTTTGTCCTGACAGCCGGAAATGGCTGTCAAACTCAGAGGTAAAAGACCCCCATGTGGATGTGGAAGGCAAGGGGAAACCACCACATTATCTTCCAAAGATTTCATGAATAGTCATATATCAGAGGCAGTGAACGACATTACAAACAGCTTTCTGTGGTTATGTAAAGAGCAGAGAGGCATTGGAGAACATCGTGATGACTGGAATGATCGAGGGGAAGAGAGGCAGAGGCCGACCAAGAGAAATGATGCTGGGTGGACTGAGATGGTGGCATGGAGGAATATCAGCAGAAGAGTTGATTCAGAACACCCAAAACCGAGATATGTCGAGATACAATGTCTATGCTTGCTGGCATGGAACTTGATGTTGATGATGATTCTTTGTTTCCTTTATGGGCCCTGGTAACATACAGGTGGAGAGACATATTGGGACTGCTAAAGAAGAACATAACACTTGTGTCTGGACAATGTCACAATGCTGGATGAAGCAATAGGGCTCAGACTTAAGCAATTTGGAAGGCTCGATGCAACAAAGCGCTGGCTCACCAGTCAAGCAGCACTGACTCACCAGTCAAGCAGCACTGGCTAAATTGTCAGCTGAGAAGAGAAAGACATTTGTCCTAACACAATCAGGTCCTTGTTGGTGCTAAGAAGTTTGTGCATGAATTGAGATTCTCCAGTTGTTACCCACTGTGTACCATTTCATCACTACAAATATCATAATCATCATCATGTGCTATGTCAGATGGCACAGATGTTCACATTTTCACATTTTACTTTTATTATCATACAGATAAGAATTTCATATATCGTCTGCTCAGTGACTGTATTTGATTTCCACTGGATCTTTCTTGTTGAGCATTTTCATTTTCAAGTAGACAGTGATAAACACTAACCAAAACTTCTGAACACTACTTACCAATTAAAGACATGAGATTACTGGAATAGCGACAGTTATCGGGTATGGTGTAGTTATTACTCTGGATGGCAAGAGAACTCTCCCCAAAAGGAAGAGTAAAAAAGCAAAGTTTGTACAGCAGACAGCCTAAGGCCTGGAAACAAAGAAACACATGAATTGCATTTAATTGTAAAAATTAATATGGAAACAAAATTTTACAAATGTTATGTCCGTAAATATGACCACAAACATCAAATGGTAAACACTGACATATTCATTCTTTACTTATAGACTGAATGGTCTGATATGCAGCGAGAATTATCTGATGACTAACTAACTAACTAACTATTCATTTATTTGGGACTTTTCAATAAACAGTCAGAGTAAACATAAAAGAATAACTGCTTGTAAAGAATGACAATATTTTGTTACTGAAATAACAATTGGGCTAATGTATGTGTCAGAGACGTAATAATCATGACAGAATGCTACCAAGTAAGTAACTTTTTTAATGTAAACATTTCATGACAAGTCTGTTATGTTCAAAAGTAAATACCAGGTAAAACCCAGAACTCACCCAAATATCAGCTTTTGTTGTGATCGGTGTCCCCCCGTATAAGTCAATCATTTCTGGGGCTCTGTAGGATAATGTTGTGTACCTGTGACAAGAGATAAATAAGTCATATCTCAATCAAAATACATCAGACACAGAATCTAAAACTATTGAGAAACTGCAAGAATCTTAAACATTAAGAATATCCCAAGAGATAAATACATAACTTTCATATACTAATGCCTTGCGCTGTCAATCAACAGATTTATAGGTACTGTATTTTGCCATAGCAAAGAAATTTTGCTTGTGCCAAGCCAAATCTGATGCTAGTTAAATTACACAACTTGGGAGTGAAACCTGGCCAAGCATGTCTTCGATTGTGAGAGAGGAGACATTACATCCAACTCCTCTTGGAAATAGTGAATGGGTGCTGCATCGGAGGATTGAGTATGCAGGGGAATACCCAACGTGTGGGGTTGTTGATTATGACAGCACAACAGAACATACAATCTATCATTCAATAAATAAGTGCTGTAGTTTGATTGTCTAAACAACTTTGTCTTGATCACTGAATCAACTCTGACTGTCAAATTTGATTCTTTTAGTCATGTCATGACACCTCTGATTTGCATATGATTACCAGCTTAATATATTGCATGATTTGAGAATCACTGCAATAGCATGTCAAAACATCAAGTTTCATTTATGTGAGCGATTTCTTTTTTCTGAAATAATAAACCATCCTAAATTATGTTTCTGCATTAAACACTATAGATACGACCCAATAAACAAGGCAATAGGATCTAAAGAAATCAAATAAACTGATTTGTCAAACACCTACGTGTTTCTGTGCGGTCACCCAAATAATAGAACCAACCAACTTACTTGTCACTGGGACCCCTGAACTTTCAAATGCCACAATAAATTTACTGCAGCTGTCTCCAACAATCATACAGGAGAAATGTACAACCACCTCCAACAATCATCCATGAAGATCTAGTACAATCACCTCCAACAATCATCCAGGAAGACCATATTACAGTCACCTACAACAATCATCCAGGAAGATCTAGTACAATCACCTCCAACAATTATCTAGGAAGAACTAGTACAATCACTTCCAAAAAAATATCTAGGAACAACTAGTATTCACCTCCAACAATTATCCATGAAGAACTAGTACAGTCACCTCCAACAATCATCTAGGAAGAACTAGTACAATCACCAACAATTATCCAAAAATAAGTAGTACAGTCACCGCCAACAATTATCCACAAATAAGTAGTACAGTCACCTCCAACAATCATTTAAAAAGAACTAGTACAGTCACCTCCAACAATCATCTAGGAAGAACTAGTACAATCACCTCCAACAATTATCCAAAAATAAGTAGTACAGTCACCGCCAACAATTATCCACAAATAAGTAGTACAGTCACCTCCAACAATCATTTAAAAAGAACTAGTACAGTCACCTCCAACAATCATATAGGAAGAACTAGTACAGTCACCGCCAACAATCATCTAGGAAAAACAAGTACAGCTACTTCCAACAATAATCTGGGAAGAACTAGTATAGCTATTTCCAACAATCACCAAGGAAGAGTCTGGTACAGCTACCTCCAATAATCTCCCAAAAAGATCGTAATACAGTCACCTTCAACAATAATCCAGGAAGAATTAGTACAGTCACCACCAGCAAAAGCCTACATAGTGCCTCCAACAATCACAAGCTCAGTGTATGTATACCTGAACCTTCACACTTGCCTCCAACAATCACTAGCTGAGTGTATGTATCCTTGTACCTTCACACTTGCCTCCAACAATCACAAGCTCAGTGTATGTATCCCTTAACCATCTACAGGAAACCTACATTTTCCTGAGAATGCCACCAGTAACCAGTGTAGACAACTCAGCGACCACAGATACTGTTAAATGGTCAGTCATTTACTGCCTATATAGTACCTTGTGGTGTATGGCAGGGGGAGTCTTGAGCCCGAGGAATTAAGGCTGCCTGGCTAGTGCAGCCGCCGCGAACTGTGCATGTTAGGTTTTTCTTTTTGACCCCGACAGAAAAAAATCCACACCTTACCAAGGACTTGAACCCGGGTCTCCCGAAGATGAATCCAGAATTCTAGCCACTCAGCCAGACGCTCCTCAACTTAGCAATTTTGAAAGAGCAACAAGTTAATGAAAGAATCCTTGTTTGTAAAGTACTAGCTATATTCAATGCACAATATCTGATTCAATAAACCATTTGCTGATACTTACTTTTGAATTTCTTCTTCAATTGCTGTGACTTTTTGTTGTGAAGGATCCATTACTCTTCCTGTTGCACTGCCAAAGTCACAGAGTACATAATTCCCTCCATCGCCTGTCAATATATTCTCCACCTGGACAGGAAGATAATATGAATACACAAATCTTTCTTGAACCTGATGGGCAGTAACTACTGCTTTTGTTGGCATATGCCAGGTGAAAGCTGATGTGCAAACAAGGAAGAAGATTACACAAATAAAGTATGTTATGATGAAGGGTTTCTACTTCCACTAATCTAATGATGCCAATATAAATGTTTTTCTGGGCACATCCCCACATGCCAATGTGTACATCATTACATGCCAATTGAAAACTTCTTACAGATATTACATTTTGCACATCCATCTGAAAAACCACCTTATTTTTCAATTGAGGTTTCTTTCAACATATGGCCCCAATGACCAACAGTTTCATTTGATAATTTAAAAAAAAATCTGATCCTTTCATCCCTCACTTGTCAGTTATTTCTGCTTCTCTTTTTTTGTATCTTGTCCTTTCTTTGCTGTGTGTCCATCCCACTTGTCTTTTTCCTATAGGGATTGACCCCTTCCAACAATTATTTTTCTTGCACTTTCATTTTCCTCATTATGTCACCCACAGAGCATGTTACACAGTTGGGATTTTGTATTCTAGGATTTAGACATCTCCAGGCTCAAGCTTGAAAAGCAAAGTGACTTTTTGTAGTTTAATTTAGTTGTATCAGTATTTTGTTTTGCTTAGTGTGCTGAGCTGATGAAGGCTTGATTATGGAGCATAGAATTATATTATGGAGGAGAACTTGATGGACTGAACAGGCCAATGGTTATTATATACAGAATCACATTATGGAGACAGAACTTAATGGACTGATGAGACCTGTCAGGATTATGAAGCATGGAATCAGGTAGTTTATTTTGGCTAGTCATGAACAGGACAATGTACATAAGGTCTCCACCGATGGCCTCATAATCTGTCTTGATGGGTTGCGCTGTGGACCAGATCTGCATACCGTCTTGCAAATTCAGGGCAGTCTTGCAGGATGTGCTCTGGATTTTGCTTTATTGCTTTACAGCTACAGACGGCAATCTCTTAAATCCATAAGATGCAAATCCTCATTTGCTGGTTTCTGCCTAATTTGTTATTATATTATGGTCTGTAACCTTCATTTATCAAACAATAAACATATTTATTACAGGTAAACTACAATAAATATATGCTGACCTTCAAGTCTCGGTGAATTATTGGTGTCTGGCAGTGATGTAGCCGGGACACTGCCTCACAAACATCACAGAAAATCTTCAGAATGTCCCTTTCGGAGAACCCAGAGTCAATACAGTCATTCATTAACTGTATGACCGTGCCTGCAAGAAGAAAAGGATTAGTGTCTAATCTTTTCTGTTGAATTGATAACAAAGGATGGGTATGTACAGAACATCCGTACAGGACTGCCTTCATTGTAATAAAGTATATCTCCCAAATAGTACAGTATTTTAATGTAAGTAAAGGAATCGACCTATAAGGCACTCAAGGGCTGCAGGGAAACCATGTGGAAGTATGAACAATCAGGGTAAGGTAAAAATTGAAGCATTTTATGTAGTGATATCATAATGGAAGTATCAACACTCAGTGTAAGCTAGTCATTGTAGGATTTCTTGTAGGGTTACCATCATATAAGGATCAACATTCAAGTTAACCATTGTAGTATTTCATGTAAGGGTACCAAGATGGAAGGATCAACACTCAGTGTAAGCTAACCATTGTAGTATTTCACATAGGGGTACCACCATGGAAGGATCAACACACTGTGTAAACTAACCACTGTAGTATTTCATGTAAGGGTTCCAAGATGGAAGGATCAACACTCAGTGTAAGCTAACCATTGTAGTATTTCACATAGGGGTACCACCATGGAAGGATCAACACACAGTGTAAGCTAACCATTGTAATATTTCACATAGAGGTACCACCATGGAGGGATCAACACTCAGTGTAAGCCAACCATTGTAGTATTTCACATAGGGGTACCACCATGGAGGGATCAACACACAGTGTAACCTAACCATTGTAGTATTTCATGTAAGGGTACCAAGATGGAAGGATCAACACTCAGTGTAAGCTAACCATTGTAGTATTTCACATAGGGGTACCACCATGGAAGGATCAACATGAAGTGTAAGCTAACCTTGTAGTATTTCATGTAAGGGTACCAAGATGGAAGGATCAACACTCAGTGTAAGCTAACCACTGTAGTATTTCACATAGAGGTACCACCATGGAAGGATCAACACTCAGTGTAAGCTAACCATTGTAGTATTTCATGTAAGGGTACCAAGAAGGAAGGATCAACACTCAAGTTAACCTTTGTAACATTTCTTGTAGAGATACCATCATAGAAGCAACAACACTCGGTGTAAGCCAAACGTAGGATGTCATGTAGGGGTACCTTCCATCATGGAGGATCAACACTCAAGTTAACCTTTTGTAGCATTTCTTGTAGAGATACCATCATAGAAGCAACAACACTCGGTGTAAGCCAAATGTAGGATTTCATGTAGGGGTACCCTCAATCATGGAAGATCAACACTCAAATTAACCACTGTAGCATTTTATGTAGGGGTACCATAACAGAAACAACAACAGTCAGTGTAAGCTAATCAGTGTAGCATTCCATGGAACAAAAGATATAATTGACAGTGCCCCATCTCTTGTCCAAATAAGTAAACAAACAGTCCTTCTCCACATCTCGATGTGTACTGGGCATTGGTGCTAGGTGCATATATTTATAGACCAACTGACACTCGGTGGTCACATGGTCAAAATCCCACTGACTGCTTTTACTTCCCTGAACATTATCTGATACTTCTTTTAGGCTGGGAGGAGCTGGGAATATTTAAACCATCCTCACCATAGTGGGTAGTTTGAACAGAAGACCTCTAGGCCAGCATGCTATGTTGCTTGGAGGATGAGTGGTCTCGAGGTATGGTGTCCGCCTCGAGTGCTGTAAGTCCCGGGTTCAAGCCCCATTGAGGGCCAGGATTTTTTCACGTGGACTTCTAGTAACAAAAATGGCCCCCAGTCTCTGGGTAGTGAGATCGGACGCCCGTGTGTATTGTTGCGCATGTAAAAAATCCCTTGGCAGTTGGAAATCGAAAAAGAGTAGTCTAAAGGCGCTGCCCGGGGAAAATTTTGAGTAAAAAATCTACCCAAACTATTTCAGGATCCTCGCCGGTGCTACAGAGTTCATGCACTGAGCTGAGATTCTCCAGACTCAAGCTTGAGTTAGGAGTAGAACGGAGCACTTATAGGTTACACCCATATGCCGTGATGTTGATCCGTCGACTAAACTAAACTAAACTAGGCCAGTGTGCTAGCCACTGCTAGTACTAAGTAAATGAGTTCCATCCATCCATCTTGTACCATGCCGATAAGTGTGGGCGGTCATGTTTTGCCATCTCACTCGATCACCAGAGTCGTGGATCAGCTCCGTGTTCCTGTCTCGACCATGCCATGTGGCCAAGCCATCCAGGTATTTACTTCTCGGTCTTCCCCTTGGTCTCTTCCCTTCAATACTGCCAGTTGTCTAAAACTGTCATTTACTGCCAACATAGTGTCTTGCGGTGTATGACAGGGGGGTCTTTGAGCCTGAGGAATTAAGGCCGCCTGGCTAGTGCAGTCGCCGCAAACTGTGCAGGTTAGCATTTCTTCTCATAACACGCCCAAAACATGTTCACTGTTTACGTCTAATGTTTCTAATCAGTTTATGATCATTATTTGTTTCTTGAAGGACTTGCTCATTGGTTTTTCTGTCTGTCCATGGTATTCTTTGCATTTTCCTCAGAAACCCCATTTCAATCCTCAGCAAATGATTTTTTCTGATCATTATGACCCTGGGTTCAACCCATTCTCATAAAAATGGGCACTAGACAGTTATCTGAATTACTGAGAAGGGATGGTAATGAGGAAAGCAACTGCCTCCCCATCTCAAATATTGTTGCCTAGAATATGTTTGAATATCTTGGGTCATTGATTACCAACAACGATGACACAATGAAAGAAATTAAACGACGACTATCAATTGCTCTTCAAAGACTAAATCAACTGAATAAATTATGGAGTGGGACAGATAGAACTACAAAAATTAGATTTTTAAGTGCATGCATCTTTCCCATTGCAACATACGCTTGTGAGACCTGGACACTTACTAAACAAGCTGAACAGCGCATAAATGCCTTTGAATATAAATGTTATAGATGAGTTCTAAGAATATCTTGGGTAAAGAAAAGAACAAATGCATCCATACTTCAAGAGCTGAATACTGAAAAAGGGTGGCTATTAAGACGATAAAACAAAGAAAATTGAAATATTTTGGTCACTTGAAATGTCACGAAAGTTTGGAGAGAACAATAATGGAGGGGTATATGCCTGGGAAGAGAGGAAGAGGAAGGCCAAAGAGAAGATGGGTGCAGGATGTGGCGGATGATCTCCAGATGGGTGTATCGGACGTGGAACATCTTGCTTATGATCGAGAGGTTTTCCGGAAGGTTGTTATGGGAGCGAAGTTCTGCAAAGGACTTGCTACTGAATGAACAAACTTAAGTATCAGAGGTGAACCAGTTTTCTTTGATGTTCAGTATGACATAAGAACACATAGACACAATTAAGACATATTATTATAACAGATTTATATTACCTCTACAATACTGCATCAATATCAGCACCTCATAGACACGGTTCTGGGTGACATTGATACTTGACTCAATGTAACGAATAATGTTCTTATGTCCGCTCAAGTCTCTCTACAAGAAGACAACGGGAATAGTGGAAGAAATGTCAGTTTAACAAATATTAATAACATAATTGTACCAAAATGTAAATAAAACATCAATTTCTGCAATAACAATAGACAGCAAATATCCCAGTAATAATTAGGGTTGAACAGACTATTACTTGTAATACATTAATTACAAGGAGCTGCAGAAATCAATGCTATTTCCTTTACTTGGAGGAAAGAAACCATATAAATCACCACTCTATTTATAGTTACAAATTAGTTGCATATCCTTAACAGGATGTCGCAGTCAACCCCAGCATTATTTTGCTGCTTGTGATCTCTTGGCAAGTTTATAGTCAGTAGTTTCTATTTATAGTAGACAACATAAAAATAAGTTGTAATGGGCCAAAATCCTATTCATCTTTTTGAAATAGCAAAAAGAAATTACCATAGCTACTTCTGAGTGACACCAAGTTAAGCACCTCAGAGGTTAGTGCCTGACTTCTGCATGCATTTGAGTAAGACTGACTTCCTTTAGCCAGATTCCATCCAAGGTAAAAGGCTCTACCTACACGTAGGTAGGTTTCTTTCCTAACAATATTTTGCCAATGCGGCAGCCTGATGGCCTACTATTTGAGATTATTTGGCTGTATGTGTGCAACCCAAAGTTTTCATGCATATCATAACCTTTTCTGTCTCAGACAGCTGTTATTGTAAATAATAAATATCTCAGTCGGAACGGTTAATTTAATACCTGTTTGAGACAGGAGGAGGTTAAATAACAGCTTTTTAGGATGTAAAAAGTAACACAAATAACCTGTGCTGACATGAAAATAATATTTGTCTAAGACAAAGAA
The DNA here is from genome assembly GCA_963921405.1 of Cepaea hortensis. Taxonomy (NCBI): domain Eukaryota; kingdom Metazoa; phylum Mollusca; class Gastropoda; order Stylommatophora; family Helicidae; genus Cepaea; species Cepaea hortensis. Next base: position 129,987,907 of record OY992880.1, on the reverse strand, counting down.
TGTAAATATGACGCATACTTGTGTTTTAAGACAAATTGTTATTTTAAATACATTAACCCTGAACTATTTTAGTACCTGGTAGCTGTTATTTTAATTAATTCCATCCTAAGCAATCATTATCACCAGCATCAAGTGCCAACTGACTGGTGTGGGTACTCATGTGTCTCTGTAACTTGCAATCTCAAACATCATGTGCCAATTTGTGTGCTGACACTAGTCCAAGCCATGACAACAGGCTGTTAAGTGTCTTATCTTGTCTTCCTTTATTTCTCTTCCACAAATCTTTTCACTTGCCACACAAAGTTCATGATGTGACAAAAAGAATTATGACTGAGTCTTTCTTTTCTTTGTAATAAGTTGTCTTTGTCTTAGCTTCTTTCAAAACATTTAGATTACTTATTTTGGCTGTCCAAGGAATTTCAACATTCTTCTGTAAAACCACATCTCTCAGGCCTGACAGAATGTTTTTGTTTGTTTGTTTCTTACTACCTGTCCAGGATTTTTAGCAAATGTTAAAACTGGTTCTATGCAACATGCAAGAATTCTTTTTTAACCTCCAATGACAGAGATTTATTGCAGAAGACGTGTATTTTATAAAATGAAGTTTTTGCTTGTCCTATTCTGTTCCTTGTATCAGCGACACCTCTTCCATCTGCTGTTATCAATTTGCCTAAACACTCGTATTTCTGTACTTGCCTAAAATCAATACCACTGACTTTATTGTACATTTAAGCATGATCTGTTTCTTTGGTATTACCACCACCTCTGTCTTCCTATTATTCAAGTTGACACCCATTTTTTTCACTTTCAAAACAGTAGTTTCTTTAACTAAGAAATGCCTGGCTGTACAGTTTGTTAGTTGCATATCCTTTACAGGACATAGTAGTAAACCCCAGCGTTTTTTGGCTGTTTGTGATTTCTTGGCAAGTTTATATTCAGTAGTTTGCCATTGCTTTCTGAACGACCGGCACTCATACCATTTTATGGGGACCAATGTAAGGAGGTCTGCTTCCAGATCGCCCGCAGATGTGTTTCGAATGTGGTATATGGGATTACGAATTGTATTCGTAACCCCTTCGCCACAGAGCTGATTGGCTGTACAGATCTAACAGTAATAGCTGTATGGGATAGAAGAGTTAAACAGACAATTAGGATAGAGTGGGTTAATGTAATAACTGTGTGGGACAGAATAAACTGGAACAAACATTGACAGTATGGATAACCAACAAACACATAATGGATGATAGACCATTATTTTGGGTGATAATTTACAAGGCTCCATAGCCGATAACTACCAAGAAAATGCTAATTCTAAGACAATTGTTACACTTTTCTATATATCCATATTTCAACATTATTTAATCATTCCTATCCCTGTCTCTGAGAGATAGTAAATGAGTGAATAGGAGAGAGAGTGTGAGAGTGAGTGAGACAATAAGACAGTGAGTGCGTATGCTCAGTAAATGGGTCTGTGTTGGTAAGTTTGTGCACATGTGTTTATGGCAAATATACAAACTGTAAATTCTGACTCCCTGCTGCACACTAGTGTAGACTTGCAGTGACAACGGAAGTAACAAACAAACAAACACTTGTATCAATGTTCATACAATCCAGATAAAGCAGACATTTAAATCAAACACCCCCAGGAAGGTTAACCCGGTCAACAAATGCCTGCAGAAGTCAGATGTGTCGGCCTAACGGCGCAAGAACGCAGCTCTGCTGAAAACAGGCACAATGCAATCACGTCCGAAAAAAACTCTCCGGATGAACGCAGAAGAAAAATAAGAAGAAGAAGAAGAAGAAGAAGAAGAAGAAGAAGAAGAAATCAAACATAGCTGTATTCTACCATTATTTTGATTTCCTTCTGACACACTGCCAGGTCACGATCATTGTTGACATACATTCTCTTAAGTGCAAGTCTGCTGCCATTTGGAAGCTTAACAAGAAATACAATGGCAAAGCCACCTGCAATGAAAAGATACAAGACATTATACACAGTTAAAACAAATGTCTTTATCTTCAAACCCATAGGCAAATTAATTCAACTGGAAAAAAAACACAATGAGCAAGACATTCAATCAATCAATCAGGTGGCATCCCCACAATGAAGCAAATGATCTCCAAAATTGTCTCCTGACAGACTGCTGTTCATCTAACTCTTAATGCTATTTTTCCCACTTGTAATACTGCCAACCCCTAGTTTACCTGCCTTCAACTCTTCTCTTCCCTCCAGTATGGTTGTTTTTCTAGTGTGCTATGTCTTTTAGTGTGCCCAAAGTATTTAACTTGTCTCTTTCATGTTTCTTTCATCAACTCTCTTTTAATTCCCAGTCTCTCTAGAACCTCTTTTTTGTGTGTCTAGCATGACATCAACAAATAATAAAAATACTCCAACACCCTTACTGAGAGAGAGAGAGAGAGAGAGAGAGAGAGAGAGAGAGAGAGAGAGAGAGAGAGAGAGAGAGAGAGAGAGAGAGAGAGAGAGAGAGAGAGAGAGAGAGAGAGAGAGAGAGAGAGAGAGAGAGAGAGAGAGAGAGAGAGAGAGAGAGAGAGAGAGAGAGAGAGAGAGAGAGAGAGAGAGAGAGAGAGAGAGAGAGAGAGAGAGAGAGCAGCAACCAATCTATAAGATAACAAACACCATATTCCACACGTGAGAAGTTTATGGGCCTTTACGGCTCAGGCTGGAGGGAGAATTGTGAAGGAAGATTCTGGTGCTTTTGCCTTGACCACAAGTAGTCTGACTATGGAAGTCATGGTAGTAAGTAAAGCAATTACATGGCTCGAGACACAGACCTTCACCCAGGCAACTTTCCTTAATGACTCAATGAGTATGCTCAGGAAGATAGGGGTGAGGTGGGTCCGAAGACAGCATTTGTTGTTTCAGGAGCGGTCACGGCTGGCAAAGTTTAGTTTCATTTTCGTGCCTGGACATGACTGCAAGAACAGCAAGTTAAAATAGTTGTGGCCAAACAAGAACACTATGCAGGAAGCCAAAAAAGATTAATAACCAACACAGAACTGGTGTCGTGAGCCGCTACGCACTGCAGGATTTACTGAGAAGGGGATCTGAGCACTTATGGACTGAAAAGTTTGATGTGCAATGAGGATGATCTGTCGACTATTTAACTAAACATCATGTCCCTGGTTAAAAAAAGAATGATCACGTATGGATAGGCATGGTTTAATAGATCATTATGGCTTCTATTTTCATGCCATTCTGATGTTAAGTTAGTCATAGTAGTATAGCCTGGGACCCTGAGGTAAGTAGCAAAATTTTTTTTTAAATTTTCATTTTCTCTTCATTGCTCTAATTTTTTCATCTTTTTATTCTTCTAACTCCATCCTTATGCCTTGATGCAGTCACTGAAGGGTCTTCTCCATGACTATATGTTGTGTTTTGTGTATGAATTTGTTTGCTCATGAAAGCTAGTCCCTGCAATGTCCTGTATATTTTGTAATTCTGTTCTGTACAACTGGTGTTATTTTATATTGTTTACATTTCCACAGCTTTTCCACAGTTCCACCAAATTTTATTCATAATTTGGTGTTAAGTTAGTTGCATATCCTTTACAGTATGTTGCAATCAACCCTTGCATTTGCTGACCATTTGTGATTTACTAGGAAATTTTACATTAAGTTATTATCATCATGTGCCATACCGATGTGCATAGGCGGTCATGTTTCACCATCTAACATGATCACTAGAGTTGTGAATCAGCTCTGTGTTCTTGTCTTGACCATGCCATGCCGCCAAGCCATTCAGATATTTACTTCTCTGCCTTTCCCTTGTTCTTTTCCCCCAATTTTGCCAATTGACACCAAGTTCTCTAGTTATTTCTTCTCATAACGTATCCAAAAGATTTTGACTGATTACGTCTAATTTCTGTAATCATTTTATGGTTTTCATCTGCTTCTTGTAGGACTTGGTCATTGGTTTTTCTGTCTGTCCATAATATTCTTTGTATTTTCCTCAGAAACCACATTTCCGCTGACATTAGATGTGTTTCAGCGCGTCTGCTCATTGTCCTCATTTCACATCCATACAAAAGTAGAAGTTCAATAGGTTCTATTACATTCAGTAGTTTGCTATTACTTTCTGAACGGCTGATAACTCAAACCATCAAAATCAACTCAAAGTAATCTTCTTTCAAATAGCCTGCATCTGATTTTGAACTCTTCACTTGGTGTGTCTAAGATCAGAAATGAAGAAATCAGGACTAAAGTGGGGGTTACAGCTGCACTAGATGTTATTAGAAATCAGCAAGTCAAATGGTTTGGCCATGCTGTAGGTTACCATTCAACAGCATACCACAACAAGCAATGATGTACAGACCAGATGGAAGAAGAGGAAGAGGCCGACCACATAAACGATGGACGCAGGGAATAACAGAGTCCATGGGAATATCGATATATGAAGCCCATAAATGGGCACTCTCATGAAGTTTATACTTCACCTCGACACCGCAAGGTACAAGAGGAACATGATGAGACAAGATGAGACTCGGTGTGTTGGTGAAATGTGAAACAGGTTTCACTAAAACCCTAGCCACAGATGCTGGTGTACCTGAGAATCAAAGAGCTGATTGGTTGACCTCCAGGGGGAGACGAGACCAAACAAAGCAGGCGTGATGCCTATTTATAAATGATTGCCTGTTGCACAAGAAAACACAAGTCAATGGCCACATGCGGCTATGACTGATGGAGTCATAAATCTAATCTGGCACTAGCAGGAAGGATCATGGTAGAGGACGGAGTAGATGCATGCATAACCAACTGACTATTTGAACTAAAACTAAGGATGGAGTTATTCCTCTCCATAGCACAAAGCTGTACAGACCATGTGTTGCCCATGCAGCATGATCCCTATCTCAGTCTGCAAAGTTTACTCCAGAGGAAAGGTAACACCAATCCACTTGGAACAAAACAAGCTGCAGAAGCTGCCAGATCAGCAAAGCAATGTTCTAACTACACTAAAGGCGTATTTTTGGTGAATTACAGATGGGTAAGAGATCTTGGGGGTGGCCACTACTATGGTACAGAGATGTGTGTAAGTGGGACATGATTGACACTGCACCTTGGGAGCAAGTTGCTACTGATTGTATTGCATGGTAGGCAAAGATTAGAACTGGAATAAAGACAATGGAGAAAATGATTGCAGATAGTTCAGACATTGAGTGAGTGAGATGTCAGATGGTGCGTGATGGTGGAACATGCATGTGTTCACATGCATCCATTGTGGACTAACAGTTACCGCTCAAATTGGTTGGACCAGGCACATTCGCTACCATGATAGGTTGTAGTTATTATGCCTATTTTGAAGCACAATGTAACAAACTATTGTCTATCAAGTCGGCAAGGTGCCAGTTAGTTAGTTAGTGGCGGCTCCAACTTCACGGCAACGGGTTGTCCCCATTATGCTCCGTTCCTGTGCCAGTGAATATCACACAAAATGCTCATCACTGCCCTATGTGAAACGTGGAACAAACAGGAGTCTCGGCAAGCCAACAGCCCACACAGGTACACTGCATAATGTCGCTGTCTGAATGCCAACACAAAAGTCCTCCACAAAAAAACACAAAAAAATACAGCGTCGATGGAATCGGCAGTCACTAGAAAGACTTCATTAACCCGGGTTTAATCCCACATGGCTCAGTCTCTTTCTGAAGGCGACCCACCAAAAGTACTGCGCTAAGTAAGAACTCTGTAGCTCCAGCGACGACCCCAGGAGTATTCTGAAAATTGCACTCGTGCCAGTGATTGGAACTATAAGTACCCATACTCTATGGCAGCTTCTGATAGCGATAGAGTACAAAGGCTCATGCTACGATTTATGTGGCACTGGTGTTGAATGATAAATTCAAATTCTGCTTATACAACTATGCACGGATTTTGCTGCAATTAAGAAAAAGTGCACAGTACAAAATGAGTCATGTTAGCGCAACAGCTTGCACACTTGCCTGCTGACCATCAAGACAGGGTTTTCGTTGTTTTCATTTAAAAAACATTGACCTGGGTTTCCAGGTAAACCCAGTTTAAAATGGGTACCAGGAGATTTTAAGGAAAGCGAAGGCAACCGGAGTGATACTGACCAGATTGCACAGCACGCCAAATGGTCAATAGAAATATGGGTTGAACACAAAATACTCAATATGCCTCAAAGTATGGGGGAAAAAGTCCTGTACTTGTTTAATATGGATGTTATGTTATATTGTGTTATACTGTTATATTATTTTGAACGGTATCACTGTACCCAGGACATTTTGATACTATGAATATTTGATCATCATCAAGTGATCAGCCCTCAGGCAAGTTGTGAAACTTCCAGATCACACTAGTTTCTGTTTCAACAGGTCTTCATTGACAGGTCTCTGCATGTCTGGGTAAGCCAGGTGAGTCTCCTCCTCAATGGCCAGGGATAATCCCTTGAAGGAATCTCTTTAGTTAGTCATCATACCAGAAGTGTACACTATGTATCAAATTTAAGCATTTTTAACAATGTAAGTTGTATCTTATAGTGTTTTATACGAGGGTAAGTTAATAAGTAAGTCACAAATGGCTGTAGAAAAATAACTAACTAAGATAACAACTTGAAACCAGTTTAGTTTTATACATACATTGTACCTTTATTTCTCAATATAATTTCCACCAACATTGATGCACTTATCCCATCGTTTTATCAGTCATCCCAAACTGGCTGCATAGAACTGCATACTTTGTTTTCATTTACCTGCCATCCCACAGAACTGTGTGACTTACTTATTGACTCGCCCTATTAACTTTTGTCTACCCGGCTATGCACCGCTTTACAGGAAATCGCTAGGGGCTTGGCGGGAGACATTTCGCGAGTGACAACGAAGTTGAATGTGTAGTGAAAACATGGTTCAGTTGTAAAATCTGTAAAAGGGTGTTTAATGTTTTGTGAAAGGGTGTTTAATGTCTTAAGTGGTAAAGTTGTTAAGCTGCCTGCTTCATGCTCAGAAAGTCATGGGTTTGTTTCTTAACTCCATCCTTTAGTTAACAGGCCAAATTTTCTCAGAGACGCCTAAGGGTCACTGCTGGAGTTACAGAATTCATACCCTGTATGACGCTTTTGGCAGGCTGCTCTGCTGAAAGAGACCGAGTCATATGGGATAAAGCGCAGTCCAATGAAGTCATCTTGCCTTAAAAACTCTTTAATTTATGTCTTCTACAATATCAGTATTTATGGGGGTTAACGTTTTAAAAATTCCATGGTATAAGATATTTTGATTATCTAATTGTTTCTCATTATCTTCATTGATGGTCTCCATTAGCATCTGTTATGTGATACTGGATAGATGACTGCATAAAAAATACCATGTATATGCACACGCGTGCACGCACGCACATGCACGCACACACACACAGTTTCGAGTCCGCACTTAAGTAGAACTCGGATAAGTAGAATTTCGCTTAAGTCGACACTACTGGCTTAGTCCCGGCCATTATCCTTCTTTATAATTGTATAAAAACTCCCGATAAGTTGAATTCGGTTAACTCGAATTTTCGGATTAGTCAAACATAAAACTGAATACCGACTATATGTGTTCATGTTTAAGTCGAACTGTTCATTTCACATCCAAAAAAAAATTTGTTTTGCAATCAAATTATTTTTAGTCAGCCCGGAGAACAAAAATCTCGCTAAATGTCAACAATGGCGGCTAGTGGACAAAAGCTTACAACTTTAACTTTAAAAAGAAAGCTTGAGTTGTTGGAAGAGGTTGGACATAGTAGGAAGAAGAAAGTGAATATAACTAAAGAGTTTGGTATTCTAACATCGACACTTTCCGGCATTTTAAAGCATAAAGACCGCTACAGAAAATTGTTTTTTGAATGTCAAATCGACAGTGATAGATAGCGAGCTACAACTGTCACATGTGATTTTGTTGATGCTGCCCTTTTAAAATAGTTCACTGTGATTAGATCGGCAAATGTGCCAGTAAATGGGCCTTTACTTATTGTGAAAGCAGAAGAATTTGCATGTCTTGGAGGTCAGACAGACTGGAATTGTAGTGCCGGCTTTTTGAATCGTTTCAAAAAACGACATTGCATCACGTACAAGAATGTGTGTGGAGAGATACAGTCAGTCGACGAAGCAACGACTCACTCATGGATAGAAGACATGCTCAGACCTGCTTTAACTAAATATAATTCTGCGGATGTATTTATTGCCGATGAAAGTGGCTTATTTTGGAGATTGTTACCTGATAAAACATTTTCTTTCAAAAGTGTCATGGGGGGAAACAAATCAAAAGAAAGAATAACAGTGGTTGTGTGTTCCAATATGGATGGTAGTGAAAAATGGCCTTTATTTATGATTGGAAAATTTAAAAATCCTTATTGTTTCAAAGGCCTGAAAAAATTGTGTGTGAATTACAGAGCCAGTTGAAAGGCATGGATGACATCAGAACTGTTCAATGAGTGGCTACAAGAATGTTTGGGAAGACATTTTTCACAAGTCCAGAAGCAAAGCAAAATCACAGACTTTTTCTTTAATTAATTTGGAAATTTTCATATGACTTTAATGTTCTGCTTTCTAAATTAATTAAACATTTCAACATTTCTGATATTGTATTGCTATCTATTTGTTCACTAACTGTGTTTCCTAAGTGGTACAATCATTTTACTCAATGCTACTGCATAGTATTAGTGTAAATTAGTGTAAATGTGTGCAGTCTGGATAAGTAGAATTTCTGATAAGCAGAACAAATTCCTTTGGCCCCTGTGACTTCTACTTTCCCAGACTCCACTCTCTCTCTCTCTGTGTGTGTGTCTCTCTCTCTCTCTCTGTGTCTCTCTCTCTCTGTGTCTCTCTCTGTGTGTGTCTCTCTCTCTCTGTGTGTGTGTCTCTCTCTCTCTCTCTCTGTGTCTCTCCCTGTGTGTGTCTCTCTCTCTGCTTTCCTTGAAAAAGTTTTTACTATTGCAACTGTAATGTCATTATCACAGCAAGACTGTTCAATGACATGTCTTTCAATATTTTAGTTTAAATGCTTATGGAATTATGGAATTTGTTTATTCTATTAAATTTGTTTAGTGGGTTTATAAGTGGGTTTAGTTATAATAGCTCAGGTAATCTGTACCGAGCAATTATAAATAACATAAACTTTTATTCACGCAATATTCAAGACAACTGGATGTTTACTGATTTTGCATTTGTTTTCAATAACAAGTGACTGAAATACTGTTTGCCATATTTATATTTTTATTCCTAGATCATGTACGTTGGACATGGCAGTTAAGATTTAACATGCATTTTCATACTGTATATCTCAGATTAATTAATTTCTTAGTTTATTTCTGATGTAATCGTTCCATTTCCATAACAATAGTTCAGCTATCTGTGAATGTTTAAATGGCAATGGTGAATAATTGTTTGCCATCACAAAATATAAAATATAAATCAGAGCAGCCTTGTATGTTGTTTTTGTTGCGTATCCCTTACGGGACGATGCAGTCAACACCAGCATTTTCAGCTGCTGTTGATGTACTAGGCAAGTGTTACGTTCAGTAGTTTGCCATTGCTTTCTGAACAACCGGCCCCTATACCTTTTTCGAAAAAAACCAGCACCGCGGTGATTCGAACCCGGGTATACGGGCTCACAAACCGCGTTCGCAAGCCCTTAGCCACAGAGACCGGTCTTGCATGTTACCGCGTAAAAAGGTCTACTTTAATGTTATTGACAATATAAAGAGCTTGAACAGTAACTAAATGTGAAAGTGCAGTAAGACACACTACAATTTTCTCTAGGATGGTACAAGGGAGGTGAATTAATAATGACTTCATAATTAGAAAGACAATTATAAGATGAATGAACACCCAGGAAGATTAACCTGGTCAACAAATGCCAGCAGAAGTCAGATGTGTCAGCCGAAAAGCGCAAATAAACAGGCACAAAGCAAAAACCGTAAGAGTGAGAGTGGAATGTCCTTCGAAACACCCGGGACGGTTAACCAGGTCAACAAATGCCTGCAGAAGTTGGATGTCTTGGTCTAAATGTGTAATTAAAAAGGCCAACGCAATTACATCTGAAAATACACTCCGGATGAACGCAGAAGAAGAATATGAATGAACTTGAAGAAAGTGAAGGGCTTTATACACACTTTAAGGTGTACTGCATATATGATGCTAACCCCACAGATTTATAAACCAATCGGCTCTCTGTGGGTCATGTGCTCAGTTGTATATCGTCTGTCTTTACTTCCCTAATTGTTGACTGGTACCCAAGTTAGGCGGGGTCAACTTGTAAGCTTAGCTAAATTTTAAAAATTCCAACCCGCCTTAATGTGGATCAAATTCCATGGCCACTATGTTAGCAAGTGAGTGTCTAGCCACTAAACCCATTGCCACTATGTCAGCAAGCAAGTGTCTAGCCACTAAACTATCGGCCTCCATGAAATGAACATGTCAGCAACATTAATGCTATGCACACACTGTATTTTTTTAATGTTCATGCAGCAATACTAACTTTAATACCATGTAGTAAAGTAAGGTGAATGTAAACATGTAAGTACTCACTCTGCTATAAACATTTCTTAGTATTGAGTACTCACTCCAAATGTTCATATATTTATGTATTTTGTAATACTCTTACTAATACTAATATAAAATACAAGTGTGTATTACAGCAACAAGCTCTATTTTGGTGCAGCTATAATGCCTTTGATACTAAATTGTACAGTGATGTTAGCTTAAAAAACACATTAGTATTCAGTACTCACACAGGACACTCATCTATTTTGAAACACAATTATGATGACAATACCTGCAGACAACACAAACACTAAAAATACATGTCTCTATTGAGGAAAAAAAAATATTTTGGCACATGTCTACTGCCTTTAAACTTTAAATGTACAGTGGGATCAGAACTACTAGAATTTCATTATTAAGTACTGTACTCACTCAAAGTGTCAAATATAGACAAGACATGTTTATTATAATACCATTGAGGCATCTGCCTGACCTGACCTTCTTGCCTTCTCTATTCCCGGTGACTGGTCAATTTTCTACGAATCAGTTTTCCTAACTAGAATCCTAAACAACTAAGATATCAACGGACCCTTTTTGCGGAAATACAAACTGGATCCAATTTAAGGACCCTGTTATTACACATATATACCCTGTCGTTTATAACTTTAGCAACAGATTGTTTCTAATCGGGGGGTGCCGCCCACCAACAACGATTTCTCGTTGCAGAAATTAGACCTAGAAGACAAAACAAACCTTCTGCTATAATATCCTCCACCACCACATTATATCGACCGACTTGAAAAGTTTTCCCTATGTGAGGGCTTTGCTGATTGGAGCTGAACAATTTTTTCATCGTGTGGCACGCTGACCAACGAGAATTGTGAGCATGAATTCAACATACGAGTATAGCCATCTTCCCTTCTTGTCTCATAGACTGCGCTACACAGAACGGTCACTTCCTGTCTAGTTATGACCACTTCCGGTAATAACCTTACGGTGTCAGGATCAGCTTTGTATAAGCATATTTATTTTCTCACATTTGTCATTTTTGAATATAAATGTATAGACGAGTTCTAAGAATATCTTGGATAAAGAAAAGAACAAATGCATCCATACTACAAGAGATGGCTATTGAAAACGGTTGGCTATTAAAGACGATAAAAGAAAGAAAATTGAAATGTTTTCGTCACTTGAAAATTCACGAAAGTTTGGAGAGAACAATATCAATGATCAATAATGGAGGGGTATTTGACTGGGAAGCCGGTCTCTCTGGCTGTGGGGTTACAACACTTTCTCTCTGTAATCCCGTTTATCACGCAAAATCTCGTAGCGGAGCGAGAGCTGAGGCGGTTCGACCCCCGCTCGTGACTTGCGGGATACTGAGCCGGCCGCTCAGAAAGCAATGGCAAACTACTGAGCGTAATCTTGCCAAGAGATCAACATACAGCTGAAAGATGCTGGTGTTGACAGCTAAGTCCTGTAAAAAAGGATATGCTAAAAAAAAAAAAAAATTGATTGCGAAAAGAGGAAGAGAGAGAAGGCCAAAGAGAAGATGGGTGCAGGATGTGGTGGATGATCTCCAGATGGGTGTATCGGAAGCGGGACATCTTGCTTATGATCGAGAGGTTTTCCGGGTTGTTATGGGAGCGAGATTCTGCAAAGGACATGCTACTGAATGAATGAATGAATGAATGAATGAATGAATGAATGAATGAATGAATGAATGACATTTGTCATTGCCATTTTAGAATATCTTCAGATATCCAGCTTTCCATTATTTTCCCTGTTTCCTTGCCACGATACCTTCATCTATCCAGCTTTCTATTATATTTTTTTCCATATGCCATTGACGTCACACACCGAGCGTGTGAGACGTAAGATGGTGCATGATGGTGGAAATAACCACGTGTTCACATGCACCCACTGTGAACGGACATTTACAGCGCAAATTGGCCTTATCAGTCACATTCGCTACCGCCACAGGTAAAAGTTATTATGCCTTTTTAAAGCATAAACTATCGTCTGTCAAGACGGCAAGGTGCCAATGTATGCCATTGATATGATGACTTCATCTATCCAGCTTTATATTATCTCTCCTGTTTCCTTGTCTTGATGCCTTCATCTATCCAGCTGGGTTGAGTCAAGAAGCGACATCGGACTCAGGACATTCCCATACGTGCCCCGTCCTTATCTGCAACAGCCAGCGAAGAGTTCCAATATATAAATGGCAACAGTAGCAGTCTGATTACATTAGTTTACACACATGTTTGGGGCCTTAAATATTATAGCTATTCTTGGGTAATTTTGTGTTGTTGACTCCAAATATGTAATCAGATGGTTTCTAACAATTTATCTACTTTCAGAACCTCTTTATTAAGTCTCATTTCCTAACAACTTTCTCCCCTCTCTTCAATCTTACTTTTACTTGTCCACATTGTGGTACGCGATCACTATTACAGTCAGCACCAGGCATTGTCTTAACATTTCTAAATCTTTTATTAATAAGTATGTAGTCAATTTGGTTGAAAATGTTCTTATCAGGTCTTTTCCGTCTGTAAAGTCGTTGTTTACGGTGTTTAATTCAGGTGTTTCCAATTATCATGTCGTTGATATTCGCCCATTGCATTAGTTCCTCTCTTCTTTCGTTTCTTGTGCCTAAATATAATTCCCCACTTCATCGGACACATTATAAGAAGAAATTAGAGAACTTGATGACAACTAGCATGAATGAGAGGAAAAAGAATAAGAGGAAGACAGAGAAGTAAATATCTAGATGGATTGGCTATGTTTCATGGTCGAGGCAAGAAAACTGAGCTGATCCACCAGTCTAGTGATCGTGTGAGATGACGAAACATGAACTCCCACGCTTGCCGGCATGGCCCATGTTAAGTTAGTTGCATATAATATATCACTCCGCCTCCTTCAGACATGTGCCGAACATGATCTCCTGATTACGAACACAGTTTTCTGTCTCCCCATGAGAAATAGGACATCGTGGATGCACCCTCGCTCGAAACACTGGCACCTCATTGACTATGTCATCATCAGGAGGAGTGACAGACAAGACGTTCGAGTGACAAAATCCATGTGTGGTGCCGAATGTTGGACAGACCATCGTCTCATTGTCTCGAAAATGAACATCCACATCAGGCCACCACGGCGTCCTCAAGGGGCGAAAATGCAAACAAAGCTAAATGTCACCCGCCTAACAGCAAGAAAATGCAGCAGTCGTTTGAAAATATGCTGTAAGACCGCCTCAAGCCCAATGCTGAAGCTAAACAGGATACAGAAACAGAATGGAGAGCCCTAAAGGACACAATTTACAACACTGCTATGGAAATCCTGGGTCCAGCCCCCCGAAAGCATAAAGACTGGTTTGATGAAAATTCCGAAGACATCAACCAATTGCTGGCCGAGAAACATCTTCTCCTCAAGGCACATTTGAATGACCCAAAGTCAACATAAAAAAAAGATGCTTTCAAGAACATTCAGAGAGTAGTGCAGCAGAAACTTCGGCACATGCGGGACTCCTGGCTGAGCAGCAAAGCTGATGAAATTCAGGGCTTTGCTGACAGACATGATATGAAAAACTTCCACGACTCACTGAAAGCGGTCTATGGTCCTTCATCACCAGGCATAGTTCCCCTCCTCAGTGCAGACGGGGGAACATTGGTCACTGATAAGAAAGAAATTATCCAACGCTGGGCAGAGCATTTCAGCAAAATCTTAAATGCAACTTCCTTCTTCGACGATGAAACCATCAACTGCCTTCCTCAAGTTCCCACCAATGAGACACTTGATGACCTGCCAACCATAGTGGAAATAAACAAAGCCATCCAGCAACTCTCCAGCGGCAAGGCACCTGGTCCTGACTCCATCCCAGCAGAGATATACAAGGCAGGTGGGCCGGTCCTAACAGAGCAGCTTCACCAAGTCTTCACAAACATATGGATGAACGAGACCATGCCTCAAGATTTTAAGGACGTGTCAATAGTCCACCTTTACAAACGTAAAGGAAACCGCCAATCCTGTGACAACCACCGAGGCATCTCCTTGCTTTCAATTGCAGGGAAGATACTCGCCAGAATTCTTCTCAATCGCCTCACAGCCCATCTCGATAAAGGTCTTCTTCCTGAGAGTTAATGTGGCTTCAGAAAAGAACGTGGAACTGTTGACATGATTTTCGCTGCAAGGCAGCTGCAAGAGAAATGTCAGGAACAGAACTGCGAAATGTTCTCCACTTTCATTGACCTTACCAAGGCTTTTGATACAGTCAGCAGAGAAGGACTGTGGAAGATTATGGCAAAATATGGCTGTCCACGAAAGTTTGTCCAAATAGTGCGGCTATTTCATGACGGCATGCAGGCAAGAGTACAGGAAAATGGTGAACTGTCTGAACCCTTTCCTGTCACCAATGAAGTGAAGCAAGGTTGTGTCCTGGCACCAACACTGTTCAGCCTCATGTTTTCAGCCATGTTGATGAATGCCTTCGAGAACGACGACATTGGAATAGACATCAACTACCGTATGGATGGAAAGTTATTCAATCTCAGAAGGCTGAAAGCTAAAACCAAAATTAACAGCGGCACCGTCAGAGAGCTCCTGTTTGCTGATGATTGCGCTCTATACGCCAACTCAGAGGCGGACATGCAACATAATGTTTCAGCTTTCTCACATGCCTGTGCCAACTTTGGGCTCAATATCAACTTGGAGAAGACTGTGGTTATGTACCAGCCAGCTCCAGGGAATAATCACACTGTGCCGAATATCAAAGTGAATGATCATAGACTAAGTGTGGACAAATTCACCTATCTTGGCAGCACCGTGTCACAAGCTGCCACAATCGATGACGAAGTGAATGCAAGAATCTCCAAGGCCAGTGCAGCCTTTGGCAGACTGTACAAGAATGTATGGGACAGAACTGGAATAAGCCTGCAAACAAAGCTAAAAGTCTACAAAGCAGTTGTATTATCCACACTGCTATATGCTTGTGAAACCTGGACTGTTTATCAGCGACACGCTAGGAAATTAAACCACTTCCACACAGTCTGCCTAAGGAAGCTACTGAAGATTAAATGGCAAGACAAGATTCCAGACACTGAAGTCCTAGAAAGAGCATCCATGCCCAGTATCCACACTCTACTGATGAAGAATCAGATTCGCTGGGCTGGTCACTTGACTCGCATGCCAGATCACAGGCTCCCTAAACGAATTTTCTACAGCGAACTGCGTTGTGGTAAACGCTCCCAAGGTGGCCAGAGGAAACGTTTTAAAGACACTCTGAAAATTTCACTGAATGCTTTTGGAATTCATCATGACACCTGGGAGGCTGCAGCCAGAGACCGAAATTCGTGGCGTGCATCATTGCGCAAAGGTGCAGTCATATGTGAGGCAACCAGGACTACAAGAGCTGTGAAGAAAAGGCAGGACAGAAAAACCACTGCAGGAAATCCTCCTCCAGAGACGTCAAGCATTCTTTGCCCACATTGTCAAAGAACATTTCGAGCCAAAATAGGCCTTATCAGCCATCTTAGAACCCACGGCTCCACACCTTCAACCCCACTGGATGAAATGAATGGTCATCATCATTCTTGATGGACAAACAACATTAACAGTTGCATATATATCCTTCACAGGACGTAGCAGTCAACTCCAGCATTTTTGGATTGTTTGTGATTTCTGGGCAAGTTTACGTTCAATAATTTACCGAGAATTCGAACCAGGGTCTCCCGAAGGAGATTTTGGCATTCTAGCCACTCGGCCAGCCGCTCCTCAGTTGGACAGATCGAACTACAAAAATTACGTTTTTAGGAGCATGCATTTTTCCCATTGCAACATATGCCCGTGAGACCTGGGAACTTACCAAATAAGCTGAACAGCACATACATGCCTTTGAATATAAATATTATAGACGAGTTTTAAGAAATCTCGGATACAGAAAAGAACAAATGTATCCATACGACAAGAGCTGAATATTGAAGAAGGTTGCCTACTAAAGACGATAAAACAAAGAATATTGAACTATTTTGGTCAGTTGAAACGCCATGAAAGTTTGGAGAGAACAATAATTGAGGGGTATATACCCGGGAAGAGAAGATGGGTACAGGCAAATGTGGCAAATGATCTCCAATGGGTGTATCGGACGCGGGACATCTTGCTTCTCATCTCATCATGTTCCTCTTGTACCTTGCGGTGTCGAGGTGAAGTATAAACAGCGGGAGAGTGTCCCCTTATGGGCTTCTTGTATCTATATTCCCATGGAATCTGTTATTCCCTGCCTCCATCGTTTACGTGGTCGGCCTCTTCCTCTGCTTCCCTCTGGTCTGTACACCTTGCTTATGACCGATAATTTTTCAAAAGGTTGTTATGGGCGCAAAGCTCTGCAAGAAGATGCTTCTGAATGAATGCATGAATTTTGCCAAATGAAATGACGTAAATTGCACACATGTCACAACCTCACGTATATTGCTGTCATAGAGTAGTTCCTTGATTGCATATGAGTTATTCTTCTTTCGTTAGCTAGAAATATGTCTATAGCTGCAATGTTGTCGCTTGTATAAATTTAACTGTCTTCTTTAGTTCACTCAGCTGTCCATAGTTTTTCATCTACTGTTGTCTCTCTAGGCCAAAAGGTTTGCCTAGATATGTTGTATTTCGGGTAGTCTGGGAGTATGTGCTCTGCTGTCGTCGACGCCAATCCACATGTGCACATGACTGATTCACCGATCTTGAATTTTGTATACATGTGGTTGCGTAATCTAGCGTGTCCTGTTCTGTGGCGCAGAATAATGACTTGTTCTGGTCTGTTCATAACGTGGTTGTCGCCTTGAGCAGGTTTTGGTGGCCTTCTGACTGATTTGATCATTCTTTTCTATTGGTGGTATGTAATGGGCACATCAGGCTGTTCTTCTTTTGCTCCCTCCTTAGCCAATCGATCAGCTCTGTCGTTTCCGGGCACTCCATAGTGGAATGGTATCCACTGTATGATGACCTTATTCTGAATGCTAAGTTCAGAAAGTAGTTTCCTTAGTACTGGCAATTTCCCAGACAGAAGCGCCTCGATTACTGATTTTGCATATGTAAATAGCACCACAGGTTGTGTACCATGGTTGGTATTTAGTAATTTCACTGTTGCTATCTTAATTGCTTCAATTTCAGCATCATAGTTATGGCAGTACTTTCCTGTCGGAACTCTGGCCGTGTCCCTAGTATCATTTTGGTATTCTATGTACACTCCCGCTCCTCCAGTTCGAACAGCATTTTGTGCTGACCCATCTGTGTAGACTCGGATCCACAGGTCCTGTGGGTATTCTTCATCAAGGAAGCTGAGAGTGACTGTTCTGCGCTGTACACTGTTCTGTTCTTCCTTGTCAAATATTCCTCTCACGTTTGTCTGGATTTGTAGTGACAGTCTATGTTCGTCTTTCCATGGAGTTCGCTCTGGAATAGTTGTTAGGGGGATACCAACTGTGAGCAGATCGGTGATTTCTCTCGTATGAGTTATGATTCTGCTTCCTCTTCCTCTTCCTTTACCTACAGACGTCAGAATGAACAAATGCAAAGAAATTAGCAATCTATTTGCGCTTGTGAACTTCCACATAGACTTTGTCCCCAAATGGATCGGATATAAGCTAATGTATTTTTAAAATGTTGGATACACCTGCAACAAATGTGTAGCTGTCACTTTATCAGTACCACAGTTACATTCATCGGTATCTTCTATCTTTAGTTTATTAAACATGTGATATGGTCCGTATACTGAGGATTTTAACTTGTTCTTTCCTGTTGAGTTGGTCACCTGCATAATCTTTCTGACAACCTGGATGTTCTGATTTCCATTTGGTTCTGTAACTGCTTCTTATAAACCACTTGGTCTCATCATAGGTTATGTCTATAACAGAGGTACTCTTCCACGCTTCTATGCTAATCTGCCGATTTCTTCATTTCTAGGCGTGTTGCAGCATGAAGGAATCCACTATAATTCAATCATTTTGGTTTACTGGTGTAGCTCACTCTGTGCTGCATTAGGTCTGCTAGCTCTGTGTTTTTTCCCCCACCTGTTCTTTAGTATCGAAACAACAGTCTTTGTATCGGAAAGAAAACTATTTGTTTTTCTTTATTTCATCTGTCAACATTTATCCGACAGTTTTAAGGCCTCTTGCCTTGATTGATAACATATGCCAGACGAAGACAAACAATATAACTATACCCAACTAGGTGATGAGGTGTTCTTCAACATTTTAATCAACATCAAAACAATACTATGGTTCATCACATAGTATAATGACAACGTTTTTATGATTATGGCTACAAGATACATAATGCAATATTTGCAATCTCGCAACGATCAACATTCTAGCACACATGAATATTTCGTACACATACAGACAGCATTCTTACTGCTTCTGTGCATAGGCATACATAAATATGATTATGATAAGTTTACATTAGTGCACGCATAAACCCATTAGTGCAAATTCTCTCTCATCAGAAGTCGAAAGCGATGGATTCTGATTGTCCGTGTCAAAAGCTGGTAAGCTACAAATAGGAACCGACCTCGTCTTTTCTACCTGTATTATTCTGGAGTTCCCCTTTCAAGGGGCGTATTAAGGAAGATTCATCAAGAGATGTGACACTATCTATCATGCTAGTGAAACTAGATTGCATACAGAATGAAGCTAGGTGGGTATAGTACGTGATATATATCGTAGCTTTACCAGCGATTGCTTGCTGCGGGCTAGGTCTTATCTCCGAGTGGCTGCAGACAAGGCACACCCTCTGCAAGAAGCTCTGGGTCTATTTAACGGCCACGAGTTGATAACAAGAAAACCATAGATGGCCCAGGCAGAGGAAACAAATAGAGATGTGTGTATGTTTGAGAACACTGGGAGAGGAGAGGAATGGGTCAGAATGCCAGTGGAAATGTGAGGCCTGTGTGGTGATACAATCATATTGGATTGAGAGTGAAGGAAACGACCAGAAGGTTCGGTGAATGGGTGATACAACAAATGACCCACCACAGTTCGAGCCGGGGTGATGTAATCACACAGACGGCTCTGTGCGAAGAAATAAAAGAGCCTAGAGATTCACAGCAAAGGTTAATTGACGGTATTTAGTGCAGGATACCATGGCATATAATACCACGACATCTAATCTGAGAATGGCGGTGAAGGCGTGCTGCTTGGCTGGAGCTCACATGTGTCGTTATTATAACGGACTTACAGAACTTGCTGAGAAGGGTGACGTAAGACATTTTTCGTGCTTGCTTACTTCCTTGCTTGTGTTCGTTGGCTTGAGCTCCAACGCGAAGTCCTGTATGTCGGATGAAGGCATCCTTTTGTCCAACATCAGTGTGATATCATACCGGACCTGAGGTTTGCGTGAGTATCCGTTGTCCCATGTCTGGCTTATTGGTGTGCAGACTGGTGGTTCCTCGCCGTACAGGAAGACACTCTCCGACTTCGGAGGAATCGGCGATCCTACTGACTTCAGCCAGGACCCCGAAGGGACCTGTTGCCCAGGACGCTTGACGAGGACGCGTCAATAGGTCTTGACCAGTATATACCCGGCCTGGTGCCTTGGAAACACCTCTGCGTCCCATTTTTCGTGCAAAATTGGGTGTTAAAATGAAATATATATATATATATTCAGCATCCGTTGGATCTTTTCCCCAGGATATGCTGGTGTATCGGGAAATTAGTAGGTGGAGAGATTAGCAACGTTTGCACCGGTGTGTGGAATATTGGTGCACGATAAGTTAGGAATGGACATTTCCCTACGGAGTCATGTGAATAGTGTGGAAAAAAACAACAAATCAATCATCATTGTCTGGGAAGAGCAGTACGACATTACGTGATCAGAGGATCTGCTCGACACTCAGTACTTCAAGGAAAAGCCAAACATACACATTATCAGTTAGATTGGTATTGGGACTCATCGCTGGTTGTTGAAGGTGGTGAGTTAACTCTCCTGGAAATGTCCCGTGTGCTGTGATATCGATTCTTGACTCAACTCAACTATGTCTATCTCTGTGTTGTATGTTTGTATGTCGTCGCTAATGAATGCTCATAATTAAGTAACATGATTGAATTGCATCAATATACATTACAGTTACAGTTAGTTGCATATCCTTTGCAGAACGTTGCAGTCAACACCAGCATTTTGTGCTGTTGTGATCTCTTGGCAAGTTTACGTCCAGTAGTTTGCCATTGCTTTCTACACGACCGACACTTATATCATTTCGTAAAAAAATCAACGCAAAGCTGTCTGCTGCTAAATCGCGTGTAGCTGTGTTTCGAAAGCGGGTATGCGGGATCACGAACTGCGTCTGTAACTTCTTCGCCGCGTAGCCGGCATACATTACATTACACAATTATATATATATTAAATATTAAATTATATATATATATATATATATATATATATATATATATATATATATATATATATATATATATATATATATATATATATATATATATATATATATATATATATATATATTGTGTGGATGCTCATGACAGTTGTCAAGGTATGTGTGTGAAAGTGTCTGAGTCTGTGTATATTAATTTGAGTGACTATGCAATGGAGAGTGAATGTAACACGCACTCTAAATAATTGATGAACGAAAGATCATAGATTGGACGGGCTGAATGTAAGACAGGTCTGCGTGCCCAATTTTTGACCCATTGAAAATAAAGTTCTTGTGTTCGTTCATTTGTTCGTTGTAACAATGTTCTAATGGCAACCTTACGTGCTCTGCATTTTACTTTAATGAATGTTCAAATCATCAAAAACAACATCACCCCAAGACCTGGCTTTTGCCACACAGTCGCCAACCACCTTGATCACTTTCCCAACTCTTCTGTCTAATGCGTCCAAATCTGCTTCCGTTAGCACTGGAGACAACGGGTCAGAGTTCAAAGACGATGTCATGAGTCTACTGAGACTATCTGGACCTTTGTAGAGTTTGATGAATTTGGCCAGAGTGGACAGTCGTATTAGACAGCACTGACGTACTGGAGCTAAAATCGACAAGTGGTCATAGGTGGGCTGGCTAAACCTGCAGTAAAAGGGAAAAAATAACGTCAGATATATTATATGTATGACAGAGACACGCAATGTCATTTATACAACAAACAATTACCATATACATTCATGTGATCGAGTTCAGTAATCACATATTTACACTCAACATTTTGAAGGTAAAATTAGGTATGGCATCAGCATTAAGTCATCACCCTTAATAAGGGTTGGCATTTTAACTCTTCAGATCGAAGTTTTGAGGTCTGTACTTTTGTATGGATGTGAAACGTGTAAAATGAGCAGACAAACATAAAAAAAAACATCTGATGGCTGTGGAAATGTGGTTTCTGAGGACAATTCAAAGAATGCCACGGGCAGGCAGAAAAACCAATGACTAAGTCCTACAAGAAACAAATGAAACCCGTAAACTGACTAGAGACATTAAAGTAGGCAGTCAAGCTATCTTTGGACACGTTATGAGAAGAAATAAGTTTGAGAACTTGGTGACAACTGGCAAGATTGAGGGGCAAGAAAACAAGGGAAAGGCAGAGAACTACATACCTGGATGGCATGGTCACTTGATTGGTTGAGACAAGAGCACAGAGCTGATCCACGACTCAGGTGATCGTGCGTGATGGCGAAACATGACCGCCCTCGCTTATCGGCATGAGGATGATGATTGTGGTCTAGCTAGTAGTAGCCTTGAAAAATTCTTATCTATTAAATGAGTGTGGTATAAAAATGTATT
This sequence comes from Cepaea hortensis, assembly GCA_963921405.1. Classification (NCBI taxonomy): domain Eukaryota; kingdom Metazoa; phylum Mollusca; class Gastropoda; order Stylommatophora; family Helicidae; genus Cepaea; species Cepaea hortensis. The sequence goes on along the minus strand of OY992880.1, from coordinate 129,965,645 downwards.
TCCCGACGCGGTACCAATGTATTATCTACACGGGAATGTGTTATGGAGCAGTCCTTCCACTCACCACGCCAAGGAATCAGCAGTGTTGCCAGACTGATACTGGAATTTCACATCCGTGTAGAGATTGGTTAGGATGTAACGAGGCCATCATTCAGCACCACTGTATTTTGAGTGGTGTAAGTTAGAATATGTAAAGCACACCTACATTACTTTCCGTGGTGCAAGCTAGAATATGTAAGGCACACATACTGTAATTACAAATGGTGCAGTGTAGAATATATTGGCACCTTACGGACTCGAGAAACGATAATTTGCTACATTGCGCTTCAAAAATGGTATTATAACTACAACCCATGGCGGTAAACGGGGATGAAGTTATAACTCTTCATAGCACAAAGCCTTGAATTTAGAATATATAAAGCACATACGTACTTTCAGTGGTGCAATTTAGAATATATAAAGTACACACATTGTAATTTCATTGGTGCAGTTTTGAATATATGAGCATACATACTGTACTATCAGTGGTGCAATTTATAATATATAAACTATATGTGTGTACATTTACTAAGGAAATACATTATTTTGAATATTAGTAAATGATCTCAGAAGTAAAGGCCACAAATGTGGTATTTACACCATCATCACTAGAGTGCCAGATGGGCTACAATTATGGGACTAGGGCTATAGACCAAATATGGGAATAGCGCTATATGCCAAATATGGGACAAGCGTTATATACCAAATAATGGGATTAGCGTTATATACCAAATATGGGATTAGCGTTATATACCAAATAATGGGGTTAGCTTTCTTATACCAAATATGGGATTAGCGTTATATACCAAATGTGGGATTGGCGTTATATACCAAATATGGGATAAGCTTTTAATACCAGATATGGAATTGGCGTTATATTGGGTTAGCTTTGTATACCAAATATGGGATTAGCGTTATACACCAAATATGAGACTGGTGCTATAAACCAACTATGGTACCAGCGCTAAATACAAAATATGAGACCAGCGCTAAATACAAAATATGAGACCAGCGCTAAATACAAAATATGAGACCAGCGCTAAATACAAAATATGAGACCAGCGCTAAATACAAAATATGGAACAATTATCGTTGTATACCAAATATGGAACTATTGCTGTATACCACATATGGAACTAGCGTTATATACCAAATATGGGAACAGCGTTATATGCCAAATATAGAAATAGCGTTATATATCGAATATGGGAATAGCACTAATATACCAAATATGGTATTAGCGCTATATACCAAAAATGGGACTAGCGCTAAATACAAAATATGGAATTGGCGATATATACGAAATGTCGGATTAGCTTTATATAACAAATATGGGGCTAATGTTATATGCCAAAAATGGGACTAACGTTAAATACCAAATATGGGATTTGCGTTACATATCAAGTAAACTATGCACTAAAAGGGTTTCTTTACTTGCTAATGCAACATATTATTTCCATGTTGCCAGAAGTTGTGTGGTGATTCTGTATTCACTGAACATTATTCACATGGCTTAGAGAATAATCTACCTCCTCCTGAACTTTGGGGTATTTGTAGGACGATACCTCCTTGTTTACAATACTGAACTTAGGAATCTAGTTTTAGAAAAAAAAGAAGCAAAGGAAGAAGGAGAAGGTGGAGGAAACGGAGGAGGAGAAAGGGGGGGGGGGAGAGGAACAAGAGAAAGAAGAAGACGAAGGAGAAGAAGGATGAAAAAGAGAAGTAAAAGAAGAAGAGGAGAAAAAAAGAAGAAGAAGAAGAAGAAGAAGAAGAAGAAGAAGAAGAAGAAGAAGAAGAAGAAGAAGAAGAAGAAGAAGAAAAAGAAGAAAAAGATGAAGAAGAAGAAGAAGAAGAAGAAGAAGAAGAAGAAGAAGAAGAAGAAGAAGAAGAATGTAACAAACTATACGATTTAAATTAATGTTTCTTACACTAGGTTGTTGCTGTTCATGCTGCGTTTGTTGCTGATCATTTCAACCTTGCCATTTCGAGTTGTCAACATTTGTACTGAATGCTGGGCTTTGCTAAGGATAATAAAACTTCTTCAGTCCCTGCAATTAAGAATCATTTATCTTCATCATGCTTGTGAGCTCTCTTTGCTGAGATGTGAAAGGCGTGGATTCTGATTATCTATCACAAATATCTTGGAACATTTCCTAACTTAAATTGACATACTTACCCTCGACCGCTATCGAAGACAATCACAAATGTCTCTTCTCCCAGGTCACGGAATTTCTGATACGCATGTCGATCTTGATTACCTGTGTGTCAGATAACATTTGTACTTGTATCATCTGGGTTGCATTAACTATTAAGTCAACTAATCTCGCGGTTAGGGCAGCCCGGTGACATTTTCACATAAATTTTCCGCTGCCGGACTTACCGTGGACACCATGGGTCAAATCTGGAAATAGTGAAGGTGATCTCATCTGGGATCGACAAAAGAGGCTCCCGCACAATAAAAAGGTTTCAAATATAAATACAGTATAAGAATAAACTGTCATTTACTGCCAATATAGTACCTTGCGGTGTATGGCAGAGGGGTCTTTGAGCCTGATGAATTAAGGCCGCCCGGCTAGTGCAGTCGCCGCGAACTGTGCAGGTTAGGATTTTATTTTGCCCCCGACAGAAAAAAATCCCACACCTTACCCAGGGATTGAACCCAGGTCTCCCGAAGGAGAGTCAGGCGTTCTAGCCACTCGGCCAGCCGCTCCCCGTAAGTGTAAGAATACAAGAAAAAGCAACACACCACTTAATGTACGGTTTGTGTCATTTCGAAAAATACAGTTTTAGCAGACTCTCTCTCTCTCTCTCTCTCTCTCTCTCTCTCTCTCTCTCTCTCTCTCTCTCTCTCTCTCTCTCTCTTTCTCTATCTCCCCCCCCCCCCACACACCCAAGCAGCTTAAAAGCTTCGAGGGTTGTCAAAGGCTGATGACATGGTTCACAGCCACGTGGGGGGTAGAAACAAGGGGAAACTACCACATTATGCATCCTACAAAACAAACTTGTCAGCCAAAAACAAACGAGCTCAAAGAAGTGATGATGAGACTGGATAGATCGCGTGCTCGAATTGGGAAGAAGACCGGTGGCAGAGCCAGCCAGATTAGCAGAGATGACAGCAGTTGGCCCCTGAAGGTACTACAATATATGGAAAACTGTCATAGGGCTAAAGACAACAAAAATTAAGGATGGAAACGCAGCATGTTAGAAGTCTATAATAGGACACTCGTCATTATTAGGTGGTAATTGATAAGAAGTGTAATTTATATACTGCGTATTTTAGAACACTGATGGGCGGGACATCGTCACTTCATACCTCAAGGACACAATCATGTTTTTATGAAAAGGAAGTAGAAGGACAGAGCGATGATGGTTTCCTCTTGACAATGAATACTTCTTTGGCCTTTGTTGGACACAAGCAAGTCATTAATGGACACCTCACTATCAAAGTTGAGCTAAGAACCAACATCATTGCACTCAGGACATTCCCATGCACGCTCCGTCCTTCGTTCAACAGCCAGCGAAGGGTCATACTGCTAATTTTCCCACCGATATCTGATTAATAGTTCTCCTGTCGGAATCACAGTAAAGAATAGAAACATCGCAACCGTAAAAGTATATCGTCAACAACTGCAATAAATGTGGATGAAATTCGACAATTGTACTGAAATGGCAGAGGAGAGAAACTATTCGAACTTTGTCTAGAAAAAAAAAATCGTTCTGTTACAAATGCCTATCTAGACAGCATACAAGAAGGTTCTACATTTGGATCTCCCAGGATGACAACTGCAGAAACAAAACTGATTACATTTTAACACAACAAAGATGAAGAATATGTAGAACATCTATAAAGACATTGTTAATGACAGACAGCGGCAGTTCTCGAACTGCGTGTTGCAGATTTCAAGATAAAGTTGAATAATACACAAAAGAAGCATGACCAATACTATTCAAAGTAAGCGAAATACAACAACGAAATAATTTCGATAACACCGAAATTAAAAAAACAAAAACAAAAACATTCGAGTTGTGAATGCCAGTACAAGAAGATATGATTTCTGATGAGCTAGCCACACAAGCGAGAGATAATCTCTTCTCATAAGCACAAAATATGGTTCCAAAACGGTTACAATCAGCAGCGATATATTAGATGTAGATTTAGGCTAATCGAAGAAAGAAGAGAATTAAAGCAAGCAGGAATAGAAAAAAATGGGGGAAAATGTCACAAGAAAAATCAGAAATCAGAGATGAAATCAGTCTGTAATTAATACATTTAATATAATAGAGCATCACCAATTCACATAAAAAAGGCGACTTGTTCAAGGAAATCAGAATATTAAGAGGCGAATTCAGACCATAATTTCTTGAAATAAATGATACATTGGCTAAAATTAAATAGAAAGCAAAGATATACTAGATAGACGAAGAGAAAATATTGTTGACAAATCTACATTGATACAAAAAAGAGCCCAAATAATTTTAATGAAAGTGAAGAGAAAGTAAACAAGGATATACATCTTTGCTTTATCGACTATACAAAGGCTTTTGATAGCGTTAGACATGTCAGCATGGTGGATATGCTAGCAGATCTACAAATTGATGGGTAAGACATTAGACTTATAAAAAACATATATTGGAAACAACAAGCTGCAATAAGGATTGATAATGAAGTGGGACAGTATCAGCCAATTAAGAGAGGTGTTAGGCAGGGATGTGTAATGTCTCCAGATATTTTTTCCCTGTACAGTGAAAATATTTTCAGAAATGTAGAGGATATAAATGGAATCAGCATTGGAGGACGAAACATCAATAACATTAGATATGCAGATGATACAGTATTAATTGCAGACAATCCGGAGGACCTGCAACAATTAGTAGATGCGGTTGTTGTATACAGTGAGCAGCTGGGGTTAGAATTAAATTGTAAAAAGACTCAGGTTATGGTCGTCAGTAGGAAGGAAGAAGTGCCTCAAAGTAATATACAAGTAAATGGAAATATTCTTCAACAAGTGAATCGGTACAATTATCTTGGAACAGTTATAACATCTGATGGGAGATGCCTTGAAAAGATTAGAACAAGAATCGCCATGGCGAAAGTAGCCTTTAGCAAGATGAAAAACATTCTGACCAATAAAAAGATGTCAATTGAAACGAGAAAAAGAGTGTTGAGGGGATACATAGAGCCTGTTCTTGTGTATGGATGTGAAACTTGGACAATGAACAGTCAAGCTGTAAAGCATCTGATGGCTGCAGAAATGTGGTTTCCGATGAGAATGCAAAGAATACCATGGACAGACAGAAAAACCAATGACCAAGTACTACAGGAGACAAATGAACAACGTAAACTGATTAGAGAAATTAGACGTAGACAGTCAAAATTTTTTGGACATGTTATGAGAAGAAATGGATTGGAGAACTTAGTGACAACTGGCAAGATCGAAGGGAACAGACCAAGAGGAAGACCGAGAGGAAAATACCTGGATGGCTTGGCCACATGGCATGGACGAGACAGGAACACTGAGCTGATCCACGACACTGGTGATCGAGTGAAATGGCGAGACATGACCGCCCACGCTTTCCGGCATGGCACATGATTGATTGATTGATTGAAGAGAAAGGGCCAGGAAACTACGATATTAATGCAGTGTGAAGAAAGGGAAGGCACCAGGAAGCGCGATATACCAACCTTACAAATCCAGGCAGGAGGAGAAGTTATCGTCCGTATCTATCATGAACAATGTGCGACAGTGTGAAATATCGCTGGGTGACCCACAATATAGAAGAGAATAGTTTACACCCTCACTCAAAGAAAGGAAATTGTGGAAGTAAGTTAGAAAAAGAATTAGAAGACGTACCGACATGTTACATGCATGGCAGAGGAAATAGGAACCATGTCTTCAGCACGAGAAACATCTTCGAGGAAATGCAGAGAACAATGTAGATATATATACTTGTTTCATAAAATACTTTCGCAGACTGACCGGAGATTTAATCCGCCTGCGCTTGACTTACTAAAGAAATCAATGGAGGTCAGCTTGGCAGAATGGATAAGAGACATCGCTTTAAACATCCAGTGTGCAGATGCTGAGGCAGCCGGTTCAGCCCCTAGACTGGGCAGTTGGACTAAAATGATGACTTCTCGACCTTGACTTAGGGACGTAAATTTAAAGTACTTCAGAAGCGGAGTGGGTTTGCCTGATGACACTGAAAATACGGAAAGCTAATCCACACGCAAAAATCAGTCCAGTGGACTAGAAGTAGTAGCACTTGTATGGACTAAGCTGGAGTTCAATGTGAGCTAGTGCCCCCCCCCCCCCCCCCCAAAAAAAAAAAAATAGTTTTGAGCTCAAATGTTGCACACAAATTATAAGAATATCGAGGACCGAGGAGAAGGACAATTGTAATTTTAAAACGCCTGAACATTAAAAAGACTGCCTCAACAACAGTTTCATTTTTGGTATTCATAAATTCGTTGACCATACTAAACGTTATAGTGGCTTGGAGTGTATACTGATGGAAGGCATCGTCCTTAAAAGAAGAGACAGGTTTCGAACATCACGAACGTGGTCGCGGGATAGTGCAGACACCTTTGGCATGAGGGTGCATGTAGCAGGAGCAATGGCAAAGGATAGAGATTGTTGTTTCGGCTCACCGTGATGGAAGCGACTTTCTGCACAGTATCTGCTTCTTGACGATCTTGACCAGTAGAATTAATAGTTTACGTGTGAAAACCAAAGAAACTGTAATAGTGCCCATAACTTTATGCTATACAATTAATCTGATGATTTCCCTTTGTACTCTACATCTACACAAGAGATGAAAATGCTACAGACGTTTTTATACTGTCAAAAACTGTCATTTACTGCCAATATAGTATGTCTTGCGGTGTATGGCGGCGGGGGGGGGGGTGTCTTTGAGCCTGAGGAATTAAGGCCGCCTGGCTAGTGCAGTCGCCGCGAACTGTGCAGGTTACGATTTTCTTTTTGCCCCGATAGAAAAAAATATCTCACACCTTACCGAGGATTCGAACCCGGGTCTCCCGAAGGAGAATCCCGAGGTCTAGTCGCACGGCCCGCCGCTCCTCACACTTTTCTATGTGAGTATTTACATTAATGTTTTCGAAATTTTCAGGGAGGTGTTCATTTACGGTCTATATTTTACCATTTCCGACCTCGCAGGGTATTTAACATACATAACTTGCAAGGTTCTTCAATTGCGTGCCGTTTTCTGAGAAAACTAGACTTCAGGTGCACTGACCCACGATCAGGAAGCAGCATAATTATGTAGTTTAACGGACAATAAGGACAGAAGGGCTTTCCAGGCTTGGACCAGGTATAACACTGGTCATGAGCGTGGGGCAGCTCTTAGTGGGGCAGCTCTTAGTGGGGCAGCTCTTGGTGGGGCAATTCTTGGTGGGGTAGTTCTTGGTGGGGGTCTTAGTGGGGCAGCTCTTGGTGGGGTAGTTCTTGGTGGGGTAGTTCTTGGTGGGGTAGTTCTTGGTGGGGAAGGTCTTAGTGGGGCACCTCTTAGTGGGGCAGCTCTTGATGGGGTAGATCTTTGTAGGGCAGTTCTTCGTGGGGAAGGTTTTAGTGGGGCAGCTCTTAGTGGGGCAGCTCTTGATGGGGTAGATCTTTGTAGGGCAGTTCTTCGTGGGGAAGGTCTTAGTGGGACAGCTCTTAGTGTGGCAGCTCTTAGTGGGGCAGCTCTTGATGGGGCAGATCTTTGTGAGGCTGTTCTTTGTGAGGCTGTTCTGTGTGGGGTAGCTCTTGGTGGAGCAGTTCTTTGTTGGGCAGCTCTTGGTAGGGCAGCTCTTGGTGGGGCAGCTCTTGATGGGGTAGTTCTTGATGGGGTAGCTCTTGGTGGGGCAGTTCTTTGTGGGGCAGCTCTTGGTGGAGCAGTTCTTTGTGGGGCAGCTCTTAGTGGGGCAGTTTTTCGTGGGACAGTTCTTGATGGTGCAGATCTTGGTGGGGCTGCTCTAAGTGGGGCAGCTCTTAGTGGGGCTGTTCTTTGTGGGGCAACTCTTGGTGGGGCAGTTCTTTATGGGGCAGCTCTTGGTGGGGCATTCCTTGGTGGTGCCACCTCTAAATACTGGGAAAGTAATGGACCCTGCTACACGCCTTAAGGCACATGTGACAAATGGTGCCAGGCCCATATTTGAATAGACCAGTCGTCGCTCGGTGTGTGGTGAGATCAGCATCGCACTGGCCACTTGTATGTACTTTACTTCCCAATAAGTTCTTGGTGCTCATTTTAGACTGGGTTGACTAGGGATGCTCAATTATAAGAAAAAAAAATTGAATGTGCCCAGTTGCGGATCGAAACGATGGCCTCAGTGTAGGTAGGCGAGAGTCTATCCCCTACGCTATTGAGGCTCTACACATCGGGACCAGGTTTAAGACAGACAAGACCGCGGGACAGCTCTTCGTAGTGTGACCTATCAACAGACTGGACCAAGCTTTACACCTGCCATAACCATGGCGCCAGCGGGAGCGTTAGAGAAGATGATAAGGAACTATGCTGATATCATGAGTATAGTCAGGTGCGAGTTGACAACGCCAGGTCTTGTAGTCTACTAAAGTGAGGGAATGATTGACCACCTATTCCTCTTAGCTCTTATGCCTATAAAATGTGATTGCCATATGACATCACATAAGAGAGCAATTGAAGAGGTATAAGCTTTATCCTATCCCGAGGATATGCTGCCTAAAGTCTAAATGTCAAGACAGGGCAGACCAGACCCTGTCCATTGGATGGAAAATGACGTAGCATAGAAGCTTCAATAGGAGGACAGTTGGAGCATTGCTATGCTGATTCTGCAGCTTCTGCAGCTTGCCTTGTTCCAGATGTATTGGTGTTGCCTTTCCTCTGGAATTAACTAGGCAGGCCGAGAGAGGGATCATGCTGCTTGGGCAACACAAGGTCTCTACAATTCAGTCCAACTTTGTACTATGAAGAGGTCGAACATTCATTACCGTCATGGGGTGTAGTTGTTATTCGTTGTTAGAAGTACAATGTACCAAACTATCGTTTCTCAAGCCGAACAGGTGCCAGGCTAGTGTACCACATTACAGACCAATAGAAGGAAATTTAATTTAGTTTAGTTTAGTTCAGTTCAGTTTAATTTAGTTTAGTTTAGTTTAATTTATTTTAGTTTAGTCGACAGATCAACATCACGGCACACGGGCGTAACCCATAAGTGCTCCGCTCTACTCCTAACTAAAGCCTGAGTCTGGAGAATCTCAACTCAGTGCACGAACTCCGTAGCACCGGCGAGGATCCTGAAATACTTTGGGTAGATCTTTAACTCGAAATTTTGCCCAGGCAGCGCCGTTAGGCTACACTTTTTCGATTTCCAACTGCCAAGGGATTTCTTTAAGTTAAAAAGTCGCTTAAAAGTCGACAGGGTCGACTTCATTGCACCGGGTTTTATCCCATATGGCTCGGTCTCTTTCCGCAGCACGGAAAGCGTCGCACTAAGCACAAACTCCGTAGCTTTTAGCGACGACCCACAGGAGTCTCCGAAACATTTAACTCGTAAACCGAAGGACGCGGCCCGGAATCGAACCCACAACCTTCGGAGCACGAGTCAAACAGCTTGACCATTTCACCACAGAGACTCCCTTTCTTTACGTGCGCAACAATACATACGGGCGTCCGATCTCACTACCCAGCGACCAGGGGACATTTTGTTACTAGAAGTTCACGTGAAAAATTCCCGGCCCTCACCGGGACTTGAATCCGGGACCTCCAGCACTCGAGGGGAAACACCATATCTCGAGACCACTCAGCGCCCCCCCCCTCCCCCCCCCAATATAAGGAAATTTCATTGGAGTTTTTAAAATAACCATTGGGAACCTATTCGTGGTGCGAAGTGTCCATAGACATGGTCTCAGGACTGGTCAATGTTCCAGTGATAGTCATGACTCCCTGCAGATGGGACGCTCCTGTGACTGTTCTTGTATACGTCACTGGTTTGTGAGTGGGGAAAAGGAGAGCTCTGTAGGGACATCACTGGTTTGTGAGTGGGGAAAAGGAGAGCACTGCAGGGACGTCACTGGTTTGTGAGTGGGGAAAAGGAGAGCACTGTGAGGACGTCACTGGTTTGTGAGTGGGGAAAAGGAGAGCTCTGCAACGTAGTCTCTTGAAAAGGGTAATTCATAACCGGGTCGGGAGGAGAGTATCTACATTTTGCCCGCGCTGATGGATACACACCCTTTCCGGGGCCGAAACTACCTGATCGTCAAAGCATGAGGCATATAGACAATGGAAACAACATAAATAGTGCAATCAATTAGACAAAAGCCCTCATGTATAATGATGCAGCATGCAATGTGACACCGATGTGCCCACTGACACACACTGTAACTAGTGATACATGCAGATTGCGTGAACTGTTCAGGTGTTCATCCAATCTGAATGCGACGCGGTATCTAGGACGTATTTACAGTAAAACTTCGATTAACTGTCACCGTCGGGACCAGGGCTGTGGCCGATACACGAATAGACGGATAACAGAAATATCTTAATATATAATTATATATTTACAGTAACGTGATTTCACTGCGGGTTTGGGAAGAAAATGAAAATTAAAATCCTTTACAAGTGAATAATACATACTTATTGTATTTAATTTTACAAAACAATCAATATAAACTTTAATATAAGAATAGTAATGTACTGAATTACCTGAAATGTATTGAATTACCTACGTTAATGTAAAACAATCTGTCATCTCCTTCTGTGTTTTTGAGGCTCGAGCTTTCTGCTCGGCCATGTTCCGTATCCTGCGCAGTTATAGGATCTGTGTTGCATTTTCCTCCTCTTGCATGTCAAACCAGTCGATGCACTTTGATAACACTGTTTCTGCTTTTGAGTGGCTAGTTGTAGGGTTTTGGTTAAGATATGATCTTTCATCGTCATCAATTTATTCTTCTTCAATGGTAGTCACACTAGAAACAATTTCATCATCGTTCAAAATTTCAAAGCTCCCTATCCATTTTGTTACATTCCAACCAATCTGTTACTTCTTCTGGGGTAATGTTTTCACCGTTTAGCCCTACATTTTTGCACAGTTGCATCAACATCAACAGGCTCAGTTACTTCAATTTCGTCAGTAGATTCAGGCTTAAGAATTAATTCCACTCATTCTTTAGGTTAGACACTGTAAGGTTAGTCCAGGCAGTGGCGACATTGAAAATAACGTCCTTTATCTCTTCTTCTTCTTTTTCTGTTTTTTTTTTTTTTTTTTTAATACGATGACGGATAACATAAACTGACGGTTAATCGAAGTTTCTCCGTACTCCCATGCCTTTTGAGACCGACGCCGATGGGCGTGTCCAGATTGCAGCGATGACGTTTCTGTTAAATATTAACCAAAAATCCGAGCTTAAGCGTTAAAACACAGTCTTCCGGCGGACTCACAACCAACCAATGAACAAACCTGTTAAAAAGTCGAAGGTGGCCAAATCCAAGAGCTCAAGAAGCGTATGTAAAGACACGTTTTTCTTCACGAAACTATTGCAGTAGCTTTCATCAGTTTCCCATTTAGCCTGTAATACACAAAAGTCATATGAACAATAATATGTCAGTACATTTCTACATGTTGATTAGCATTCATGGAACGCGCGAGATGTGCAGTAGTTTTTACATTATACCGGTTTTCGTGGCTAAGAGCTTGCGAACTCGGTTTGTGAGCTCGTATACCCGGGTTCGAAAAACAGCGGTGCTGGTTTTTTCGAAAAAGGTATAGGAGCCGGTCGTTCGGAAAGCAATGGCAAACTACTGAACGTAAAATTTGCCCAGGAATCACGAACAACGAAAATGCCGGGGTTGACTGCTACGTCCTGTGAAGGACATGCAACTAAATTTTTTTAAAAAAAATTGCACATTATAGAACAACTAAATAAGTGGAGAAAGGGAATTTGAACACGTCACCAACAAATGATAGAGTATCATATATGTAGAAACACACGGTGTCTCGAGAAAATGTATACACATTATTACAGCCCACAACTGGCGAAAGATGTTTCTGTTTTATGTGCACCTGTTGTAGAGCTAGAAGAAGATTACGCTCTGAAGAAAGGGCATTCAAGCTAAAGTGCTACTGAAACTGTTAACAATATAAAAGAACACGGTGTAGTGTAGATTTAGAGAACACAATTAGGAAAAAAGAGACGTAGTGGCGACTATCCTCCATCAACAAACAAATGCAAGAAAACACAACATATAAATATGAGAGAAACACTTTAGTGACTACAATGAGGCTAAATAGCTGGATGAAAAGATGAAAAAAAAAATTAGATCAATGAAAAGAAAAGGCAATAACACAAATGAAAAGAAATCAATGTGCTACTAATATCAGAATCCCAGACTTAGTTTTCATTGTCTTTTCTAATGAAAATACAGCTAGACAAATATGCAATGGGCAAGTTTACAACAAACACGTCCAAGAAACAACTAGATCACAGGAACATACAGGAATTGTCCAGCTGAGGCCTACACAGACCTTCCGAGGTTACGGAGACATCGGGCTGACATGATCATAGCAGTCCAACACGTTTGACGTTCTGACGAAACGGTTGATAATGATGTTGATGAAGATGGTCATGATGAAAACTGCACTATAATTTTAAAATTTACTTTCTAAATAAGGCATGCTGTATACTATAAAGATCATCCCTTCCAAATACCTTTCCGTTAATTGCATATGATCTCTTGTATGGGTTGATGTGAACATTTCTGTAATAGGTCACCCAAGTAGGAAGTCCTGCAGACATAGCTCCAGGGAGAGCATCCCCGTGTCCACATAACGGGTAGTTCTGGCCGCAGTATTGATTGCAGAGGAGAATAAAACACAAGTTACCGGCTGTAAAAATACACAATTTTCGTGTTAGTTACAGATGACAGTAAAACATAAATATATATATATTGAATTCTTGCCCTTGTTCATTGCGTTTTCACTGTTCTCGTTCTTGTTCCTTTCTTCTTGTTATTGCACTTTTCGTGTTTTTTTTTATTTTTAAAATGTTTTTAGGGGGGGGGGGGGATTTGAAGTGGAAGGGGGGATTTGAAGGGGAAGGGGGTAGGGGTTGCGTTCGCTCACTTTTAACTCAAGCGTAGTATATACACTACTGTTAGAGCACTGGACTGATTTTTGTGTGTGGATTAGCTTTCCTTATTACCAGTGTCCCTCGCCGACACGCGAACCCACTCCGACTACTGATGTACTTATAATGTATGTCCCCAAGTCACGGAGGAGAAGCCAATATTTTACCCCAACTTGCCGGTGTAGGGGTTGAACCCTCCTACCTCGGAATCAGCACACCGGAAGTTTAAGATCGAGCTTTCTTATCCATTCGGCCGTGATGTCATGATATAGATACGGATATGATCCTGGAAAGAGATTCAGTATGTGACTGACACCGCAAGGTCTGTTGTGTTTCAGTTATGCCGCTGATCTTATTATATCGATGGCAGATTAGTGTTTTTCTTTGTTTAAGTTGAGACGTGTTGCTTTTCATGTAGCATTGACTCCTGGTCATGTTGAACCATGACCAAACCATTTTTGTTTGCGTCTATAAATAAAGTTGAATAATAATTAAACCGTATATCTCGTCCTTGACTTGGTGACTTAAATTACGGGTGCCTCTAAAGTCAGATAGGGGTCGCCTGATGGCCAGGGACATGATTAATAGGAAAAGCTAATCCACACGCAAAATTCAGTCCAGCACTACAAGAAGTTGTGTGTGTGGACTACGCTTGAGTTTAAATCAAGCGAGGAAAAAAACAACACACAATATATTGTATAAAGGGAGTGGAAACACAGTTATGCACATGAACCTAGCCTATACAAACCTTGAACTGTGACCATTTAAACATGTGGCTGGTTCTTTGCCGGACGTTGCGAAAACTCCCAAGTTAATTTTCTAAGCAGTTTTACGTACAGTAGTTTGTCATTCTGAACGAGAAGAGATCGTTTAAGTCCACATGACCGTTGTGTGGAAGGAACCTTCGCCATCAGAGCAGGGGCAATTTAATCTCATCATCATCATCATCATCAAGTGCCGTGCCGGCTGGCGTAGGCGTTTATGGCTCTCCATAGATCTCGGTCTTTGGTTTTCTGGATCAACTCTGGTGCTGATATTCCTCCATGCCACCGTCTCAATCCATCCAGCATCACTTCTCTTGGTCTACCTCTGCCTCTCTTCCCCTCCATCTTTCCAGTTGTTACGATGTTCTCCAATGCCTCTCTTCTCATCACGTGACCGAAGAAAGATGTTTGTCTCTGTCTTATTGTTGTATATAATGTTCTAGTTTCATTAGCCTGTTTCAGGCAGTCATCGTTAGTTACTCTAGCAGTCCAAGGAATTCGCAACATTCGTCTCAGGAACCACATCTCTGTTGCTTCTAATTTCTTCTTAATTTGTTCATTTACGTTCCAAGATTCACTGCCATACAGCAAAACTGGTTCTACATAGCATTTCAGCACTCTCTTTCTTACATTCAGTGATAGTGACTTATTGCATAAGATACTCTTCATTTTCTGAAAAGCGGCTTTTGCCTGCCCTATTCTACTCCTAACCTCTGTTGTACATCTTCCATCTGATGTTATAAATGCCCCTAGGTATCTAAAATTATCAACTTGGTTAAGGATTTTCCCTTCTATTTCTATGTCACATTTTGGTGTCACCATTTTCTTTGATATTACCATTGTTACTGTTTTCTTGATATTCAAGGAGAGTCCTTTCCTTGCACTCTCTGTTACTACAACGTCTAATAATTGTTGTAGGTCTGTTGAATTATCCGCCATCAATACTGTGTCATCTGCATAGCGTATATTATTTATATTATAACCTCCAACTAGTATTCCTGGCATCTCTTTGATCTCTCTCATTATTACTTCGCTATACAGGGAGAAAAGATCTGGTGACAAGACACACCCTTGTCGTACTCCTAGCTTTATCCGTTCGTAACTACCCTCTTTATTTCCCATTTTGATTGCTGCTACTTGGTTCCAGTAAACATTCTTTATTATTCTTAAATCTTTTCCATCAATATTGATATCTTCCAACATTTTAATAAGTTCATCATGTTTTACTTTGTCAAATGCCTTAGTATAATCTATGAAGCACAAATATATGTCTCTCTGTTTCTCTATTGACCTTTCTATTAGTGTCCGTAATGTATAAATTGCATTGTTTGTGCCCTTTCCTTCCACAAATCCATACTGTTCTTCACCAATTTCCATTTTTATTTTCTTTTTGATTCTTCTCATTATGATTCTGAGTAGAAGCTTAGTGATATGGTTTATAAGGTTAATTGTACGAAAATCTTCACAATCAATTGCTCCTGGTCTTTTTGGTATAGCTATAAATAAAGATTTCAGCATATCACTGGGTAAATATCCACTGCTGTAAATATCATTCAACATTTTGGTTAATATATCTACTCCAAATTCTCCCAATACTTCTAATTCTTCTATTGTGATTTCATCTGGCCCAGCTGTTTTTCCTTTCTTCATACGTTTCATAGCGTCAGCGACTTCTTCTTTCAGAATAGGTGGATCTTCTAAGTTACTATCTTCTTTTAATTCTTCCCTTTCTCCTTCATATAATTCTCTTATATACTCATTCCACCTCTTCATTATAGCATCTTCCTCTAATATTATCTTTCCTGTTTTTGATTTCAAACACCCTGTATTTATTCTTATTTTTCTTCCTGTAAGCTCACAGATTTTTCTGTGCATATTTTTGGTATCTTTAATGGAATTTAATTCAATTTTTTTGCATTGCTCGTTTAACCAACTTTCTTTAGCCTTCCCACATTTATCTTTTATTTCTTTATTTATCTTAGCGTATTCTTGTTTGTCATTTTTACTCTGTTTTCTTTTGTCCATCAGTTTTAAGATATCTTCATTCATCCATTTTTTCTTAGCTATTTTGTCTCTCTCCGGTAATACTTCTTTGCTAGTTTGATGAATGGAGTCCCTTAACATTTCCCATTGTTCATCTATACTCTGTATTTTAGTTATTGCATTGTACCTATTTTTCACAGTCACTCTGTATTGTTCTTGCATTTCTTTATCTGTTTTCAGAACCTCTTTATTAAGTCTCATGTTCTTAACCATTTTTTTTCCCTCTCTTTAATCTTACTTTTATTTGTCCACATAGTGGTATATGATCACTATTACAGTCAGCACCAGGCATTGTCTTTACATTAATTAAAGCATTTCTAAATCTTTTATTAATTAGTATGTAGTCAATTTGGTTGCGTATTTTCTTATCAGGGCTTATCCATGTGTACAGTCGTCTTTTATGGTGTTTAAACCATGTGTTTCCAATTATCATCTCATTGATATTTGCCCATTCTATTAGCATTTCCCCTCTTTCATTTCTTGTACCTAAACCATAATTCCCCACTACATCCTCCATTTTTCCCTTTCCTACTTTTGCATTAAAATCACCAAGTATTATTTTTATTTCTTGTGATCCAATTTGAGCCATCGCCATTTCTATTTCGTCGTAAAAGTGTTGTATTTCTTCATCACTACTGCTTGCTGTTGGTGCATATAATTGTATAATATTTATGTCTATTGGTTTGCCTTTGATTTTTACCATAATAACTCTATCTGAAATACACCAGTATCCATTAATTGACTTGGCTGTTTTTTCGTCTAATATTATTCCTACACCTTTTTCATGTGTTTTCCCTCCAGAATAAATTATTGTGTGATTGTCAGCTATAATTTTGCCCGATCCCTTCCATCTCATCTCACTAACGCCTAGTATATTCATTTTCATGCTAGCCATCTCTCTTAGAACATTGGTCAACTTTCCTAGCTCATTTAATGTCCTAACATTCCATGTTCCTACTCTAAATTTATTTATTTTAGTTATGATTTTGCCATCAGTAGCTGGATGACGGTCTGGTGTCACCTGTGGCTCATGACTGTCCCTACCGGACGAGGATGCCCTAAGACAGCCATTAACGTCCTTCACTAACTTTGATTTATGTTTTGCCATGAAGTCTTGGGAAAATAATGTGGTGGTTTCCCCTGGCCTTCCACATTCACACGGTGGTCTTTTAACTCTGCCTTTGACAGCCATTTCCGACTGTAAGGACAAGTGAGTGCCCTGCCCTGCTCAGGTGCAGAGTTGTCCACTTATTCCGGTGGATACTCGGTCCCCAGAGCTGTGTTAGCCACACCG